>JADWQK010002273.1:0-386094 GCA_017933935.1 Sesamia nonagrioides
TGTTCGTCTGTCTGTCTGTCTGTCTGTCTGTCTGTCTGTCTGTCTGTCTGTCTGTCTGTCTGTCTGTCTGTCTGTCTGTCTGTCTGTCTGTCTGTCTGTCTGTCTGTCTGTCTGTCTGTCTGTCTGTCTGTCTGTCTGTCTGTCTGTCTGCCCGTCTGTCTGTCTGTCTGTCTGTCTGTCTGTCTGTCTGTCTGTCTGTCTGTCTGTCTGTCTGTCTGTTACGCTTTCCCGCTTAAACCTCTCAACCGATTTTGATGAAATTTGGCACAGAAAATCTTTAGACCCTGAGAAAGAACATAGGCTACCTTTTATCCCGGAAAAATTTGATGTTCCCGAGGGAAATCTAAAAAGCGCGATATAACCGAACTCCACGCGGGCGAAGCCGCGGGCGGAAAGCTAGTATATCATAAGTTTGTAAGATTTAATCATGTAACACTAGAAATTCAATAAACAAAAGCATTAGTAATTTTTATGCTATCTTATACTATACTTAGTATTTAATTGTATATCTTTTCTAACTTTTATCTGCAACTATTTACTATCACACGATAACTTCCAATACCTTTTCTGTGTCTGTGTAATTGAGATTCAATAGGTACTCCGATATTATAACCCGCGCGAGTTAACTGTGCACCTCGCTCTGTGACGTCATTCAATACGTACTCCGATATTATAACCCGCGCGAGTTAACTGTGCACCTCGCTCTGTGACGTCATTCAATGGTACTCCGATATTATAACCCGCGCGAGTTAAGGTCGTACCCTCACCAAATGACCTCGAGCATTTGCTCCCTCTTCACCGCGCCCCACCTCTACAATACTTCGCAAAATATTACTAGCGCCGTCTGGCGGAAGAAGTACTTACAAATACAAGTTAAATTCATAGACCGCAGAAGTAACAGACATGGCACTTTTATTTTTGTTTATTGGTGCGCCCAAATACTTTTGGTTATTATAGACTGAAACAAATGTTGACGATACTTTATAATAAAAATTCTGCGGTGTTTATTTTTTAACCGACTTCAGAAAAAGGTGGTTCTCATTTCGATTTATTGTCGCTGATAACTTTATTGTTAATGAACCTATTTTGACCATTCTTTTTTTATATGAAGGGATATGCTGCCTATGTAATCCCATTATTACCACGTCAGTGTCGATAATGGAAATTCTGAGAAATTTAGGCCAATTATCGAAAATTGTAGGCACACTTCGGGTGACAACTTGACACTCGTGTTTATATCGGATGATACTATAAAACCGTGAAGATTTGGGCCTGACCTGATGATGGAGATGACAGAATATCAAGGGAATCCACATCGGAAGCAACTGTCACGTGTTTGGGCTTATTTAATGTGTATTGATTAGACCTTTATAACTAAATATGTTATGACTGTAACTTCAGGGTTGGAAGTTAGTTTTGTAGATTGAAAGTTAGCTAAGTCAGATGGACAAAGGGATAGAAAAATAATATAATAAAGTTTAATTTATCATTATTTATTATTTTAAGGGAAAACGTAATCAGGGTCAAATAAATTTCTGCAGAACTGACACATTTAAAAAAAAAAATCATGTTTTTTTTTGGGACCAGGCAAGACTGTGAAATTATATTATTAACTTCCGAAATTAGTTATTTTTCACTTTGTAGTGGTTTTTGAAGTCGGTTGTTTTTTTGTAAAAAGTTTTTATTTTTATGTTTGTTTGCGGATAACTTCGCCTAAAATTTGGTATTTCGATGAATTTTTGGGTATTTCGACATGGGTGTCGTGATAGGGGTTTTCGGGAGTGCAGATCACGAATATGACGTAATTTTTGAAATCCAAGATGGCCGACACCAATTTTATGATATTTTGACATGGGTGTCGTGAAAGGGGTTTTTGTGGGTGCTAATCACGAAAATGACGTCATTTTGGAAATCCAAGATGGCCGACACCAATTTTATGATATTTTGACATGGGTGTCGTGAAAGGGGTTTTTGTGGGTGCTAATCACGAAAATGACGTCATTTTGGAAATCCAAGATGGCCGACACCAATTTTATGATATTTTGACATGGGTGTCGTGACGGGGGTTTTCGGGGGTGCAGATCACGAAAATGACGTCATTTTTGAAATCCAAGATGGCTGACACCAATTTTATGATATTTTGACATGGGTGTCGTGACGGGGGTTTTCGGGGGTGCAGATCACGAAAATGACGTCATTTTTGAAATCCAAGATGGCTGACACCAATTTTATGATATTTTGACATGGGTATCGTGAAAGGGGTTTTCGCGGGTGCTTATCACGAAAATGACGTCATTTTTGAAATCCAAGGTGGCCGAAATTATATTTCATGATATTTTCACTTGGGTATCGTGACGGGTTTTCGGGGCGCTGATCACGAAAATGACGTCAATTATTAGCTGTGGCATAGCTTCTATTTCTTTATCAAAGTCAAAAATAAAACATCAAATATAGTTTAGTCGCTAAATCGCCACCATTTTTCGCACTCCTTCAATGACGTCACTGGTAAAAAATAAATAAATAAATAAACTACAAAAAAGAAAATACATACTTATACAAATGTATACGTTAATTGGCAAAATAAAAAAAAATACTATGTCATAAATAACTAATAAAAAATTTCCTACTAACTACATACTGCGGAACTCGGCGTGCACACTCCTTACGGAACTCCTTAAAGGTTTACAATAGTTACCTTATGTTTGGACTTATTTCATTTATATTGATGAAAACTTTACACCCATATAAGTAGGTTAAAATGAATGTCTGCAATAGATCTGATGACAGAGCCGAGAGAAATTCGAGGGAACTCCTCAACGATTCACAGCAGCTACCTTGTGTAATATCTTGATTAATTTGTATTGATAAGAGCTTTACACCTAGATGGATTGTTATGATCATTAGGAGTCTGATAATGAAGACGAAGGACAGTCTGTTGAGGGAACTCCTCAAAGGTTTACAGTAGCTGCTTTGTAGTAGTTGGACTTAATGCATTTATATTGATGAGAAATTTGCACCCATATGGGTAAAAATTAAAGTAAAAAAAACATGTTTTTTTTTTTGGGACCAGGCAAGACTGTGAAATTATATTATTATTCTCGTTTAACAAAACAAATACGTAAATTGTAAAAAATAAAACTATCGTATATCAAAATAAATAACAAATACATATACTATAATATTATTTACGCAAAGCTTCCTTTCGCAGAAAAATAATAAACATCCGACTAATACAATATCCGATCAGACTGGACGTTGACGGCAGCGTATTTGGAAAAGGCCTGCAAGCAAACGACCTATTTCGTTTGCTTTAATTCCTTTAAGACCACAATGAAAGTACGAGCATTTCTAGAAATAACGCAATGAAATAACACAACTTAAATTCAGTCTCTTGATTTTAATTGATTTTTGCATAAGCATGACGAGTAGGTAGTGTTTGTACTATGTTAAAGTAGAGTGTTGTAAATTGTTGAGGAATTCCCTCGACTGTCTATGGTTTTATCATCTGATGTAATTCAGACTTTAATTTTACCCATATGGGTGCAAATTTCTCATCAATATAAAGGAATTAAGTCCAACCACAAAGCAGCTACTGTAAACCTTTGAGGAGTTCCCTCAACAGACTGTCCTTCGTCTTCATTATCAGACTCCTAATGATCATAACAATCCATCTAGGTGTAAAGCTCTTATCAATACAAATTAATCAAGATATTACACAAGGTAGCTGCTGTGAAACGTTGAGGAGTTCCCTCGAATTTCTCTCGGCTCTGTCATCAGATCTATTGCAGACATTCATTTTAACCTACTTATATGGGTGTAAAGTTTTCATCAATATAAATGAAATAAGTCCAAACATAAGGTAACTATTGTAAACCTTTAAGGAGTTCCCTTAACTGACCTTTGTCTTCAACATCAGAGCTTTAATGATAATCACAACTCATTTAGGTGTAAAGTTCTTATCAATACAAATTTATTAAGCACAAACACGAGGCAGCTGATGTGAATCGTTAAGGAGTTCCCTCGGCTGTCTCCCGGCTCCATCATCAACTCCGAACTTTACTAAATTGTAGTGCGTTAAAACACTTAATGAAAAAACTTAGAAAAGCCCTAGACGCCCCTTTGTTTTTTTAAATTTCTTCTAGATTTACCTAGTCTTCCATCATCAGACCCTAATTTCCTAAACATGAGACTACCTTGAAGATATCGTCTTTCTAATAAAACAAAACATGTGGCACTCGGGGCTGCCGCAGTAAAGCTATTTTATACTAGCGGCCGCCAGCGACTTCGTTCGCGTTGAGTTAGTAATGCTCTGCTCCTATTAGTCGCAGCGTGATGTTTTATAGCCTTAAGCCTTTCTGGACTAATGAGCTATCCAACGATAAAGGAAAAAGAATTTTTCAAATCGGACGCGTAGTGCCTGAGATTAGCGCGTTCAAACAAACAAACTATTCAGCTTTATATATTAGTACTAGCTTTCCGCCCGCGGCTTCGCCCGCGTGGAATTGGGTTATATCGCGTTTTTAGATTTCCCATGGGAATAAAACTAATTAAATGACGATTGATCAGTTTTGAAGGATTGATCGTAGAAGGGTGAAAATTTAGGATTGTATGTATTTTTGTATGTTGTAAAAAATAGAAACTAAAAATGTTGTGTAAAAATAAAAAACAAATAGGGGTGGACTACCCCTAACATTTAGGGGGATGAAAAACAGATGTTGGCCGATTCTCAGACCTACTCAATACGCTCACAAAATTTCATGAGGATCGGTCGAGTCGTTTCGGAGGAGTATAGGAACGAAAACTGTGACACGAGAATTTTATATATAAGATAGATGTTCGCTAGTACCAAATTTTGTATGGAGAAACGCATGGTACTATACATTGAATCAGCGCTCACGCGCAGGGCTGCAGATGTGCATGAAAGTGCAGATAAGAAACGCAATCCTGCGCGTGGCTGCGGGGTAAATCGCAAAGGTGTGCACACCGAGTTCCGCAGTATGTAGTTAGTAGGAAATTTTTTATTAGTTATTTATGACATAGTATTTTTTTTATTTTGCTAATTAACGTATACATTTGTATAAGTATGTATTTTCTTTTTGTAGTTTATTTATTTATTTATTTTTTACCAGTGACGTCATTGAAGGAGTGCGAAAAATGGTGGCGATTTAGCGACTAAACTATATTTGATGTTTTATTTTTGACTTTGATAAAGCTATGCCACAGCTTATAATTGACGTCACTTTCGTGATCAGCGCTCCGAAAACCCGTCACGATACCCAAGTCAAAATATCATGAAATATAATTTCGGCCACCTTGGATTTCAAAAATGACGTCATTTTCGTGATTAGCACCCGCGAAAACTCCTTTCACGACACCCATGTCAAAATATCATAAAATTGGTGTCAGCCATCTTGGATTTCAAAAATGACGTCATTTTCGTGATCTGCACCCCCGAAAACTCCCGTCACGACACCCATGTCAAAATATCATAAAATTGGTGTCAGCCATCTTGGATTTAAAAAATGACGTCATTTTCGTGATCTGCACCCCCGAAAACCCCCGTCACGACACCCATGTCAAAATATCATAAAATTGGTGTCGGCCATCTTGGATTTCCAAAATGACGTCATTTTCGTGATTAGCACCCACAAAAGCCCCTTTCACGACTCCCATGTCAAAATATCATAAAATTGGTGTCGGCCATCTTGGATTTCCAAAATGACGTCATTTTCGTGATTAGCACCCACAAAAACCCCTTTCACGACACATATGTCAAAATATCATAAAATTGGTGTCGGCCATCTTGGATTTCCAAAATGACGTCATTTTCGTGATTAGCACCCACAAAAACCCCTTTCACGACACCCATGTCAAAATATCATAAAATTGGTGTCGGCCATCTTGGATTTCCAAAATTACGTCATTTTCGTTATTAGCACCCACAAAAACCCCTTTCACGACACCCATGTCAAAATATCATAATATTGGTGTCGGCCATCTTGGTTTTCAAAAATTACGTCATATTCGTGATCTGCACTCCCGAAAACCCCTATCACGACACCCATGTCGAAATACCCAAAAATTCATCGAAATACCAAATTTTAGGCGTAGTTATCCGCAAACAAACATAAAAATAAAAACTTTTTACAAAAAAACAACCGACTTCAAAAACCACTACAAAGTGAAAAATAACTAATTTCGGAAGTTGGTGTCTTTGGTTTTGTATATTCGTTTTAGACACCGACTTCCGAAATTAGTTATTTTTCACTTTACATAGTGGTTTTTGGAAGTCAAAATACGGACAAATATACGGACAAATACATACGGACAAATCACACAGATTGAGCTAGCCCCAAAGTAAGTTCGAAACTTGTGTTATGGGATGCTAACTCAACGATACTATATTAGATAACACATATAGACAAACATTCAAACTCCAGCTAACCAGGAAAAGATCGTTTTCCATCATGACCTGGCCGGGGATCGAACCCGGGCCTCCACGTAGGCAGGCGTGTTAACCGTTGCGCCACGGAGGACGTCAAAACGGTCGGTTAGTAGGTAGTCGGTTGTTTTTTCTAAAAAAGCTTTTATTTTACATTTTTTAGTTGTTAAAAGTACTATGTATTCAGTTGCATCCGGTCAGACTGGAAGCTGACGCAAATATAGTTGGGAAATGACGTACTTTTGTTTAATTTTTACCCGTAAGTACCTATTCCCTCAACTGCCTATGTCTTCATCATTAAATTTACTGTAGACTATTATTTTAACCTAATCGGAGTAAAGGTCTTATTAATATAAATGAATGAAGTCCAACCACAAAGTAGCTACTGGAAACCGCTGAGGAGTTCCCGGAACTGGCCTTTGTCTTCATCATTAGAGCTCTTATGAGAGTCGCAACCCATCTAGGTGTAAAGTTCTTATCAATACAAATTAATCGAGCCCAACCACAAGGTAGCTGCTGTCAATTGTTGAGGAGTTCCTTCTACTGTCTCTCGGCTCCATCATCAGATCTACTCCAGACCTTTATTAAATTGTAGTGCTTTAAAATATTTAATGAAAATGCTAAGAAATGCACTAGTCGCCCCCAATTTTTGAAAGTTCCGCTTGTTTTCTCTGGACTTCCACGATCAAACCTTGATATCCTTATCAAGGGACCACCTTGGGAACGTCTTCCTTCCAACAGAAAAAGAATTATCAAAATCGGTTTATAAATGACGAAGTTATGCGCGAACAAACATAAAAAAAACATATACGGTCGAATTGAGTAACCTCCTCCTTTTTGAAGTCGGTTAAAAATTGAACATAAAAAACATATAATTGAGCAACCTCCTCCTTTTTGAAACCGGTTAAAAAAACGAACACCAAAATAAACATCAATAACAGAGACACTCTAAGATAGTGTTATACTCTATGTGACATGCGGTGCGTGAGCGAGCAAGCAGATGCTTTCTCGCTCACGCGCCGCCCGCTTATGCTAGCGGAGCGCGCGATGACGAACGACACGGGTTCCCCCTTCGAGAGCTTGTGGCATACTGAATCTCAATAGCCCGGGCAACAGAAATGATGGCGAATGCGCTCAGATTGTTGAATAAAATTTTGATTTTGGTCGTTTTAAAAAAATATTTCTACAATAATGTTCGTCATGAAATTACCTATCCATTAGTGTAAGAACGCAATCTAAATAATGCTTACTTTCCAAGGAGATGCACGTTTATGATAATTATTTCTCTTGTCAGTGGTTTCGTTGTGAAGGAATTATTTAAACATTATACTTAGTAAAATAAAAAAAAAAATCTACAATTTTGGAGCCAAGATTATGGAGAAAATTTATGTATTTTTAGTAAGTTGATATTTCTTTTGGATAAAGAGTAGATAGCTCCGAAAAACTACATAAAAACGGCCTGCGGTGTGTTTTTCCTCTGGAGCCGCCTTAACTGTGCACCTCGCTCTGTGACGTCATTCAATGGTACTCCGATATTATAACCCGCGCGAGTTAACTGTGCACCTCGCTCTGTGACGTCATTCAATAGGTACTCCGATATTATAACCCGCGCGAGTTAACTGTGCACATCGCTCTGTGACGTCATTCAATAGGTACTCCGATATTATAATCTGCGCGAGTTAACTGTGCACCTCGCTCTGTGACGTCATTCAATACGTACTCCGATATTATAACCCGCGCGAGTTAACTGTGCACCTCGCTCTGTGACGTCATTCAATGGTACTCCGATATTATAACCCCCGCGAGTTAACTGTGCACCTCGCTCTGTGACGTCATTCAATACGTACTCCGATATTATAACCCGCGCGAGTTAACTGTGCACCTCGCTCTGTGACGTCATTCAATAGGTACTCCGATATTATAACCCGCGCGAGTTAACTGTGCACATCGCTCTGTGACGTCATTCAATAGGTACTCCGATATTATAATCTGCGCGAGTTAACTGTGCACCTCGCTCTGTGACGTCATTCAATACGTACTCCGATATTATAACCCGCGCGAGTTAACTGTGCACCTCGCTCTGTGACGTCATTCAATAGGTACTCCGATATTATAACCCGCGCGAGTTAACTGTGCACATCGCTCTGTGACGTCATTCAATAGGTACTCCGATATTATAATCCGCGCGAGTTAACTGTGCACCTCGCTCTGTGACGTCATTCAATACGTACTCCGATATTATAACCCGCGCGAGTTAACTGTGCACCTCGCTCTGTGACGTCATTCGGACGCCGGACGGTACCATTTGTAAAAAATGAGAATTATGTTAAAAAAAAAAATTTTTTTTTGTCTATAAAAGGTCGTTTTGATGATAAAGCGTCAAAATACTAGATCATTTTACTCATGACGTTTTGCAATTAAATTGATACATATTGACTGAAATCATGGTGCAACCAACAGGCTTCACTAACGCGTCGAAAATCTAAAAAACAAAAACAACCCTAATGAAAAAAAAATACTTAGAACGGAAATAACAACACAGAAACAGTAATAACAACAGGGTATTTAAACTGTATTTAGACAATTGTAACAAAGATGCTATCGCTACGGAGCGCTTACGGCGCATGCGGGGCGCCGCGCTTGACTGTACATTTGGACTGGATGCCGTGGTGGAGTTTCCACTACAAAGGCAATGAATTTTATATTATTTAATTATTCGACGAATTCATCATTGTTCATGTCAAATACAGCAGTAATGAAGTTTTTTTGTACCTCTAAAATAAAAGTGCCAGTCGTGCGTGTTTCCTTTTTTGCGCACAAGTAGATAAGATTTAAAATGTGAGAAATATTAGTCTGCGTACCAACTTAATCGTGTCAGTAAATTAGTAAGAAATTGGTTGTGACATACCTACAGACACTCACGAGTGAGGGGATCATTATTATGTTTATATCCATAAAGGGTCGTTATGGGCTCAGTGATTAATCGGGCATTATTGATAATGGCCGAACAATGTGATTATAACCAAACAATTTATCACATTGCTCGGGCATTATGAATAATGCTATAGGTCAGAGTGATGTAAAGCACATTTAATACTTTCTAATGAATACTTAGATAGACTAAGCATTACAAGTAATGAAATCAATTATCGGGTAGAGTACCTAATAATAAAACATGTTTTATAGTTTAGTATTTATTTTTAAAATTTAAATAATCAGACTTCGGTTTTACTTCGATTAATTTACGAAGGGCTACATTTAAAAAACTAACAATCTTAGATTATTTAACATAAATTTACTCTAAAGTTAAAAGTGTCTTAGTAATCAGTCTCATAGGTAATAGTGTTAAGAATAGATTATATGGTTTATCCAATAAAGCTCTCAATCTTTGTACTTAATAAACAAAAAATAACGTAATCGTAACGTATTTCGTAGTTTTCATTAAGTTACGTTAGTAGTTACCTTGTGTTTGGGCCACTCACATTTACCTGAAAAGCTATAATGCGTACTGTTGTACCAATCGTCAAAAATAAAACTGGTGATGCATCAGATATAAACAACTCGCATACTGTTATCTTTTTAGCAATAAAGTTTATTATTATTATTTTATCCCTCTGGCTACAGTGGTCGCCAAAGTGTAGGACAGTCGGCTTGGTCAGCACTTCGAATAAGCACGTCTCGTTAAATGATGCGCAGTTCGGCTTCAGGCCTGGTCTCTCCACCAAGAGTGTTATCATGTGCCTCAAGCGGACTGTACAGTACTACACAAGTAGGAAGACCCCCATGTACGCGGGCTACCTTGATTTATCCAAAGCTTTCGATCTAGTATCGTACAATACTTTGTGGGGTAAATTAAGGGAGGAAACTTGTTTGCTTAGGGAAATTGTGCTACTATTTAAATATTGGTATAACAACCAAAATAATGTTGTAAGGTGGGTAGGCTCTCTCTCGGAGGAGTTTAGGCTGCAGTGCGGGGTGAGGCAGGGGGGGCTGACCTCCTCGGCCTTGTCGGGGAGCTCAGCGGCACTGGCATCGGGTGCCATATAGATGGTGTCTGTGTCAATAACATCAGTTACGCCAACGATTAGCGTCTAGTTTACCCATCATTATGTGGAGGTGCTCACAGTAGAGATCTGCAGTAATCGTCTGGCCAGATTTAAGGAAGCTGTAGTGCACCGCACTAGTCCACCAAATGCTGACCAATAACTTTTTTCTAGTCAATTTTCTCTTGGGGCAGAATTTGGATGGTTCACCGGGGTTCCTCCATTGCGTTAACTCGGAAGTAGTTTGCGATGGATCCGCTTCCACAATAGCCTTAAATTCTTCATTGTCGACTTTGAAATTTCCAGAACGAAAACATTGAAACCAAAATGCACTGTGCTTTCTCTACTTCTCTAGCGACACCACTGCCATGCACATCATTAATTTTTTGATCCGTTTCTGCAGCACTGGTGCCACGGCGGAACTCATATTCGTAAATAACGCGAAATTTTAAATTCTCCATTTTGTAAACTCAATGACGCAGAGAAAACCAAAAGAAAAAACCCAAAACATATACGGTTAATGAGACACAAATTGATGAGTAATGGCTTTATAAATTTGAATCTGGAATTCTGAAACAATGAGGAGATATTTGAGATCAAAGTTGCCAGTACGACAAAACGCCAATTTCATAGGTAAGGACCTAATATATTCTTTTTCATAAATGGAATTAGTGAATGATAACTAATGCCTAGAAAAAATTTGGACGGTGACTAATAATT
Source organism: Sesamia nonagrioides (assembly GCA_017933935.1). Classification (NCBI taxonomy): domain Eukaryota; kingdom Metazoa; phylum Arthropoda; class Insecta; order Lepidoptera; family Noctuidae; genus Sesamia; species Sesamia nonagrioides. Next base: position 11,206 of record JADWQK010002273.1, read on the forward strand.
CTTCCCGTATATACCATGTTACAGTAAGGTTCTTCCTGTACATACCATTAGGTATAGTAAGGTTATAATCCATTAGACGTTCTCTAGAAATCTGAGTGTAAATCTTGAACTAGGATTTCTTTACATTTTTTCATTAAACCCCTTAATGTACTACGTGGTACATCTAATAATGTCGATAACCTAACATCTGCTTCATTAGTCTTGATTTTCATTAACAATGCGGCTAAACCCAAAATGCCGTTGTACATTTCGGTTATGCGAGGAACTTCATTAAGAAGAGTAAAAAAGTCTTGTTTTGACTTTCCTATCCAGAAGAAAAATGTATTATCTTCAATTTCATGAATGGCTTCTACATTTGTGAAATTAAAGAAAGGCTTAAAAGCGTTAACAAATGAAAAAATGTGTTCTACTTGTTGTGACGTAAATGTACTTATGCTATTACTAGAATCATACAGATTACTCCACTCGTTACTCATTCTATGTTCTGTACAGACACGGCTTAGTACAGGGATATAATATTTATATGTACTGAGAATTGTTGCTCTAAATGAGTCAGCCACAATGCGCAGATTCATATTAGTAAGTACATTGAGGAAAAAGGCAGTGTGAAGCAGTATTTGCTGCTCGTCTATAATTTAGTAATGTTATATGGCTAGATACAACTTGAGAAGGTTCTTCTAGACTTACATTAACTGGTTCCACAGTGATTGAATCAGAGTCACCTGTTTCAACACTGATTGGCTCAGAGTCACCTGTGAGAACTACTTCAGTAGAAGACACACTGCGAGCTTCATCACCTCGCCTAATACGTATGGCAGCACGCTTACTACTCATCCAGCATGAATGGCAGATTCTATCAGATGAAGACATCTATAAAAGAAAATATTCAATTAATATCTTCTTCCTCAGCCTATAGATGTCCACTGCTGGACAAAGGCCTCCCCCAAGGCTTTCCACGATGACCGGTCTTGTGCTGCCCGCATCCATCGGCTTCCCGCGACCTTCACCAGGTCATCGGTCCACCTTGTTGGGGGTCTCCCTACGCTGCGTCTTCCAGTACGTGGCCGCCACTCCAGAACCTTGCTACCCCATCGGCCATCGGTTCTACGAGCAATGTGCCCTGCCCACTGCCACTTGAGTTTAGCGACTCGCAGAGCTATGTCGGTGACTTTGGTTCTTCTGCGGATCTCCTCATTTCTGATTCGATCACGCAGAGAAACTCCTAGCATAGCTCTTTCCATTGCCCTTTGTGTGACTCTGAGCCTTCGTATGAGGCCCACTGTGAGCGACCACGTTTCAGTTCCGTAAGTCATCACTGGCAACACACACTGGTCAAAGACTTTCGTCTTGAGACACTGTGGTATCTTGGACGACGAGAAGATGTAGCGTAGCTTCGCGAACGCTGCCCAACCGAGCTGGATTCGCCGAGACACCTCTTTCTCGAAGTTGGACCTACCTAGTTGGACTTTCTGTCCCAGGTATATATACTCCTCAACAACTTCGAGTGCAGAGCAACCAACTACAATTGGAGTGGGTGCGACATGAGAGTTCGACATGATCTTCGTCTTATCCATGTTCATTTTTAGACCCACTTGTTGGGAAGCTCTGCTGAGGTCATTGAGCATTTTGCCCAAGTCTTCCAGGGTCTCAGCCATGACCACGATATCATCTGCGAAACGGAGATTAATAACAATTAATATCAGATATTGAAAATATATAAACGTACAATATGTAAAGAAAACCCCGTCCGATCCGTGAAGTTATTGTTAGGTATCGATAACTGATTCTACTAATGCCCACAAAGCCGGGTTAAACATAAAATAAAATCCCCTTAAAAAAAATATAAGTCGCAAAAAGAGGTAACTTAATACATGTGCGGTAGGCAATCCGTGCACGGGCGACGGGTGGAAGGTCACGCGGCACGTGGTCGCATCGTTTATAATAATACCGTCAAAATGGTGTAGTCACTTTTTATAAAAAATATCAAATTTCGGGGAAGTTGAAATTAATTCGCGGGAAAAAAAGTATTCCAAGATTCACTAGTATGATGATTACGTAAAATTTTATATTATATTTGGTCATGTCACATGTGTTTACCTAACCTTTAGTATCCTTTTGGGTCGGACAGGATTTTCTTTACATATTGTATATTGGTTAAAAACAATGTCATATTCAAACATAAATACCTGGCGTAGCTCAATCCTTGTTTGTATAACAGCACTAATCCGTCTTTGCTCTTCTGAAGGATTGTCAAAAACAATAGAATGGCTCTGACGATTCCGTGTTGACCGTCCACAAAGACTGCACACTTGTCTTTGACCTAGTCGAGATAACCCTGAAGCTTGAGCATCATCACCGCTTGTTGATGACTGCTGGTTCATGCTTATCATGAGGAGTTCATTACATCGTTCGCAAATGTAATCTTCCTCAGTAACCTGAAATAGGAAATGCAATATAAACTTCTTAGGTTTACAATTGATATACATTGATGTATAAGTTATGACGGCGGTCTCCGTGGCGCAGCGGTCAACACGCCTGCCTGCCACGTGCAGGCCCCGGCCCCGGGTTCGATCCCCGGCCAGGTCATGATGGAAAAACGATCTTTTTCTGATTGGCCTGGGTCTTGGATGTTTATCTATATATGTATCTATTATAAATATGGTATCGTTGAATTAGTATCCCATAACACAAATCTCGAACTTACATTGGGGCTAGCTCAATCTGTGTGATTTGTCCGTATATTTTTTTTATGGGCTACGTGATTAAAAGTGTAATAGCGTAAATAGTACATAATAAAATAATCTAAATATTAATATTCATTTCATTACTTAGGTACTATACATTGTCAGGTGAAAAATGCTCATCCCTGTTTATGATTTTTCAATTTTTAGGTCCGTATTCCAGAAGTTCAATCTGACTTCTGAGTGCATTGAAGTCGCAGGAATCGATAAAAACCAAAGAAGTTTTGATAAAAACTGAATGAACGAATAAGAATTAAACAAGTGAAATGTGAATCCGGTTACGTAACCACTATGGGGGGGGGGGGGGGGGTGTCTTTGCTTATTTTTAATGACATGGGGGTAGGGGGTCTAGAAGATGATTACGTCATTGATAATTATTTTCTTTTTAACACAAATGGCAACCCTTACATTCTCTTTGCTTGAAAACGAAACGTATTTTCGGGGTTACCTACAAATAAATGCATACGTTTAGTAGGGTTGCCGAGCTGTGAAAAAAAATCGATCTTAGGAATCGATTCGAACTCTCGAAAATCGGTGCCTTGAAGATCGATTCGAAAAAGAAAACGATGACATAAGATCGATCTCGATTCTCGTACGACAAATTTTATTACACTGAAGAATGTAGCTAAAGGTAAAGGAAGGTTTCGTCGTCCTCCGTGGCGCAGCGGTCGACACGCCTGCCTGCGACGTGGAGGCCCCGGGTTCAATCCCCGGCCAGGTCATGATGGAAGAACGATATTTTCCTGATTGGCCTGGGTCTTGGATGTTTATCTATATATTTATCTTTATAGTATCGTTGAGTTAGTATCCCATAACACAAGTCTCGAACTTACTTTGGGGCTAGCTCAATTGGTGTGCTTTGTCCGTATATATTTATTTATTTATCATTATTACAATAGAATTGATGAAATTATCAAGGATAATAAGGATTGATAATTTCTAATTAAAAACTCACAATCTTTTTATTTATTTAATGTATGACAGTCTCCATGGGGTGCATTGGGGTCCCACCACCATCTTTGGGACTCAAGTCAACCCCACCTGCAAGACGGTGCACCTGCTGACATGTGGATGGGGCCCTGACGCTGGCTTCCCTTTCGGGGTTGAGTGGTCAGACGGCAGTCGCACTCGTAAAAGCCAAAAATTCCCCAAACATGACAAGTAATAAAAGAAAGGCACGAGTTACAGTTAGGACCTGACGGCCGGAACACTCGCCATTATGCGCAAGCCGCAGATATTAGATGTCTTGTCAGACAGCATCAAGAATCCACATGAGCAACCTCCCTGGTTGCTCATGTATGCTGGCAGACGCGGACAGGGAACGGTTGGTGCGGCGGGTAAATGCGTGGAAGAACTCACTTGAGAACGGAGGTCTTAAACTCAATGTGGCGAAAACGGTGTACATGGCCAGCAACACCACAGACCCTATGCCTGTGTGCATAGGCGGAGACATGGTCACAGTGCACAGACCAATTTAAATACTTGGGGTCTGTGCTCCACGCGTCCGGCGACATTGATTGCGACGTTAAATCACGCATTTCCGCAGCTTGGGCAAAATGGCGTGAGGTGACAGGTGTCATTTGTGACCCCAAAATGCCGGTTAAGCTTAAGAGACAGGTCTATAAGACCATCATTAGACCTGTCCTTCTGTATGGCAGTGAGGCGTGGCCTGTGCCTGAGCGACAAAAGCAGGAGCTGCGTGTCACGGAGATGAATATGCTGCGGTGGATGTGTGGAGTCACGCGGAAAGACCGCATTAGAAACTCCCGCATCCGTGGCAGTCTCCGTGTCCGTGACATAGCAGACAAACTGCAAGAGAGTCGCCTGCGCTGGTACGGTCACGTCTTACGTAAACCGGCAGGTTACGTGGGTAACAAATGTCTTGCCATGGAAGAGATGACATGCGTGCCAACAATCTCACACCACAGGATGCTAAAGATCGTGCGAAATGGAGGAGAATGTGCAGGAAAGCGGACCCCGGGCTCCAACGCGAAAGCCGCGGATGCAACCGGGATAAACGCTGAGACGATGATGACTCTCCATACAGCCTTTCGATCTGGCTAGTGAAAAATCGATACAAATAAATAATAATCAAAAAATGTTTACGTAAGCATGGGGGGAGGGGGTAAGAGCTTTGCTTACTTTTGCTGACAAGGGGGGTGGGGTGGTAAATAACTGTAATAAATCTGCTTACGTAATACATGAACGGCCCCTTGTTAAGTAAAAGTATCGAATACAAAGTATCGAGTACAAAAGTATCGGTATCGAAAGAAATCTACTCGATACCATAAAGTACGATACTTTTTTCGTGTCTCTAGTGTTTACTTCCAAAAAATTAAACTCTCAACTCTGTGTTTTTAGTACGATGTCTTCGATTATTTGCTCTATGGTTGCTAGTGTTGCTAGGTTTCTACCTTGCTACTACTCCACCCACTGATCCACTCTAGGGATGTGCCCATCCCTATGGAAAAAATATATTGATATTTATCGCATCGATATTTTTCAAATAAATCGATATAATCACCCAAAAACAAAGAAATTGTATTAGAAGAATTCTTACGTGTAATAATAATATGTAAACAACAACATTCAAAAATAAACCTAAAGCCTACTCCATAAAGCTTATATTGCCACAAAGCTTACGCATAAATACCTAAAGTTCCGCATGAGAGGCATCGAAAGACCCCTGTGTCCCTTTCCCGCAGACTGCCAGTGTGAAATGTAACTACTATTTGGTAACTTTGATACATAAACTTCATCCACTCGTTTTGTTATTTACGCTGATATACAATATAATATCAGTGACTCGTGATTGTTTAAGCATTAAAATAACTAACTGCTTAGCTCAACATTTAATCAATGCATTTATTGTGATCCTGTTTTTTTGTTTTTTTTGATATGGCATCTCGTAGGTGGCTACTAAGAGACCGTAACTACTTAATCGGACTTTCCTGTGGATGCTTTAATTAAAATTAAAGCCTCCAGCCGGGGGCACTTAAAACTAAATTAAAATTAGGCGACTACGCACTAAGGGCACCCCCCGTGGGGTACGAACCTCGGCTTAGGGCGTTGCTAGAGAGGACAGCAAGGGGCGGCTGGATCGAAAGTTATACTTAATGGTTTGATGACCACGGCGTTTCCTAGTACTAGCTCTGAGAAGAAACGCCGAAACAAACTCAGAGGTCATTGTTGGGACATTATGATAATTACTGGCTCAGCTGCGGCGCGGGCTGGCCTTCGTCGGACAGGGAACGGGGGAGGGGGTTGCTACGGGGAGCGCGTCGCGATGGACCTCGGCGGCGAGATCGGCAGGTCGGTCTGTTTTTGTGTACTGTGCTGGTGGCCCTATTGGCCTCTTGGAGGAGGGTAATGGGGTCATCGGGGTCTGTGAGGGCATGCCGAGGACGGCGAAGTCGGAAGATGGTGGAGGGAGTGTAATTGGCGGCCGCTGCTATAAGAGGATTGCGGTGCTTGGTGGCAGTATCAAAGAAGCGTTTGGAGAGAGTTTCATGAACTGCTGGATGGTGGGGATTTTGAGATCAAGGTGGAGGATCTCATTACGGACGAACCAAGGGGCGTTTGTGGCTTTACGGAGGAATCGGTTTTGGACTACTTGCATCCTATGGATATGACGTGGCTTGGCATGTACGAAGACTGGACAAGCGTAGGTCATTATCGGGCGTATGCAAGCTGTGTACAAGCGCATTTTGCACCTGAGCGATAACTTGCTACGTGGGTTGAGGAGGGGGTGGAGTCGACCTAGAGCGAAGGCGCCGCGAGCGCGGACCGTCTCAATGTGCTCTGAGAAGTTGAGGTTTTGATCGAGAATCACACCTAGGTACTTGGCTTGCTTCTCCCAAGGGATCGGCTTGCCGTCCATGGTGAGGGGTCGTGGAAGGGTGACACTGACCCGCGGTTTCCTGTAGAGTACCGCTTGGCTTTTTAGGGGTTGACTTCAATTCTCCATTTTCTAAACCAGTCAGCGAGCTTGTTGACCGCGGATTGAAGATGGAGGCGAATCCAGTCTGGACTGCGTCCCGAGCAGTAGATGGCTGTGTCGTCTGCGAACAGAGCGAGTTGAGCCTTACTGCTTTTCGGGATATCGCTAGTGAAGAGCGTAAAAATGAGTGGGGCTAGTACAGAGCCCTGGGGAACACCTGCACGGATGGAGCGTGGGGAGGAGAGCGCTCCTTCGATTTTATAGCGAAAGGTGCGGTTTGACAGAAAGTCCCGTAAGATGAGGACGAGACGATCAGGCACGCCGTGTTGGTACAGCTTATAGATTAAGCCGTTGTGCCAGACTTTGTCAAACGCCTTCGCTATATCGAAGTAAACTACGCCTGTGTACATACCACGCAGGATGCCTGCGTGAATATGTTCAGTGATGCGTAGGATCTGTTGCGGACAGGAGTGTTGGGTACGGAACCCGAATTGTTCTAATGGGATAAGGCCCTTGTTCTCGGCGTAGGCTCTGAGACGCTTATATATAAGCCTCTCATAAATCTTACCGAGAACTTTGAGTAAGCTGATGGGACGGTCACTAGACGGTTCAGCTTTAGGCTTACCGAGCTTGGGAATGCCTATAACTGTGGCTTCTTTCCACGTTTGTGGGAAAATGTTATTCCCCAGTGCACCATTGAGGATGGTGGCCAAGAGGATGATTAGGTGGGCAGGGAAGAGGCAGATCACTCTGTTTTTGATGCCATCAGAGCCGGGCGCTTTCCTGGGTTGAAGACCTTTGACGATGTCCTGCACTTCATCAGGGGTGATGGGAGGCAGGGGATCCTCAGGGTCGTCAACGGGTGGGAGGGAGGTTCTACGTTCGACTTCAGCGTCAACCTCAAGGAGATGAGCTTGGTCTACTGGTAGGAGACTGGGGTAGCAATGGGCTTCCAGGCAGGAGGCGAGGCATTCAGCCTTGTCATCGTCATCGAAGGCGATGGAATTGTCAGGACGAACTAAGGGAGGCATGGTCACAACTTCGTTGGATTTTAGTTTCCTCTGAAGGTCCCAGAAGGCTTGATGGGTAGGCTCTAGCTCATCCAGCATCTTATCCCAGCCAGCCTCACGCCACTCCGATATGCGTCTTTTTACAGTTCTCTGTAAATAGCGCATATGGGTTTTGTTAGCTGCGCAGGGGAAGCTGCTGTATGCACGGACCGCCGCGTTCTTCTCGGTCAACAGTTCATGCAAGTCAGCAGGGAGTTTCCAGCGGCAGTCTTCTGTCACTGTAACCTCCCTTGAACATTCGTTCAGGACTGACTGTACGTGATCCGTGAACGAGTCGATCGCGGCTGCCGTGTCAGCGATAGAGTCGAGGCGTGCAGGTATGGAGTCCAAGTGGGGGGATGTGGTGGATTTCAGCCGATCGCTTACTTTCCTCCAGTCCTTTACCACTTTCGTCTGAGGTGCTTGACCTGGGTCAGAGAGGCCAGTACGGGGAGCCAGTCGGATGACGACTGGGCGATGGTCAGACGATAGCTCTGATAGTGCTTCTATACAGTCTAACCGTAGGTTGACGTTCTTTAGGAGCGCTACGTCGAGGACGTCTGGGGTGTGGTCAGGTTCGTAGGGGAAGTGAGGGGGGGTCATGGGGCCCACGACATCGAAGTTTAAGTTGGTGGAGAGGTCAAACAAGAGTCTGCCTCTGGTATTGATCCTGGTGCTATTCCAGGCTGTGTGTTTGGCATTGAGGTCGCCCGCTATTATATACGACGGAATCACTCAACCCAAGAAGTAGGGCAATGTCGTCTGCTAAGAGTTGATGATTCTCAGCAGCGGAGATGGGTGGGAGATAGGCCGACACTATAGTAATAGGTTGGTGGCCTGTCATGCCGAGACGGCATATTGAAACTTCGAGTCGTGAGAGTGGTGGAGGGTCCATTGGGATGCAATGAAGAGCCCTTTTGAAATAAATAAGAGTACCGCCTTTGTGGCACCGCAGCCTGTCGTTGCGAACTACACGGTAGTTAGCAATTAGGGGTGTGCGGTGGCTAGGCTTGAGAAAGGTCTCTTGAGCGAGGAAGATGTCAATCTGGTGCTCTCTAAGGAAGGTTGAGATCTCGAACTTCTGATCTCTAATGCCGTCGGCATTGAAGTGAGCTAGTTTGAGGGATCGGGGCTTGGTTCACTGGGAAGGTCTGCTATCCATTATTGGTGGGATGCGAGGGAGGACAGGGCTTGCGTAATATCGGGATACGCATTGTAAATGCTAAGGGTAGCATGTAGATTGCCAGTTGATCTGGCGGCTTGTAGCTCCTGCGCCATTTGTTTGGCGCGGGGAGTCATAAAAATGAGGAATGTCCCCGAGATGACATTAAAGGCATCCATGGGACGATTCCCAACCGTTGGGGTTGAGGGAGGGGGTGCGGGGTTCGCTGCCGCAGCCTTAGTGGCGGGAGCGGGGGGTGATGGGGCCACCTTTTGAGCCGTGGTCGGATGGATGCGAGGATCCTTGTCCTTCCAGGCGGGGGTGGCTGGGGGGGTCTGGGGAGTGGTCGCCGCGAGGGCCGGAAAGGCCCTCTGGTGGTTCAGCTGATTCCAGGGACTGGGCCTTTGAGGGCTCAGTCGCTCTGGGATCTGACTCCCTGGCGTTTCGCGCTTTTGGCGCGCGTTAGCCCTGTTGGCTAACTTAGAGGAGGAGGACTTGGGGGTTTCCCCGGCGATGGTCTCACCCTCAGCCACAGACTCTCCAGAAGAGGAGGGCACCGATGTCCCCGAGGTGACGCAAGCAGAGACGGGAGCGGCCGTGTCGCGACTCCGGGCCAAGAATAAAGCGCCCGGACCCGACGGAGTTCCTGGCCGAGCTCTCGTCCTGGCTCTGAAGGAGCTAGAGCCCCAGCTGAGGGGGCTGTTCACGGCATACTTCGGCTAGGGTCAGTTTCCCAGTGTGTGGAAGGAGGGGAAGCTGGTCCTGCTCAAGAAGGAGGGGCGCCCCGCGGACTCGCCGTCCGCGTATCGGCCCATAGTGCTGCTCGACGAGGCGGGCAAACTTTTTGAGCGTATAATCGCAGATCGCCTCGTCGGCCACTTGTGCGGAGACGGGCCGAACCTGAACGACAACCAGTTCGGTTTTCGTCGGGGGCGCTCCACCATAGACGCAATCATGCGCGTGAGAGCCCTGGCGGAGGATACGGTATCCCGGGGTGGGGTGGTGTTGGCGGTGTCTTTAGACATTTCCAACGCCTTCAACACCCTACCCTGGAGCTGTATTATGGAGGCCCTGAAATACCATCGGGTGCCTCCCTACCTCCGCCGCATAGTAGGGGCTTATCTGGAGGATAGATGCGTCATCTATCGGGGACGTGACGGTGCCGGTCGGCACCAAATGTCGTGCGGTGTTCCACAGGGATCGGTCTTGGGACCGCTCCTGTGGAACATCGGCTACGACTGGGTGCTGAGAGGCGAGCTTCCGTCGGGCGCCGACTTGACGTGTTATGCGGACGACACGCTTGTCACTGCCCGAGGGAGCTCGCACAGGGAAGCGAAGTTGATAGCCACGGCTGCGGTGTCACAGGTGGTGACCCGCATCCGGCGCCTGGGCCTGGAGGTGGCCCTTGACAAGTCGGAGGCCATGGTATTCCATGGCCCCCGGCGTGCGCCGGCGCCGGGATCACATTTGTGGTCAGTGGTGCCCGGATAGCTGTCGAGTCCACCATGAAGTATCTGGGATTGGTGCTCGACAGCCGATGGGAATTCGGACCCCACTTCCGGCGGCTGGCGCCCAAGCTGATGGGTGCAGCAGGCGCGCTGTCAACGTTGCTTCCCAACATGGGGGGCCCGAGCGCCGCCTGTAGGCGGTTATACGTGGGAATCGTGCGGTCCATGGCCACAGGGCCATGGACCGCACGATTCTCCAGATGAGATGGGGCCCCTGTGTGGGCGATGGACCTGACGGCCGGAACACTCGCCATTCTGCGCAAGCCGCAGAGGGCGATGGCCGTCAGGGTCGTCCGCGGGTATCGCACGATTTCCTACGAGGCGGCTTGCGTCCTGGCCGGATCCCCGCCCTGGGACCTAGAGGCGAAAGTACTCGCGTCATTGTACCGATGGCGCGAGGAAGAGCGGACACGGGGCTCCAGTCCGGCGCAGCGGCAGATCGAGCTGCGCCGAGGGGAGCTCCGTCAGGTCCTGGTGGCGGACTGGCGGCAGAGGCTTATGCGCCCTACCGCCGGCCTCGCTACCGTCGAGGCGATCCGGCCAGTACTCGACGACTGGCTCGGGAGAAGGCACGGCTCCCTGTCGTTCAGGGTGACGCAGGTGCTGTCTGGGCACGGCTGCTTCGGCAAGTACCTGTGTACGCCGGACGCTCGGTGCCACCACTGCGTCCAATGCGGGGAGGACACGGCGCAGCACACGCTCTCCGAGTGTGTAGCTTGGGAGGAGCAGCGCCGTGTCCTCACAAATGAAGTAGGAGGTGACCTGACGCTGCCGGCAGTAGTGCGGAGGATGGCCGGCAGCGCAGAGTCGTGGGACGCGGTGGTGTCCTTCTGCGAGGACGTGATGGCGCAGAAGGAAGCTGCGGAACGGGAGAGGGAGATCTCAACTCCCTTCCCGGGCCGCAGAAGACGCACCGGGCGCCGAGGAAGGGCGGATAACGCCCTCTTCCGCCCCCCATGAATGGGTCCAGGGGCGAGGGACATGGGGAAGTCTCCGCCCCCCTATTCGATGGACCCCCAGGCGGAGGCGCGCGCTGACACTCTGAGGCGATGCACGGGGTAGCTTAACACCCTACTACTCCGTGCCGGAGACGAGGCCCGGGCAGACCGGGCCAGCACGAGAGTGTGGGGCTGCGGAAGAATTTAGACTCCCGCGGCCCTACGCGCGCTCGTGATGGAAGAGACACCGGGGTGGTTTTAGTCAGTAAAAGTCTGACAGACCCCGTCGCCCACCCTAGGGCGGCGGACATCCTATGAGGATTTCCACCCCGAAAAAAAAAAAAGGAGGACTTGGGGGCCTTGGGGCACCCGCGATAATTGGCCGTGTGGCCGGTCGCGCCGCAGAGGACGCAACTGGGTGGCTCTTTGCAGAGCGCGCGATTCTTAGGCCGAGGGCACTCTGCTGTGCCATGATCGCCCAGGCACTTGACCCACCTGGGCTTGGCATTGCAGTAAGCCTGCGAGTGACCATATAGCTGGCATCTGTGACATTGGCCGACGATGCCGCTCTTGTGGGGCTTCTCTATAGAGATTCCTGTGAGATAGCAGACGCTCTTCACTAGGAAGATAGGGTGAATTTTGATCCATACTAATATTATAAATGCGAAAGTAACTCTGTCTGTCTGTCTGTCTGTCTGTTACGCTTTCCCGCTTAAACCTCTCAACCGATTTTGATGAAATTTGGCACAGACAATCTTTAGACCCTGAGAAAGAACATAGGCTACTTTTATCCCGGAAAAATTTGATGTTCCCGAGGGAAATCTAAAGAGCGCGATATAACCGAACTCCACGCGGGCGAAGCCGCGGGCGGAAAGCTAGTCAATAAATAAAAATGAAACAATATTAGCAGATAGTATGAACTGTTAAATGGCAACACCGATGACATATTGGGTTAAATAATCAATATGGTCGACGCAATTTTTTTTTGTGTAGGGTGAGTATAATGTTCTGTAAAAAAGACAAGACAGCTGAACAAAGAACATCTTCCTTTTTAAGTTTGTTAAAAAATGGTGACGATGCAAAAGTGTTGTTCAAATTCATGGCCCACGTGTTGTGAAAGTGCAATTGTTTAGGTTACGATGGGCCTGACATACGCTATGCGTAAAAGTCCCTTTAATCAATAAAGAAAAGAAAAAAAGTTTGTTAAAAAGTGAAAAGACTTACTAGAAACAAATTGTATTATTTTCTTGAAAAATTTTATACCTAATATGTCATAAAAAAAAATGTAACAAACAGCGTATCAGTGTAGGTATGTCAACTATCTGTATTAGCTATACTTGGGTCATAAACAAAACACACAAAAAAATTGTGCCCTTTAAAAAAATATATTAATTCATACTTTATACATTAATATTTTACTGTAATAAATTAACTGTTTATTTGTTTTAGTCATTTACGATAAAATGTCCTAGTTATATTATATTTACATTAAAATATTAAAAGTAAAGTGAGACTTAGATCCCCTTCCGTGGGCCGTGCCCAACGTAGGTTCATATGTTTGCGTAAAGATTAAAAATACTTGAAACTAAAAATGTGAATATATTTTCCTATATGTTTATTACTTACATGTTAAAGTTCCCATTTTATGTTATTATGAAAAATTAGCAAACAATACAAATGAATTATAAGACATAAACATGTTGTTACCAATTTTGCAACCCCTTCCGTGGTCCAACTAAATTGAATATTCACTAGATGTGAAATGCAACGCAGCCACAGCAGATAGCCCCCGCTCTCCAGCCCGCCCCCGTCGAAACCGAGGTGTCCATGGACACCGAGGTGCCCTCCGCAAAGCGGTCCGTCCCCGACTCCTCGGATTCCTCTGAGGAGTCCTCACCCTCATCCCAGGACGATGAAGCTGACGGCTTCATCGCCGCCTCGGGGAAGAGGAGGAGGAAGGTCTCCTCCTCAAACCCGGCCCCCAAACTGGCGGCCGCTGCCTCCGCCAGCGGCTCCCCCACCCCCGCCCCTGCCCCCGGTAACGCTGCCGCCACCTCGCGCGCCGCGACACCAAACCCCTCCCACTCAGCCCCCCGAGCTGCCGCCAAGATCCCCCCTCCCCCGCCTGTCTTCATACAGGACAAGGGAAAATGGACCAACGTGTCTGGATGGTGTGCTGATCAGAAGATGAGCTTCACCAAGGCCCAGTCTACACAGACTGGAATCAAAGTCACAGTCCCGTCCTCAAAGGACTACCGGGAGCTGACCAAGCTCCTCAAACTCAGAGGTGTGTCCTTCCACACATACACCCTCCCTGAGGAACGACTTACCCGAGTGGTCATTCGCCGCGTGCCCAAGGAGCTATCCCCCGAGGACATTAAGGCAGACCTGATCTCTCAGGACATCCCGGTAAAGGAAGTCCACCGCATGCATAGGGCGCGTGGTAAAGTGCCCTATGACATGATAATGGTGATCTGTCACCCGGTCGAACGTTCCACCCACCACCCCATCTTCCTGGTGAGCAGCATCTGCTCACTGACAGGAATTACGATTGAAAAGCCCCACAAGAGCAGCACTGTTGGCCAATGCCACAGGTGCCAACTGTACGGGCACTCCCAGGCACACTGCCACGCTAAACCCAGGTGCGTTAAATGCCTGGGCGATCATGGCACGGCAGAGTGTCCTCGCCCCAAAGACCGATCACTCTGTACCGAGCCACCGAGTTGCATCCTCTGTGGCGCGACCGGTCATCCGGCAAATTACCGTGGGTGCCCCAAAGCACCCAAAACCACCTCTCCTAAGCTGACAAAGCGCGCAAGCACTCGTCAACAAAGGGAAGCCCCTGAACCCCCGACCCAGCCCCCGGTGAGCTTGAGCCCCCAGAGACCTAGTCCCTGGAACCGCCTCAACCACCAGCAGGCCTTCCCAGCCTTAGTGGCGACTGCCCCGCAGATTCCCCCAACCAACCCAGCCTGGAAGGCCAAGGATCCTCGCATCCGTCCGACCACGGCTCAAAAGGAGGCCCCATCGCCCTCCGCCCCCACCCCCGCACAATCACCCCCCGCTCCTGCCCCCGCCTCCAAAGCTACGGCAGCGGCTCCCGCACCCCTTCTCCCAACCCCAACGGTAGGGAACGGCCCCATGGATGCCTTCAATGTCATCTCGGGGACCTTCCTCATCTTCATGTCTCCCCGCGCGAAACAAATGGCGCAAGAGCTTCTAACCGCCAGGTCTGACGGCAACCTTCATGCTATATATAGCATCTACAATGCGTATCCTGAAATTACGCAGGCCCTCTCCTCCCTCTCTTTGAACCACTAATGGATAACAGACCCTCCCAACGAACCAAGCCCCGATCCCTCAAGCTGGCTCACTTCAATGCCGATGGCATTAGAGATCAGAAAATTGAGATCTCAACCTTCCTCCGAGAGCACCAGATCGACATCTTCCTCGCTCAAGAGACCTTCCTCAAGCCTTGTAACCGCACACCCCTGATCGCAAACTACCGCGTAGTTCGCAACGACAGGCTGCGGTGTCACAAAGGCGGTACTCTTATTTACTTCAAAAGGGCTCTATATTGCATACCATTGGACCCCCCACCCCTCTCACGACTCGAAGTTTCAATGTGCCGTCTCGGCATGTCAGGTCACCAACCTATTACCATAGTGTCGGCCTACCTCCCTCCCAGTTCCTCTGCAGAGAACCATCAACTCCTAGCAGATGACATTGCCCTACTTCTTGGGTTGAGTGACTCCGTTATAATAGCGGGCGACCTCAATGCCAAACACACTGCCTGGAACAGCACCAGGATCAATACCAGAGGCAGACTCCTGTTTGACCTCTCCACCCGATTAAACTTCGATGTCGTGGGGCCCATGACCCCCACCCACTTCCCCTATGATCCAGACCACACCCCAGACGTCCTCGACGTAGCGCTTCTAAAGAACGTCAACCTACGGTTGGACTCTA
This sequence comes from Sesamia nonagrioides, assembly GCA_017933935.1. NCBI lineage: Eukaryota > Metazoa > Arthropoda > Insecta > Lepidoptera > Noctuidae > Sesamia > Sesamia nonagrioides. The sequence continues at coordinate 26,513 of JADWQK010002273.1, forward strand.
TAGAGGCGATACCAGAGCTATCGTCCGACCATCGCCCAGTCGTCATTCGACTGGCTCCCCGCTCTGGCCTTCCTGACCCAGGTCAAGCGCCCCTGACAAAAGTGGTAACGGACTGGAGGAAAGTAAGCGATCGGCTGAAATCCACCACATCCCCCCACTTGGACTCCATACCCTCACGCCTCGACTCTATCACTGACACGACAGCCGCGATCGACTCGTTCACGGATCACGTACAGTCAGTCCTGAACGAATGTTCAAGGGAGGTCACAGCGGCAGAAGACCGTCGCTGGAAACTCCCCCCTGACTTGCGTGAACTGCTGACCGAGAAGAACGCGGCAGTCCGTGCCTACAGCAGCTTCCCCTGTGTGGCTAACAAAGCCCATATGCGCCATTTACAGAGAACTGTAAAAAGACGCGTATCGGAGTGGCGTGAAGCTGCCTGGGATAGCATGCTGGATGAGTTAGAGCCGACTCACCAAGCCTTCTGGGAACTTCAGAGGAAATTAAAATCCAAAGAAGTCGTCACCATGCCTCCCCTGGTTCGCCCTGACAATACCATCGTCTTCGACGACGATGACAAGGCGGAATGCCTTGCCCCCTGTCTAGAAGCCCAGTGCTCCCCCAGCCTCCTACCAGTAGACCAAGCTCATCTCCTCGAGGTTGACGCTGAAGTCGAACGTAGAACCTCTCTCCCGCCCGTTGACGACCCTGAGGACCCCCTGCCTCCCATCACTCCAGAGGAAGTGCAGGACATTGTCAAAGGGCTTAAACCCAAGAAAGCGCCAGGGTCTGACGGCATCACCAACCGAGTGGTCCGCCTTTTCCCAGCCCACCTCATCATCCTCTTAACCACCATCTTCAATGGTGCATTGGGGAATAACATTTTCCCACAAACGTGGAAAGAAGCCACTGTGATAGGCATTCCCAAGCCCGGTAAGCCTAAAGCCGACCCCACTAGTTACCGTCCCATCAGCTTACTTAAAGTTCTCGGAAAGATCTATGAGAGGCTTATATACAAGCGACTCAGAGCCTACGCCGAGAACAAGGGCCTCATTCCAAATGAGCAATTCGGGTTCCGTACCCAACACTCCTGTCCCCAACAGATCCTACGTATCACTGAACATATACACGCAGGATTCCTGCGTGGTATGTATACAGGCGTAGTTTACTTTGACGTAGCGAAGGCGTTTGATAAAGTCTGGCACAACGGCTTAATCTATAAGCTGTACCAACTCGGTGTGCCTGATCGTCTCGTCCTCATCTTACGGGACTTCCTGTCAAACCGCACCTTTCGTTATAAAATCGAAGGAGCACTCTCCTCCCCCCGCCCCATCCATGCAGGTGTCCCCCAGGGCTCTGTACTAGCCCCCCTCATTTTCACGCTTTTCACCAGCGATATCCCGAAAAGCAGTAAGGCACAACTCGCTCTGTTCGCAGACGACACAGCCATCTACTGCTCTGGACTCAATCCAGACCGGATTCGCCTCCATCTTCAAAGAGCGGTCAACTACCTTGCTGACTGGTTTAAGAAGTGGAGGATCGAAGTCAACCCCCAAAAAAGCCAAGCGGTACTCTACATGAAACCGCGACGCAAAGTCACCCTTCCACGGCCCATCACCATGGACGGCAAGCCGATCCCTTGGGAGGAGCAAGCCAAATACCTAGGTGTGATTCTCGACCAACACCTCAACTTCTCAGAGCACATTAAGGCGGTCCGCTCACGCGCCGCCTTCGCTCTGGGTCGACTCCACCCCCTCCTCAACCCGCGTAGCAAACTGTCGCTCAGGTGCAAAATGCGCTTGTACACAGCATGCATACGCCCGATTATGACATACGCTTGTCCAGTCTTCGCACATGCCAAGCCGCGTCATATCCATAGGATGCAAGTAGTCCAAAACCGATTCCTCCGTAAAGCCACAAACGCCCCTTGGTTCGTCCGTAATGAGATCCTCCATCTTGATCTCAAAATCCCCACCATCCAGCAGTTCATGAAACGCCTCTCCAAGCGTTTCTTTGACACTGCTGCCAAGCACCGCAATCCTCTTATAGCAGCGGCTGCTAACTACACCCCCTCCACCATCTCCCGCCTTCGCCGTCCACGGCATGCCCTCACAGACCCCGATGACCCCATAACCCTCCTCCAAGAGGCCAATAGGGCCACCAGCACAATACACAAGAAAAGACCGACCTACCGACCTCGCCGCCGAGGTCCATCGCGACGCGCTCAACGTAGTAGCCCCCTCCCCCGTCCCTTGTCCGATGACGGCCAGCCCGCGCCGCAGCTGAGCCAGTAAATATAAACTCCCAACTATGACCTCTGAGTTTGTTTCGGACGTTTCTTCTCAGAGCTAGTACTAGGAAACGCCGCGGTCATCAAACCGAATCAAATATAAGAAATCGATCCAGCCGTCCCTTGCTGTTTTTCTAGTGACACCCTAAGCCGAGGTTCGTACCCCACTATGGGGTGCCCTTAGCGTAGTCGCTTAGCTTTTAATAGCCCTGGCTGGAGGCTTTAAATTCATTTAAGGCAGCCACAGGATAGCCCGGTTAAATAGTGACGACCTCTCTAGGTCAACTATGAGATGCCATATCAAAAAAAAAAAAAAAGCAACGCAGCCTTAGTTTATTTATTTTGGTTGGCAACATTGTCGAGCTATCAAAACGAGCAAAAATTTTAAGTGACACCCGTCAGCGCCCTTTGGCAAAGTTTTTGAAAAATTTATAAACAAGTGTTGTTTTACTTTTGTGTAAAAGATCGTGCACCTTTTCTGTTCCATTCATATTTTGGTAAGTACTGGCATAAAAAATCCATATATCGATTAACGTGGTGAATTATGGGAGGCTATTTGCAAAAACCACGAGCGGCATATTGTAACCTCACAAGTCTGAGGTTTGGATGATAATTTTAGTTAATTTAACCCTTCCGTGTGTTACGATATAAAAGTAGTCTGTGGTATCTGTTCTGTAATCTGTAGTGTAGTATATAAGTAGGCACTCTGTGGCACTCTGTAAAACTCTGTAAAAAAGGAAATTAACATGTTTAATAGTTAATAAATACGTTTATTAATATCTTTTATTTTAATTCGTTGCCTAAATAAAAATAACAGGTTATGGGCCCAGTCCACGAAAAATAACAAGTCATGTGCCTAGTTCACGAAAAATACTAAAAATCATACCAGAGGAAGAAGTCGGAAAAAGCACGTGTTGCTAAAAGTGTTAAGTAAAGAAATACGAAACCAGAAGAAAAATAAAAATGAGTGACGAAGTTAAAATAGAAAGATTGAAAGATAGCGAAAGTTTTCTATTGTGGAAATTCGAAATAAACATATATTTAAAAGCACAAAAATTAATAGAGGTTATAACTACTAAACAAGATGGGTCATCTACTCAAAAAACTGATTTCCAGACAAAAGATGCAAAGGTACAGTCATTAATTATTAATACAATTGATAGAAAACTGAAAGGTCATATTTTGGGATGCTCAAATGCATTGGAAATGTATAAAAAACTATGCAGTATATTTGAAGGTTGCGAAGAAAGAAACAAGTCTTCATTATTACAAGAGTTTTTTAATTTTAAACTTGAAAACAGAACTCTGACACAATTAATATCAGATATAGAGAATTTAAAGTTTAGATTAAATCAAATTGGACAAAATATCAATGAGGAAATGGTTATGTCAAAAATATTAACCTGTTTACCAAATAACTTGAATTACTTTATAACTGCACGGGAATCTACGCCTGATGATAAGAAAAATTTAACAAATTTAACTAACCGATTGTTGAATGAAGAAAGTAGATTAAATGATAATAAAAGGGAAGAAAACCAAATAGCATTCAAGGCTATAAGAAAAGAAAAAGTAATAAAATGTTACAAATGTAATAAAACAGGACATATAAAAAAGGACTGTAAGATGTGTTCCATATGCAAGAAATACAACCATGAAGAAAAAGACTGTAAGTACAAAGCTAAACAATGTTCTATATGCAAGAAGACTAATCATAAAGAAGAAAATTGTTTTTATAAAAATAAGTCAATAACTAAACCAGAAGTAGCACTAATTACTACAAGAGATTGCGAAAGATTGACATTTATCGTCGACTCAGGATGTACAACACACATGACAAATGATATAAAAATACTAAGTGAATTTCAATACAACAAATCTACAGTTTTGACTGCAAATAATGAACCATTAAATGTTCGTGGTCAATGTTGACGCTTTCTGGAAGGGTCACTGCATTCTCCTATCAACCCCAGGGTCTCAAAGCAGGGAAAACAAACATGCAAAGCACTAACCTGGATCCAGCAGGACAGGAAAAGGGAATCACCAACGACGGGGCAGGCGCCGGCCGGTCAGTTATCTCCTTTACGTGGACTTGATGCTGCTTGTTCACTGCCTACACTCGTCAAGCACAGACACACCACCAATATGGAAACTGAGGGTTGATTTGGCCAGTGAAGCCCTTAGGAAGTCAGATATTCGAAATTATTTAGAATAGACGCGGCGTAGTATGCGCTGAGTCCGCCATACTTTTTTCTTCTCGTTCTTTTTCTTGGCACTCTTGAGAGAGGCGCCACCAGCACGAGTTGGGAGAAGCCCGCGCTTATTTAAATCGTCGTTGACGCAACATAGATGGAAAATGGAAATGCATGGATAAATTATTAGGATAGTTAATGCTTACACAGTCAAGGTGTTGTATATGGAAATGGATTCTATTTACAAAAAACGTTATATGTTCCTGAATTATTACAAAATTTACTATCTGTAAATGCTATTACAAATAACAAAGGAACTGTTGTATTCTCTGAAAACAAGGTTGAAGTATATAAAAAAGACTCAGAATTATTATTGATTGGAAAAAAGGAAAATGGTTTGTATACTGTAAATTTAAAGAAGAGCAATACTAATGAAAAATCCTTATTAATAAAAAGCGAAGGAACTGCTATAGAATGGCATAAAAGATTGGGACATCCAGGAAAAAAGGTATTAGAAATTTTACAAAAGGTAGCAGATGGAATAAATATACAAGGAACAATTGAAAATAATATAATATGCGAAATATGTACACAAGCGAAGCAAACGAGATTACCATTCAGTACAGTAAGAACGAGAGCAAATAGACCTTTACAATTATTACATACAGATGTATGTGGTCCATTTGAAAACAGAACATATGATGGTTACAACTATGTATTAACTGTTATGGATGATTATACTCATTTAACGAAAATATTTCTATTGAAACATAAAAGTGAAGTAAAAGAATATATTATAAATTATATAGAAGAAATGGAAAGGGAGAAAAAAGAACAGGTATCTGCAATCAGATGTGATAATGGTGGTGAATATACCAGTAATAATTTCAAAGAATGGTGTAAGAAAAAAGGAATAAAACTAGACTTAACAATACCATATACGCCACAGTTGAATGGTAAAGCCGAAAGACTTAACAGAACACTACTTGATAAAACAAGAGCATTATTATTTGATTCAGACTTAAATAAAGAAATGTGGGGTGAAGCCATGTATTGTGCTACATATTTAATAAACAGGTTACCTACAGAAGCATTAAACAATAAAACTCCATTTGAAATGTGGTATAATAAAAGACCTAACTTAGCCAATGTACAAAAATTTGGTTCAATGGTATATGCAAAGCAACTAAATACAAAGAAACTTAATCCGAGAAGTAAGAAATTAATAATGGTGGGATATGCTAATAATGGTTATAGATTATGGAATGAAAAAGAAAGAAAAATTGAAATAGCAAGAGATGTTGTATTTTGTGAAAAGATAGAAGAAATGTCAGATAATATTATACTGTGCAAACAAAGGACAGAAAGTTATGATCAAATAATCTCAGAACACAATGAAGAAATAAACATGGATAAACGAGAAGATAATGGGAGTTACACAGACATGCTAGAATTAGAAACAGAAATAAACGAAATACAAATAGAAGAAGAACAATGTATAAATGAAAAAGAATGTAATGATATAACAGACGATGTAAATGAAGAAGAAAATATACAGCCTAGAAATAAAAGAGAAAAGAGAAAGCCAACTTACTTGCATGATTATGTATTACTTACCTTCGAAGAAGCAATGAAATCAGCTGAAAAGGAAAATTGGGAGAAGGCTATAAGTTCAGAGAAAAAATCATTAGAAAATAATAATACTTGGGAAATAGTAGATATCTAAAAGGCAAAAGGAAATAAAATATTAACAAATAAATGGGTATTTAATATTAAAGAAAATGGAATATATAAAGCAAGACTCGTAGTAAGAGGGTTTGAACAAAATAACATAAATTTTCAAGAATTATACAGTCCAGTAGTAAGTCAATCAGCTTTAAAATCACTTTTTGCTATAGCGGCATCTAAGGAGTATGAAATGATAACATTTGATGTCAAAACAGCGTTTTTATATGGTGAATTGAAGGAAGATATTTTTATGACTATACCAGAAGGATATGAAAAGCAGCCTAATAAAGTTTGTCATTTAAAGAAAGCATTATATGGATTGAAGCAAGCTCCAATTACATGGAATAAGAAATTCACTGAAACAATGTTAAAACTTGGATTAAAACCTACAAAGACAGACCAGTGTGTGTTTTCAACTGAAGATAAAAGTATAATAGTTGCAATCTATGTTGACGATGGATTGGCAATAAGTAAAGATAAACAGAAACTATTAAGTATACTACATCACCTGGAGAAGGAATTTAAAATAAAAATATATGAGAAACCTACAAATTATATTGGATTTGAAGTTACTAAATCAAAAGAAGGAATATTGTTACATCAGAAAAATTACACAGAAAAACTACTAAAGAAGTATAATATGTTTGATTCAAAACCAGCAAGCACACCATGTATTTATGATAATAAAATGACAATTACCACTATAGATACATTAAACTTTCCATACAGAGAGTTAATAGGAGGTTTGTTATATTTATCTACAAGATCAAGACCAGATATAAGCCAAGCTGTGAATGAAGCTAGTAAAAAAATAGAAAACCCATCCAAAGAAGATATAGTATCAGTAAAGAAAATATTAAAATATTTAAATGGCACAAGAGATAAAGGAATTATGTACAGAAAAGGAGGAGATATTACACTGTTGAATGCATACAGTGATTCAGATTATGCAAATTGTATTGAGACTAGACGCAGCACAACTGGATTTGTCATAATGTATGGGGGTGGACCTATATCATGGTGCTCGAAGAGACAGCCAATAGTTTCTCTCTCATCAACAGAGGCCGAATATATTGCAGCTTCAGATTGTTGTAAGGAATGTTTATATTTAAAATCTTTTATAAGTGAATTAACAGGAATAAGTGTTAAAATAATGTTAAATATTGATAACCAGAGTTCAATTCAGTTAATAAAAACAGGTTCTTTTACCAAGAGATCAAAGCATATAGATGTCAGATTTTATTTTATTCATGAAAACTATAAAAAAGGTAACATTGATTTAAAGTATTGTCCAAGTAATATTCAAATTGCGGATATGTTTACGAAACCTTTATCCAAAGAAAAATTTGTTTTCCACTGTAAGAATGTTGTAACAAATGATAATATTGATTAGGTAAGAATAACATTATACAGGAAAATAGTTTATAATAATAAATATGTTTTTTAAATTTAAGGAAAAATAAAATTTAAAAAAGGAGAAGGTGTTACGATATAAAAGTACTCTGTGGTATCTGTTCTGTAATCTGTAGTGTAGTATATAAGTAGGCACTCTGTGGCACTCTGTAAAAAAGGAAATTAACATGTTTAATAGTTAATAAATACGTTTATTAATATCTTTTATTTTAATTCGTTGCCTAAATAAAAATAACACCGTGGACAAACTTTTCGGTGGACACAATGTCCACGGAATAGACCACGTCCACGGAAGTGACCCCCTATTCCGACTTATACTTTTTATGACACTATCAACATTAAAAAACTTGTGCTGCTAGGTTTAGCTTGGTACTTATGCATCGTCTGCACTCCCGCTTTGACGCTAAATAGTATTTATACTTATTTTTGACAAACATATGATCTATTAAGTTACATTTAAAAAAAATACTTATTATTTTGTTCTTGCTTGCTTGCTACTCGCTTGTTAATGCTGAAATTGGTACATGTAGGTACATATATGTGGGTTATGATTTCAATTTCAGCAATTTCGCCTAGAACAAGTAAAATTGGGCATCTAACTGATGAAGAAAAGAAGAAAGTCAAGAACAAAAAAATACTTTGCAAAGCTGAGCGATGCTGCTATTGAAGAGATACGCAAGAAAGACAGAAATATAAAAAACAGAAATACAGGATTAAGATGAACATATATAATTATAGAGTCATGTCGCCACATTTTCCTAATTTGACGCTGTTGTCTAGGAGAACATGGATCAATAGCCTTACTTTCACCCCCTTCTTTCTTCAAATTATACCTGTAATAATATGTGCTCATCTTAGACCTGTCTTACAAAAAATCGAAGAAATAAGTCCAAACTTGTCAGAGTTACATACCTACTATATTAAGCGATGGACCAACAACTCAGTACCGTAATACATAAATGTTTCATTTTATTTCCAATTTCATAGGCAGAGAATGAATAAATACTTTAAATGCAAGAAGACTAAGTTGTCTGTCTTGCGCACCAACGATAATTTGCCCTTATTTTGAAATCAGACAAATAAATGTTCAACCTGGGAGACCAAGCACTCCCGAAATATAGCCCCACTGCTTATGCCATAATGCTTCTACAGAATCATAAAGGTCAATTCAAGTCACACCAGAAGAAGGAGTTTTCCAAAATTTCTCTGCTCGTCCTTACAAGAGATTGAGACTCGCTTCAGATTCCATTAATTCAAATTCGGATGATTCATTTCCTCTGCGATATGTAAGACGACTATGACTTGGTTCTCTTTCAGTAACAACCTAAGAAACCGTTCATGAATCTTTACACATACAGTGAAGATGAAGAATCCACATTTTAAAGTGCTACGTAAGCACCATCTTTTATTTTGCTACTAGTTTTTATCTTGATCTTTATATCAATATCGTAGGCAAAAAAACTTTCCTAAATTGCATTTAAAAGGTAGTGCAGAATCTTGTAAATTCAATATAGAGACATTTTTTTCACAGGACACAATTATAAAAGAAATTCAATACACACTTTTGTGTTCTGTCTGAATAATTTAAAAACGATAACATAAGTGTTAATTTTAGTTCCTAATCAACTGATTACATTTTTCAGTCTCTAATAAAACTTCGAAAAGTCCAACATTAACGCCAACGATACAGTAATTATGATAACGGAAAAGACGTCATTTCGGTGGACGTAAAAGTTTTATTTTATTGGATTGATTATTTTGGACCTTTTGTTTTATTTTTAATATGAAGAAGTAAAGCACAACGTATTTCTTTTTGTTCTTAAGGTTACAAGCGTTAAGAGTTCATTTTTTTGATTAAAAGGTCTATTTTAAACTTTTCTGTGGATTATTTGGTCTTTTCGGTGGACACATAAAAACCAAAATGTCACAAATTTTCATGAAAATAAAGTTTTGATCTCTGATTTTGTGGACAGTATGATTATTTTACTATTTCACATAATAAATGCTGATTTTTCACAAAAAAGAAGATAATTTTATTTTTTTCAATTTTAATTTACCGTTTTGTTTATGACCCACTTACCTTACACTTTTACAAAAAATTTAACCTACTTGAATAACTAACCTAACCATTTTATTATTATTATTTTTTCGCCAAGCGATTCGTCGTGTTCCGGCATGATATTTGGTGAAGCCGTACGGAAGACGGGTCTGAGCAGTTGTGTTGCGATGTGTGCCGGGTACGATGCGCCAAATGTTGTTGTGTCGGAGGTTTGGTCGTGGAGAGTCTCCAGATCAATCTCCCTCTGGCGCAGCATCGTTGGTCGTGTTGTTGGGTTTGACATGGCATCACCTCGCTCAACTGTCGTCATCCTTCCTATTCCTAAGTTTTATAAGTGAATAGGCTTAATAAACAAGTGCGCTTTACCATCAACGATTGCATCACTGCTTACCATCAGGCGGGATTGCAGTCAAGCACTAGTTTATAATAATTAAAATATATATATATATAAACTAGCGCTTGACCGCAATCCCGCCTGATGGTAAGCAGCACGTAAGCAGTGACGCAATCGTTGATGGTAAAGCGCACTAGTTTATTAAGAGCCTATTCACTCTAGCCTTAGAAACACCGCCGGCTGGCAAATTGCTCCAGTACTTCGATGTACGCGGTATAAAGGACGAGGCGAAACGCTTCGTCCGGTTCGATATTTATTGATTGTTGGTGAACATAATTTTCTTGCAGTGTTCCAATTGATGATGGAATTCGAGAATAATGGCATGAAGCTATTCTATTTGAACCAACAACTGAAACAAGGTTTTATACATTTGCGGTATGATGGTTGACAATTTTTTGTCTTTCAAAGTGTATTGTATTTGTTACGTCTGTAACACTTTGTATAAATAAATGTGTTGATTTCTTGAACATGCCTTTTGTTATTTTTTAATTATATTACGCAGCGTAGCGCGCTGCATCGTCCACTTATTACAACGGTGTGTGCTAGTATTATTATACTTTTTGGTACGTGACTACTAGCTAGCCTGCTAGCTAGAGTACCTAGAGGGCACCCGAATTGAGGCGCGTGGGCGTGGGTATGACTTGTGTTCCAAGCATTTCTATTAAGTCAATGTACTGAAAACCTTATTCACTAAATTCATTTTGCATTTTATATATATCAATATTGCCTTTTACAGCAAGAATTTAATAAATATTTTCGAAGATATTACAGAGACATAGAGGCTGCGGCGCACAGGGGCAACGCGAGCCTGTAACTGTCTCTATGTATGTTTAGAACCATAAAACTAAGTAACGGGATGCGCTTTTCTTTAATAGATAGAGTGATTCAAGATAAAGTTATGTATACCTAATATAATACATTTATTCGAACGAAGCCGGGTCTTGTCGCTAGTATACAATATAAATAAAGCTCATGTTTTATTTTGTAGCTATCTCTTACTGTTATTAGATTTTTACTAAAAAAAAATTGTTGAAGTTTATTAAATGTCCCAATTTTCTTATGAACTGTGTACACCCTACTAGAAAGGGACACAGGGGTCCTTCGTGCGTTTCTCTTTCTAGGAACGCCTTTGTTGGCTCGTCAGCTTTCTAGGTATTTATACAAATTCTTTGCCCAAAAAATATCGATAAATCGATATATCGATATTTTATGCCCAATTTGCAATTTATTATAAAAAATGCCAAAATATTCGATATTATAAAGCAAATACACATAAAACAAGTTCACGTACCAGAAAAATCAACATCTTCAACATAACACTTTGCTAGTATAATTACTGTGTATACGAGACCTAATAACTGTCACGCAGGGCAGTATAGCCATAGATGTAGGATTTCATTGAGTATAGCACTGCAGCTGTCCATGGGCAGAGATAACGCTTGTCATCAGGCGTGCGAATTGCTTGACATAAAAAAACAACAGTGAAAATAACATTATTCAAACAAGTAGGTATTTGTCTGATATTGACATTAGGAGCACTGTTTGTTTGATGTGTTCCACTGTAAGGCCGCTGCCTCGAATTTTGCGGGCAGCGGGGCGGCGGCGGCGGCGGCGAGTGAGCGGCAAGATCTTATGCGTACAATCAATCGGACCTTACTTCTCGCGCTCGAATCTTGCGGGCGGCGGGCGGGCAGCGAGCGGTGATCGAGCGTTAGGAATAAATTTGAATCAAAAAGATGTTGCCGCCATTGTTCAGACATTTCTTTAGCGAATAAAAACAAATATCTCGTCGACACAATCGTGAACATAACACTACGCAGCTATAGTGACGCGCGATCTGCCCGTTAGTTTCGAGAACGGGTCTTCGATGCCCGCTCGGCACTCGCGCCGCCGCCGCCGCCGCCCCGCTGCCCGCAAGATTCGAGGCAGCGGCCTTAATCTACTCCAACCATTTGGCACAGCCAAATTTACTACTGAAGCTACCCTTTCAGATGAGAATGAAGAAGCTTGACAAATCAAATATTTTAGACCGATATCCGAGAGAATCGGCGTGAAATGTTGACAATTTACCCAGAACTTTATTGGATCAGATTTTCGTTTTAATAGTCCAAATACTGTTTCAGTTCGTTGGGTACACAGCTAGTGCTATGTCTGACGAAGCTATGTTCAGATTTAATAATTTCTCATGTCTGGACTAGATAGAGGACCCACTTGCTCTGATGCTGCTTGATCAGGATTTTTATCCGGAGAACGTTGTCCTCTACGCCGATGTTCTGCATGAATCTCAGCACTCATTTTGGATATAGCATTTGAAACGACAATGGGCGGGGTAAAGAGGATACGCTTGAACCAAGGGTCCAAAATAGTAGCTACTGAGAGAAAAAGATTTCTTTCTAAAGAAGCCAGTTTGTCTTTAACTTTTTTGAATAAAGATTTTTTTACAATCAACGCTAAAGAGGTTTATTTGTAAGAGGAATGGCTAAGCTTGACGTTACATAATTCGCACCACTTATTTCCTCAGTAGCTTCTTTGAAAAGGCCAAGAATAGCACTAAAATCCCGTATCGTCATAGACCGTAATTTTTGTTTATGGGTAAATCCGCGAAACAATAAAAAAATTATGTTCCGATCGATGAAACAAAATCGTTGTAGTTTTGGTAAATTTTACTTCTGAATAACGATTCCTACACGTTTCCACAATAAGGCGCCATAATCCATATTGATTAAATACTTCAAGTTATTTCGATAATCAAGAAAACACGCACTAAACGTCATAACCATCACAGTAAAAGTACTGACCTTTGCAGTTGTCTTTTAATTTTTTTATTTTACCTATACACAGACTAGATTTTAATTATAAATTTATAATTTACATATTTACCGCGACAAAATAACAAAATTATATTGAAATCGTATTAGCCAATAAGATGGAATCATGAATTGTAATATTGTCACGAGAAATCGTCATCGCCATCGCGGCAACATCAAAGGTTCCTTGATGAGGCCGTGACGCGACTTATCCGGGTTTCCGTCTGCGCGACATGCTCTTCTGTTCGTTGCGCGCAATAGACGAGAGTGTGTGTAAAATTTATGCAGCTCCGAGATTCTTTTCACCACGAAAACGAGGCGTCACGAGCAGTTCGTCTGCGGTTTCATCATTCCCATTTTGTTCAAGTTCGGTAAGTTTTATGCATCGATATTTTTCTAATAATTAGCACTTTGTAGCATGTCTTTACAATAAAAAAATGGCGATATTGAGGTGACCTAATAGTGGTGACAATTATTTTTATATAATTTTAAAATAATTTTCGTCATTGCCATCAACATCATTACCATCCCATTTCGGCTTATGGTGATGACACTTTTTATATGGTAATGATGACTATGAAAGGTTTCCTAAATTTTACATGCACTCAAAAAGCGTTTCACAAAAAATCCATGGCCAAATATAACGTAACAGTCCGTTACAGTTTCTTATGTAAGCATAAACCATTTTGGGTTTTGAAACCAAGAGGCTCTCAACGCGAAACATACTAAATTTATGCATGATTTTATTAATATAATTAGGTATATAGCCATTAATGTACACCCACTACCAAATGTGTACAAATAAATAAATTTGATTCATGAAAATGTTAATTTAAAGGTCAACTCTCAAGACACATTCTATATTGGATGAAACAAGTTCTAAGTTCTGAAGATTACTTATTGTAACTGGACACGTACAAGAGAAAGTATAAAAACAAAGCAAGGTCAGAAAATTGTTACTACGCCTAAAAAAGAATCGGTGTTAGCTAAACCAAGATAGGTCATCAATGATTTACAAGAAAGTATACCAAATACCTTAAATTAGAGCATTGCTATGGTATTCATAACCAATATTGCAACATGAAACTCCTAAAGGATTCATTACCCGTTAACTGTACGGTTAACGCAGACTTTTCTTGAAAATAACCGTCAGAAATTTAAAAATGAAGTGCAATCAATGCACTTTGGTGGAAATCGCAAGGAAGTATGCCTTCACACAGCCGTAATATACAATTTTGATTTCTATATTAGTGTAACGAAACCAACATCAATTAGTACTGCGAGTTCTAGAGATGTCCAGCTGACAGCCTCCGTGGCGTAGCGGTAGCGGATGCGCAAGGTGGCGCTGGTTCGAACAGTGCAAGTATTTGTATACATGAATATGAATATTTGCACTGGTCTGGTCGTGCCTCGGAAAGCACGTTAAGCCGTTGGTCCCGGTTGCCATACGAACATCTAGTGGCAGTCGTTACGGGTTGTTGGAGCTCAGTTTGGTCTAACGCATGCCCTTCGGGTTGTGGAGGTCAGACGGCAGTCGCTTCACGGAAAATGTCGAAGTTTAGCCATATCAGCAGTTGGACTGGTAAAGCGGACCCCAGACTCCAAAGCTGAAAAGGCTTCGGATGCGACTGGGTTTAACGCTGGGATGATGATGATGATGATGACATGATAGTCCATGTATGGGCACACATCAGTTAAGTTTGCAGCATAGAAACTAAACCCATACAGCCTACAGCGTACCTATTCTTTTTCTATATTTAAAAAATCGGATTGGTCAAATACATGAGCATACTACAGCAGAGCTTTGAAAATATATCGATTTTGATACCTGAAAATAATTATCGAAAATCGATATATCGTGGAAAAAAATATCGCCGATAAATATCGATATTTTTCTCTAAAAAAATAACGATTATTTGATATATCGATATTTTTTGCCCATCCCTAATCCACTCATTCGATTTCGATCGATATGAGTAATTGTGTTCTGTGCTCTGCTGTGCATTACTATACTCTTTGGCTGTGCATTCGATGTACTATCACAGAGTACATTTTAATTAAAGGGTATGATACTATGATTAATCGATGTAAAGAACAAGAAAGTAATTAGTTATTCAAATAAAATAATAGCAAACAATGAGTGATAAAAGTGATCCAATACTTTTACAGTCTAACCCCAACCAGCCACCGGTCGTCGTGGATAAGATGAACTTATTGGTATCGTTGCTAAACGCGCCCACTAACCTTAGTAGTGAGTAACATAAAACTTGTTCTTTAGTTGCGTGTACCTATTCTTTTAGAATATTACCGGAGGGGTGTTGAGTTATTACTTTCACTTCATATATAGCTGCATTAGAAACTCAGTCTAATGGACACCATATTTGTGAAATATTATGTTAGAACATAAGTAGGCATTCTTGCTTACTGCCTTAACAGTCGGCAGACTGCAGCTTCCTATATATCAGTGAAATAATATTTCAGAATCGGATCAGTATTTCCGTAGATTGCTCTTTACATATATATACATTTAGATCTGTACTAGTCATGCGACTTTGGGTCAAGGGATCTTGGATCCAATTCAGTAGAAAGGCGAATGTTTATTGTCAAGCTTCAACGCATAGTTACCCTTATCAAAAGCCTTATCTGCATGCATGTATTATTGTGAAAAAAATGTCAACATTGAACACAACAAATGTCACACGTATTCAGTTAGAAAGAAATGTGATCCATTTCTTGAATAAAAATTAATTGCAATATCATTTGCAGATGTCCAGGACTTCTCTAATGTGTGTCGGACCTGCGCCACCATCACAGAGTTTGTTATGCCCATATTCAGTGGAGAAGGACTGCAAAACAACTTAGCTGATAAAATAAAGAGACACTTACCGATACAGGTGAGTCCGTTAATTTCATTGGTTCACACTAGTTTTTTTACTATGATGATTATGTAAAATTTTATATTATATTTGGTCAAGTGTTTACCTAACCTTTATTATCCTTATGTGTCGGACAGGGTTTTCTTTACATATTGTATAAGTGAAACGGTCAAACGGTATATATGGCTATAAAGAGGAATTTGTTTGCATTGAATGTGCTCCCAAACTAATGGACCAATCCCTAATGAACAAAGGATAATAGAACATTTTCAAACAAATTTGGAATCCATATGAAAATTTCGGTAATGTAAAGGAACAGTTAAAAAAAATTCTTGCATGGCATACACTGCGGAAGTCATTGACAATAGAGCAGCACATACAACGAAAGACATTTTATAATATTTTTTTTTACTCTTTAGGTTGGTTTAGTAGGGATTTCTAAGGATATTACTGAAATAGCATATGTTATTCACAGAGAACATAGCTTTCTACAAAAATACAAATTTTAACAGTTTTTAATTTTATTATCAGATAAAGATCCACTATCATTGTAATCAAAGATAGCCTCCATGCTAAAACTAAATTTGATTAACGAAAAAATAATTAAATGAGTAAAAATTTTACACCCTCCTAATTATAAAATACATAAAACAAAAATGATATAAACAAAATGTATAAAACAATAAAAAATTGGATTATAGTAAACAAAAAACCGGCCAAGTGCGTGTCGGACTCACACACAAAGGGTTCCGAACCATTGATTTATGAAATTAAAGGATTTTTTTTTGTATGAAAGATTACGCGGTTATAAGCGGTTTATGATTTTCGAGTTATTAAAAAAAACTACTTAATAGATCTCGCTCAAAACAATTTTCGTTGGTAGTTTTTATAGTAATGTACATCAATGTTTTTTTTAGATTTTTCATTTTGTTATTTTAGAAGTTAGATGGTCGACCAACGTTTTTTCCACTTTGGAAGCGTCTGTTACGCAAACTATTCGGTTTAGAAATAAAATATTTTAAAAACCTCGATATCATTTTTGTGCGGGACGAATAGTTTTAAATACGAATAGCAAACAGGTTTAAGATGCAGCCCAGGAACGTGCGTAAGACAATGGCTGGTGAGACCCGACGCTCTCGTCGCTTCCCACGGTTTGCGCCCTTGTCGTAGTATAAATAGGCCTCAAGTTTAAGCATCAAATCACATGCATCTTCGCCGTTGAGGAGTCTCAAACAGTGACAGCTACAGCAAGACACATTCGTTTTCGACATCGAGGAGTCAACAGCAACAGTGAATCACATTCGTCTTCGCCATTGAGTTGTCAACAGTACCAGCTACAGTAAAAAGATACTTATCTTCGACGTTGAGGAATCAACAGCTCCAGTCATCACATTCACATTCGTCTTCGTCATTGGGAAGTGAACAGCTACAGTAAGATCACATTCGTCTTCGCCATTGAGGAGTCAACAGTAACAGCTACAGCAAGACACATTCATCTCAGTCTTCGAGCAGTCAACAGCTACAGTAAGATCACATTCGTCTTCGAGGAGTCAATAGCTACAGTGAATCACATTCGTCTTCGTCTTCGAGGAGTCAACAGCTATAGCCAAGATCAACAGCCAGATCTCTACAGGATCAATAGTCAAGAATCAATAGTAGTATAAGTTAACTAGTGTCCACAATATTAGTAATTTTACATAATCATCATAGTAACAATACTAAGGAATTTTGAAATAATCTTTTTTTTTCTGGGAATTAATTCCAATTTCCACGAAATTTAGTAATTTTTAAAAAAGTGACAACACTGGTATTATTATGAGCGAATAGCAACGCGACCACTTGTTGCGGGCCGTGCCCCCCGCTGCCCGCGGAAGGGTTGCTTACCGCACATGTATTAAGTTACCTCGTTTTGTGAAATAATATTTATTTATTTAGGGGGATTTTTTTTTAAGCTTAGTCCGGCTTTGTATCTATTAGTAGAATCAGTTATCGATACTTAACAATACCTTGACGGATCGGACAGGGTTTTCTTTACATATTGTATATGCAATAAAGAATATTCTATTAACCTGTTTCTTATACATTATCACGCCAGGTCCATGAGAATGATGAGCTACCACTTGTGGTGTGCTACCAGTGTTCGAGCACGCTACTTGCATGGCACGAGCTGGTCAAGTGTTCAATACAGGCAGATGCGGCCCTGCGTGCAAAGATCTCCAGCCAAAGGGTATCTGTTGTTCCTTATCTTACACTTGTTCCATCATCCAGCTTAAAAAAAAAACATATGACGTGTAAAAGTGATCAGTTGTCCTACTTGCTTAATAAACGATTTCATTTCTTAAGTATTTATTTAAACTATAACATTAGTAAAAAAATTAGTCATTAGTAAAAGTTAAGTTTATACAACATAATTTTTTCTTTATATGAAACCTGAATATAATATCCAATCATTTTTACACCATGTTATATTTATTCCTAAATATATTTAGGAATTATTGCACTGTGGTTACCGAGCGCATACCGCTGACGGTAGATCTTAGTACTAGTAGCACAGTGAGACAGGACCCCCGCGCCGCACCGCGCAGGCGCGAGCGGCGCGTTGTGACCATATTTTTGTTGGGACAACCAAGTAAGATAACAAGCTCATAACTTTGCGATTTTTTATGATATCTTTTGAAATTTTGTACACAGATTCTTTACTTAAAAATACTGGACACGGGTTTAGAGTTTCGCATAACCAAAAAAATAATGTTGGATATTATTAGTTTTAAATAACTAGTTCATCAGTCAGATTAATCTATGCTTGCCTCTGTTGGTTCAAGGAGTAACAAACTTTACATATCGAGATCTGTCTGTTCCATGTAAACACGGTAAAAATATGAGATGACACAAAAAGTTCAGTACAGGAAGTTTTTTTTTTGTAACTCGTTGTTGGGTGTGTTTGTAAACATTTAAACTCTCATACACAAATAGCAAGATCCAAAACAACTACATCTAGGCAATACAAATATTTGTTCCGTGCGGGAATTAAACCCGCGACACATAGTACCTATGAGCGATCGCTCAGCCTGGCCAACCGTGTCGTCGGAAGGTTTCAAATATTTGTTCCGTGCGGGAATTAAACCCGCGACACGTAGTACCTATGAGCGATCGCTCAGCCTCGCCAACCGTGTCGTCGGATGGTTTCAAATATTTGTTCCGTGCGGGAATTAAACCCGCGACACGTAGTACCTATCAGCGATCGCTCAGCCTCGCCAACCGTGTCGTCGGAAGGTTTCAAATTAAACCCGCGACACGTAGTACCTATGAGCGATCCCTCAGCCTCGCCAACCGTGTCGTCGGAAGGTTTCAAATTAAACCTGCGACACGTAGTACCTATGAGCGATCGCTCAGCCTCGCCAACCGTGTCGTCGGAAGGTTTCAAATTAAACCTGCGACACGTAGTACCTATGAGCGATCGCTCAGCCTCGCCAACCGTGTCGTCGGAAGGTTTCAAATTTATATACTCTTCACATTTTTAAATCAATAATTGATAAAATTTAATGAAAATCGTAGCTAACAGCATTACTGACTTTTACTAATGTTGTCACTATTCACAAAACTCTCAAAAAAAGTGTTTAAGATGGACAAGTTGTATCAGCGACTAAGGATTATAGCTCTTTAGTAGATGCATTTCAGCAACTTCCCAAGCCGTTCACATTGACAATAGTAAAATCACACGTTTCAGCGATTACTTGAACACTCCTACTGATGTATGGACGACAGCAGGTCAAACTACCACAAACTGTCAAATACTCAACTTTAAGCCTTAGTGTTACGTATTTGCAATATTTTATATTGCATAACCATTACTAATCAAGGCTTTTTAATTTTTCAGAAAACAAATCCACCTATTGTGATGATACCATTAAATCAAGTTCAAATGTAGAAGAGGAAGCACAGAGCAAGTGAGTATAAGTTTTCGATGTCGATAGATCTGACCGGCAGGGCGTTGGACGGGCTTAAAGAAAATAAAGGCTTCTGACACGGTGTGCTGATTTTGTATACCAGCCAGCAAGCAGCACTAGGCCCAAGCAATCCTGTGCATGTGGCTGGGTCTCCCAGGCGGAGAATATTGGAGCGCCACCTGGGCGTGTCTTTTTTATTTTTGTCATCTTCTACCTTCAACCCCGTTGGTTTGGAGAGGCAGGACACATGGTTTCACAAAGAAGGCCAGGAACTTCCAAGGATGTGTCGCAAGTACCCTCTTATCTCAATTTAAATAACATTCTTGTACCCGTAGAAAACTCATTTACTATTATATTACCGGTGGTGACCTTTTGTGACCTTTGATATTGATCTGGGATTTGTATAATTCTGTAGTCATAGTGGATGAAATCCACAGGAGTAAGCTGAGCTAGTTAGTGGGCAATCTGCTAGGCTACTGTTGCGCGTGAAACCTGTCCAACAGACCACTCTTGGAGCCGCTAGGATTGACCCAACCTTATTGAGGTTAACCTATATTGTTTATTTACATTTAATAAGCCTGTTGTTACATATAAAAGCTTGTAATTAAAACATAGTAGTCCAACAAACTATCATTTTTTTATTTTCACACCCGATTAGCCGAACCTCTACTTTTCTTTTTTGTCAGGGAGTAAAACCCGGGCAACCTCTAATTTTACACACTGACAAATGGCGCCCAATTTATATTTATTTTCATGGGGAATTTGGCTGATTGGGTAAAGGTCACCACTGGAGATACTCCTGACACTTTAATTTAATAAGTGTGAATTAGCCTTATATCAGTATTAATCAGTGATAAGTGCATTCCTTTTCTTCCCAAACATTGTTGTAATTATTTTTCAAATTTCACATAATTTTACTTAGTGAAAGTTGAACAATCACATGTCAGTTTGAGGGTATGTTGCATCATGCTTTTAAATTTTTAGTGTTTATTTGTATTTATTTTGCATCCTTAAGCAGGATTATAATATTTTACATGTGACTGTGCCAATTTATTGTGGTTTTTCCAAATATTTTATGGAATTTTAGTGAAATTTAACTTTGACAAATTTATCTGCGGGATCACACTGTGAAAACTTATTTTGAATTATTTTGGTGTATTGCTGTACTGAGTACCACTTTTTAGTGATTGTAATTGATATAAATACTGTGCCTGGTGTGCCTAAGCATAATTTTGTAGAAATTTTGGAGATTTTACATTTTTTATTTTTTTTTAGCAATACCTTACATTGTGTCAATTTCATAACTTCATTCAGGAATTTAAGTAAATTTAAGCAAATCTAAGTAAATAACTGTAAGTCACCACTGTTAATTCGCGTTTTAGAGTCTGTTTGATTTCCTTTTTACACATTTTTAGCTACAAATAGTAACTAAAAAAAAATGGGTCAACCAAAGGTTTGCCATAGACCTTTCCAGGTAGTGTCCATAGATTTGGTAGGTCCTTTACCACGTTCCCGAGCAGGATTTACGTTTTTGTTAGTCGTAACATGTTGCTTTTCAAAGTATACCTTATTGTTTCCATTGCGTCGTGCAACCAGTGCTCTTGTGGCAAAACATTTTGAACGAGATGTTATTTTAGCTCACGGTGTCCCTGAAACCGTAATTGCAGATAACGGAGTGCAATTCACGGGATCGGAATTCCGGAATCTACTGAAACGTTACAACATTCCCAAAGTACATTATTGCCCACGTTATACGCCGCAGGTTAATCTGTAGAACGGTATAACAAGACAGTTATGACGGCCGTAGCTTCCTACGTGGAAGAAAACCATAGGAACTGGGAGAGCAACTGCACCGTATTCAGTTTGCTATAAACAGTGCAGTAAATGAGTCCACTGGGTTTTCTCCTTTCTTTTTAGTACATGGTAGGGAACCGGTCGTAAACGGGTCCTTCTACAGAGATACTGAGGCGGAGTATGAAGTGGCCATGCCTCGCGACGAATACGCTGGGGAATTAGGTTGTTTGAAGGACATTTTTGGTCAGGTTAGGTTGCATTTGTTAAGGGCACATGAGGCTAATTCTAAATATTATAATTTACGCCGTAGACCGGCTAAGTTTTCAGTAGGGGATATTGTTTGGAAGCGCTGCTATACGCAAAGTGATGCAGCTAAGTTTAAAATGGCTAAGTTAGCACCCAAGTACGAGAAGTGCAGGGTAAAGGCCGTTTTGTCGCCCTTAGTTTACGAATTGGAAAGATTAGATGGCCATCCCATTGGGTCATGGCATATTAAAGACTTGAAGAGTCACTAGTTTTTTTCCAGCGTTTTGATGATCTGACAGCAGCCGCATTGTAGTGTCGAAGTGATACAGCTGTGTGTCTGTATTCCGTGGACGCACGACCCGCCGTTATCTCGCGAGCTCGTCGTGCCGCCACGGTTTACGAACCGCCGGTTGTTCACGGAGATGACTGCATACGTCATTTAAACGCCGTTTTGGTAGGTGTATTGAATGGTTTTATTCCGACTCATTACTCTGTATGAATGATGAAGGAAGAATGAAGGAATGAAAGGTAAATTCACTAAGCGCTTAGTGTTAATAAAGACGAAGGATATAAGATATATGAATGTTAATAAAAGAGAGGATTCGCGTGGAACGTATGGCTGTCTGTCTAACATATCATGAGTATGGTTGTTGAGGAACCAGTCTTGTTTCCTACATTACCCCGGGTTGTTTTATTTATTTGGGATTTTACGTAGGATCAAGATATATTGTATTTTCAGTATTACTGAATTGTTGTTATCACTGTATCAGTGGATCGAAAGAACGCGTTCGAAATTTTGGTTCCGTCAACGTTTTTTTTCCCTTACCACATTTTGAATTTCCGGATTGTCCTTGAAACCAGGTGGAGGTCGTGCTGCTCGAAACACATGCACGCGTATTCGAGAGAGTATATGCGACGTTTTTTTGTTTCGCTTTGCCGAATTTTTTTTTTAATTTGTACTAAATATTTTTTTTAGTTTTCCTCATGGGATTATTGCCCTAATGAGAAATTGTTTCCCCATGCTGGCCTGGGGACAAAAGAAAATCTTAGAATGTGTCAGCTGCATCTCTTTCCGTGCAGATCGTAAGAGGCGATCGAGGGATATGGGCCGAGGAAGGAAGCTTGGTGTTGGGTTTAGTGTTTTTTTTAATGGTTTCTTCCTTGATCAAACAAGCTCAGGGTTTTGTTTTGTTCTGTTTTTTGGTTGGACTACTCATTGTTATGACCAATACTTATCATTAATTACCCATTAACTTCGTTTATTTAGTTCGCTGAGGGCAGCGAGCGGTTCTCCTTGGTCGAACCTTTTCCTAGGAGGGGAGGTATTGTAACGTTGTGATTATTTCTTATTTTATTTATTATTTTTTGCCTTTACTAAGCATAGGGAAACGCACCTTTTGTGGTCTATGGTTATTGATACTAATTGTCTATTACTATTTGTTTTGCTTTATCTGTGACATCGTTTTGACGTTGGAGTGTGACAGTTTTTTTGTGAAATTCCCAAGTTTGTGAGGAGGATGGTTTTGTAATGTTTGATTGCATTGTTTTTTTTTTGTATATCAACAACGTAATGGTCGCTGCTTTCATTGTGAAAATGAATTGTCGTATTTTTTCATTAAGGGATTTTTGTAGACCAAGTTATATTTTCATTGGATTTCTGCAGATTGGAATCTTGTAAGCGGGGAAATCTCCCACCGTTCAAAGGGGTAATTTGGTTTCGGGTGTTTGGCACCGAGAGAGATTCTTGACAGCAAAAGAAGAAGGAGGCGAAAATACCTGTGGAGTCACGTAGCGATCGGAAAAAAGGCTTTTCGATGTCGATAGATCTGACCGGCAGGGCGTCGAGCAGACGGCCTGGACGGGCTTAAAGAAAATAAAGGCTTCTGACACGGTGTGCTGATTTTGGGATAATCGCGGCCGTGTGGACCAGCCAGCAAGCAGCACTAGGCCCAAGCAATCCTGTGCATGTGGCTGGGTCTCCCAGGCGGAGAATTTTTCTATTGGAGCGCCACCTGGGCGTGTCTTTTTTTATTTTTGTCATATTCTTCTACCTTCAACCCCGTTGGTTTGGAGAGGCAGGACACATGGTTTCAGGGACAAAGAAGGCCAGGAACTTCCAAGGATGTGTCGCAAGTACCCTCTTATCTCAATTTAAATAACATTCTTGTACCCGTAGAAAACTCATTTACTATTATATTACCAGTGGTGACCTTTTGTGACCTTTTGTGATACATATATAATTTTCCCCATTTTGGATTTGTATAATTCTGTAGTCATAGTGGATGAAATCCACAGCCTGAGTAAGCTGAGCTAGAGTTAGTGGGCAATCTGCTAGGCTACTGTTGCGCGTGAAACCTGGAGGCTCCAACAGACCACTCTTGGAGCCGCTAGGATTGACCCAACCTTATTGAGGTTAACAATAAAGCTATATTGTTTATTTACATTTAATAAGAGTTAAAGATAGTTTCCTGTTGTTACATATAAAAGCTTGTAATTAAAACATAGTAGTCCAACAAACTATCATTTTTTTTATTTTCACACCCGATTAGCCGAACCTCTACTTTTCTCTTTTTTTTGTCAGGGAGTAAAACCCGGGCAACCTCTAATTTTACACACTGACAGTATTTGCAATATTTTATATTGCATAACCAATAATCAAGGCTTTTTAATTTTTCAGAAAACAAATCCACCTAATGATACCATTAAATCAAGTTCAAATGTAGAAGAGGAAGCACAGAGCAAGTGAGTATAAGTCATTACCTTAGTATTGTCGATTGTATAGAACTTGCCGCAATATTCATATTTCAGGTTGTTTTACGCGAGTGTCAGAAAGGCTCTTATTGAATTTGATATTGATCTGGATGAAGCTGATACGGAGTTTGTTTGCCAAAAGTGTGTGGAGAAGCCAGCGCTGACCACTGTGCACAGTCTCGCAGAACATATGCGACACGAGCACTCTCCTGACACACTCGACGGTAGTGTTCAAACATTCATCACCAACTACATAACGTTCGAACAAGTGCTAGCAGAGGATTCTGATAGAGAAACACAAACAGACAAGTCCCAAATAGTCCTGCCTAGCCTGCACTGTCCGTTCTGCGCGAGTGTGTTCTCTTCGAGCACGCGGCTCGTGTACCATCTCAACAAGCACGTGGAGGTGAACATGGCGGCCGGCGCTACGTGCTGCGACCTCGTCTACAGCGACAAGAAATATTTCGTGCAACACTTGCAAGAGGCACACGTCGACAGGACAGCCGACGAACCCGTGCCAGTGTGCGTCGGCTGTGGATTCACCGCAGACAATGCCGAACAAATGAGACAGCATTATAAAAACGCGCACAACGATGTCAAAAGGGCAAAAGAGAAAAAAGTAGAGAGTCCAAATAATCAAAAGTACATCCCCGCGGTGTGCCCCGAGTGCAACAAGACGTTCTCCAACAAGTACAACATGTTCGCACACATGCGCAGTCACACACACACCGCAGTTTACCCGTGCGACAAGTGCACCAGAACCTACCGCAACCAAGGGAACCTTACCCAACACAAGAGGCTTGCGCATCAGGGAATACTCAAGTTCATATGCGGCGAGTGCGGGGAGGCGTTCCCCAGTCGGTCGGAGCGCGACATACATGCACGCATACACTCGGGAGAAACGCCCTATAAATGCTCGCACTGCGGCAAGTCGTACCGCGCCAAGAACACGCTTTCGCGACACCTCGAGATACACGCAGACATACGAAAATACGAGTGCGAGATCTGCTCCAAAAAGTTTCGAAAGAAAAGCCATTTGGACTACCACATAAAGACACACAAGAAGTAACAACGGGCATTATTTGTTGCAGGAGCCCCTGCGACTTGCCCGAGGATCCCTGCAGTGCCTCCTCTGAACTGTCCAAGCTGTCTGATGACGAGCCGTTGGCCACGTTCGCTACCAAAAAGCCCTTGAAACTCTACAATAACTTCTACAGAGCACTCGTGAACTTTAGAGACCATTTTGTTAATGATCCACATCATGAGGATTATCCTGACTTCACCGACTCGAGTGTTTCTGACGATGAAGAGAATGACGTGGACAAGTTCGACGACCTGACGCAGTGCAACATGAGGCGAGACAGACTGGACGAGGAGACGAGGCTAGAGCTGAGACAAGTGCAGAACAAAATCGACAACAAGACGTATTACACGTGTAAGATTTGCAGCAAGAACCTGAGCTCTGCGCACACGTACTTATTCCACAAGCGCATCCACACGGGCGAGCGGCCGTGCGTGTGCCACGTGTGCGGCAAGCAGTTCCGCGCTCCCAACGGTCTGCAGCGGCACCTCACGGAGACGCACGAACGTGTGCGCCGGTACAACTGCTCGCTCTGCACCAAGAACTTCGCGAACTCACAGAATCTCAAGCAACACTTACGGATACACACCGGAGAGAAGCCTTTCGTGTGTTCTCACTGCGGGAAGAGGTTCACTCAGAGTGGTTCGTTACACGTACATCTGAAGACACATAGTGAACACTTTCCTTATGATTGCGCGGAGTGCGGGGCTAAGTTCCGACTGCGCTCGGGGCTGGTGCGACACAGACTGAAGCACACGGGCGAGCGACCGCACGTGTGCGCGACGTGCGGCAAGGGCTTCCGCCAGAGACATGAGCTCACCGCGCACGGCCTCGCGCACAGCGGCGCCGCGCCGCACGCGTGTGCGTCGTGTCCGCGCGCCTTCCGACAGCGGCGCGCGCTGCGGCACCACGTGCGGCGCGCGCACCACGAGCCCGACCTCCACTACCACGGCCCGCCCTACTAGATCTTATAATATACGTTACAAACTTGTGTGTGACAATATCATTACACCGGTCCCATCCTTTCCCTTTCCAGAACGGTAATGCCAGAAGAAAGTCTTCAAGAAGACGACAAAACGAAAGCCGAAATTATCGAAAAACCAGAGTTTACAATAAGCGACAATGGCAAGCGATACGCGAAGTGTGGCGTGTGCCAGAAAAGTGTGTCCGTGGGGGGGTGGGCACGGCACGTGCGCGCGCACCGCGGCGAGAGGCGCCACAGCTGCCCCGCGTGCGGGCTCGCCTTCAACGACAGCGGGAACCTGGCGCGCCACGCGCGGGCCGTGCACTCCAACCAACGACCACACGCTTGCCCCACGTGCCCTAAAACATTCTCACGGAAATCTCACCTGGAAGACCACGTAAAGTCTCATTCGGAGAGTAGGACATTCGTATGCGATATATGCGGGAAGGGATCCAAGTCTCGCGCCGCCCTGCGGATGCACGTGCGCACGCACGGTGCGCGGCGCCTGTCGTGCGTGCAGTGCGGCGCCAGGTTCAAGCGGCGCGGGGAGCTCACCGCGCACGTGTCCGTACACACCGGGGAGAAGGCACATGTCTGTCACTGTGGGAAAACTTTCCGCTTGAGAAGCCAACTGACAGCGCATACTAGAGTGCATCAAAACGCCCAGGCGCGGGAAATTGAAGATCTAACCAATGCTAGCAATACACTAGGGTTATGCGAAGACGACACTCAATGATTTTCGTGTGGAATTATTCGTATTGAATATTAAAAGCTGTCTTTACAGCGTTTAATTAAACGAACACGTCCCATAATCTGGTACCGATGATACGGCGCCCTCTAGCTACAGGGCCTCCCGATGCTACGTGTGTTGATCAAATTCTTAACTATCAATAGGAACTATGTATGATATTTATGGTTTAAGACATTTATTTCTCAAAATCAATATAATCATTGAGTTATAATGAGATATGCTGTTAATAAACGTAAACGCCATCAGGCGGGATTGCAGTCAAGCACTAGTTTATAAGTATTAAAAAAAAAAAAAAAAAAACACAACGTTCCTTAATATTTCAACCCTATGATAATTAACGTTGTTTGTTTTTGACTTGAAATCTTCAGATTCGAAATCCAATTGTTAAGCGTACGCAATGATATAGTAAAAGTACACATAAATTCTAACCCATGTATCTACATTTTGAGCTGACTGTGCTTGCTTTTCCATTCCCTCAATAATATCACACAACGACAACTTACTAACTCACTTAGGATGCCATAATTTTTGACATCGCTTCGCTGGCTCTTTAATCCCCTTAGAAAAACCACAATAGGCCCTTTAGCACTAGCTACGCTTCTGCATATTGTTATGTGGCAGACCGTGACCTGAATGATTATTTACACTAAATATTAATAAGAAAATTATAATTGCATGCAAGATGAGTTATATTGTGTACTTGAGTCAAGGTGAATTGGCAAATTAAACTTGAAAGTACAAGAATGAAGAGAAATATGGATTCACTGTAGTAATATTCATATTGATCTGTAGTACGACGCCAAATAAAGACAGATTACTGGAGGATGCAAACAGCGGAGGCAGACTGAGATATTATATGATGCAGGTTTGATTGTAATTAAGTATGAAACAGCCTGCCGAGCCCTCGAAACAAAAAATCAACTCAAAAAGGTATTTCAAAATAAAACTATACTAACATCAAAATAATATTTTATTTCAATTGGCATGCAATGGAACATTTTGTTGCAGGTTGAAGCTCGAGGTGTCTCGTCCGAAGACGGAGCAATACCGCACATGCGTATACTGCGCGAGCACGCACCCCGTCAGTGCCTACCGAAAGCACCTCGTCATCGAGCACTCCCACCGGCTGTTCCACTGTGAGGAGTGCCACAACTTCGTAGACAGGAAGGATTTCGTCGTTCACATGACCTTTCACGCCCTACACTACACTGGAAAGGGCATTACCCGAAAGAAATTTAAGATTAAAGAAGATGTTGTCAAACCCATTCCCAGGAAAGTGTGTCCAGTCCGTGTTCCAGAGTGTGTACCGAATGCCCAAAGTCCACAGTGTCCACCGAAAATCGAAAGTTCACAATGCGCACCGAAAACCGATAATGCACAGACCTCACCGAAAACCCACGCAGCACAGTACCTGCCGAAAACTAAAAGTCACACACAGTACGCGCCGAAAATCGAATGTAAACCAATGCATAAAACAGAGGATATAAGTGCTCCTGCACTGATTAAAACTAAAACGAGTGTTCAAGAGAACGACTTCTCAGACCACAGTGATATGGATGGCTTTGAACCTCTTCCTGAGTCAGTGTTCAAAGCTATCGAGGACTCGCAAGACGGCCAGCATTTAGCAAATAATACCACTCACACGCCTGAGAATCAGCCACACAATGAAGAGTCCAAAATATATTCAAAGCCAGAAAACAATCCTCTAAGTCCTCTTGCCCCAAGTGTCGAAAAAAAATATAATAATTGTTCAGTAGTTATAGAGCCAATAAATATAAATAATTGTGCCCAAATAAATATTGCAATTAAAAATAGTAAACTAAATCTTGCTCTGCCAGACAATAAAACTCCCCCAAAAACTACTGACGCTAGTATTAGTGATAAACACCCGCCTGAGAGAAAGGCAAAAAAGAATCAGAATATAAGAAAGTGTCCTTTCTGTCCTAAAGAATGCAGAGCAGCTTCCAGCTACTATTATCACCTGAAATACTTCCACAAAGAAAGCAAGGAACACAAATGCGAAGTTTGCGGCAGAAAGTTCAATACCAGATCTTGCTTGACGCAACACATGGCCACACATACCGCACATTACGATTACGAATGTCAACAGTGTCCGAAACAGTTCAAGACTAAAGCGGCCCTTTACATTCACGAACAGACGCACAGCGGTAAGAAGTTGTCGTCGTGCAGCCAGTGCGAGAGGGCGTTCAGGTGGAACACTCAACTGCAGAGGCACCTGAAGAGGCACGCGGCGGAGAAGGACCACGTGTGTGACACGTGCGGCCGCGGGTTCAACGTGCGGAGCGATCTGTTGCGGCATGCTCGCACGCACTCCGCAGGGAACTTCACCTGTGATAAATGTGGACAGAAATTCGCTCAGCTGAGGTATTTGAAAGTGCACACTAAGAAGCAGCATTCCAACAATGTTAAAGAAACAAAAGATTCAACTAACGGCACACACACACGCGCAAGTACACAATAGCAGCAAACCCGGCAGACACGTTTCAAATCACGGAGAGGAACATCTATTCTTTAAACAAACACAAATTCACGCTTGTAGGTATGTTATATTAATTACAACTAAGTCAAATTGCTTTCTGCCATGGACAGGATTGTTCCAAAGAGATACCGTGGTCCCTGGCGCATAGGTAAAAGAAGGAACACTGCTGGTTTTTAGTCAGTAAAAGTGCGACATGCCCTTCCGCTCCACCTAGAGCGGGAGAGGTCATTTATCTATCAAAACCAATCCAAAAATATAAAAGTCAAATTGGTTTTGACTTTCAACCTTATTTGTATTGTATTTATAGTATGTAGGTATTTAATATATACATAGTAGGTATGTATAAGATAGTAGGAGGTAGCATTCTGTAGTGTCTCCCCTTCCATATCAACAATTCTTAAAGGAAAATGGTCCTCGTTTTGCTATTCGGCCCATTTGATTATGTAAGGATGATACGGAGGGTATGGGAAGAAGGCGTGATTATGTGCGTGTTCGGGCATATATTGGTATAAATAATAATTATAGTTAGGTAGTTATTTATTGATCCATAACCTCTGCTGTATGATTAATGCTTCACATGCATGTATTAGTCATTTTTGGTATTTCTTAAACCAACTAAATGTATTTTTAAATACTCAATGTAACGATAATAAAATTAATGAGGTTGTTAGTACTTTCTAGGGCTAGAAACAGATAACAAATTTAGCTGGAAACATCACATTGAGTTGCTTTGCAAGAAACAAGTTCTTCTGCATGTGCCCTTATATACTTTGTCGGCGATTGTAAATCTGGATGCATTACTGCATACAGTTGAATCCCATTAGCGATACGGAGTTGTCTTTTGGAGCAACTCAACAGAAAAGAATCTGCATTTAAGGCCCAAAAAGATGCATACTACTTATACTTAGCTAAAATTAACTGATTGATATACTGAAAACTACAGATAGCTGCGTACCATATTTTAAACGATATAATTTATTAACCCTCCCATATTTGTGGATTTTGGAAATGACAGTGTTCGTTAAATTACATTATTTCGCACGAATGGCTGATGTATTTCATAGGAATAGGCGTGTCAATTACCAGTCTGTGTATCTCTGGTGCTAAAACAACTCTGGCGCAAGGGCGTCTGCTACATGGCACCATTGATAAATACAACATGTAAAGAAACCCCGTCCGACCCATAAGGATCATTAATAAAGGTTAGGTTACATAGCCAAATAAAATGTGAAATTTTACATAATAATAATACGTTTTAAATTTTATTTAAAATAAAATTTAATATATAATTTTTTTTTTATAAAAGAATAATGATTTAAAAATATAATATAATGATAAAATTAATATATATATTTTAATAATTTAAAGGAATTCGGCAAAAATTTATATTCACTTGTTTGTCAAAAACATTCTGTCAAACGTCTTTTTGAAAATAATATAGTCTAATCTGCCCACTGATTTATAATTAAAGGGCTGCAGTATATTGACTGTACAAAGGTAGCATAATCATTAGTCATTTAATTTGTGACTTATATGAACGATTGGATGAAATATAAACTGCCTCTTAATTTTTAAATTAAAAAGTTAAAATATATTAAAAAGACGAGAAGACCCTATAGAATTTTATAAATAAAGTTAATTAAGATTATTTATAAAATTTATTTATTTATTGTTTTGGGGTGACAGAAAAATATAAAAAACTTTTTATATATTAAAACATTGATAACTGATAAGTGGTTAAATGATCCAATATTATTGATTATAAGAAAAGACTACCTTAGGGATAACAGTTTTTTTTTTTATTGGATTAACATAAAATTTATATACAGAAGTTTAAAGTTTTTCATCTGTTTGATCATTAAAATCTTACATGATCAGAATTCAAACCGGCGCAGTGTAGCCAGCCCCCTAATCGACGAACACATTTTTGTCAAATGATTGCGACTAGTTGGGATCGTTTGGACCGACCGGACCAATGGGCGCCCAAACGATCCCAACTAGTCGCAATCATTTGACATAAATGTGTTCGTCGATTAGGGGGCTGATTGGTTTCTATCTTTTGAAAAATAAAATATTTTAGTACGAAAGAATTAACTATTTAAATTAAATTTATAATTAATGACTTTTATTACATTTATATTTAAAATAGATGAAATTTACAGTAACCTAATACATACTTCCCCAAAATTTGCTAATTTTTTAATAAGTTACAATCACCATTTTTTACGCTATTATTATGAGCGAATAGCGAAGCGACCGCGGGCCCTGCCCCGTTTCGCCCACGCATGTATTAATTTACCTCATTTTACAAAATAATATTTATTTTTTAGAGGGATATTTCTAAGTTTAGTCCGTCTTTGTAGGCATTAGTAGAATCAGTTATCGATACCTAACAATACCTTCACGGATCGGACAGGGTTTTCTTTACATATTGTATAATATGTGTAATACCAAGTTGTTGGAAGAACTGTAATTTTACATCGTTTATGAAAAGATTAGTAATTTTTAGTAGACAAGGCATACTATAGTGTTGCAGACTTTTTTTTTTTTCAGAAAGATTTTAGTTGACTATTTAATACCTATAATATGATGTATTTAAATAATTATTAGAAACTGTGACATTAAATATATTGTCTGATGAAATTGAAATAGAATTATTGTATTTATTGGTGGAATTACATTATTAGGTAGACAATGAATTAGAACTACATATATTATTTAATGTAAATATTTATTTTTTAAATTGTTATTTATTTTAATTTGTATGCCTTGTAACTGGCGAAATAGGCTGTTTCTGAGTTAATACTATATACCTACCACTATGAGTTTGTACCAGTGGCGAAGGGTGAAATTTTGACAAAGGGAAGCCGGTCCAAAAAAAATAAACACTTAAACACTTACCTACTGCAGGATATCTTGGAGGAGGTCTTCAGATAATCAATAAGTAACAAGCAGCTGCGGATGTGTTTTTCAGTCTGAATGTGTTTTTTGGCTGAGTTAGACAAATTATTAATAACCGTAAAACCCGTACTGCTCCAAACAGATTTCGAATCAGAAAATAACAAACACGGATAACAAAACATTTTGTTCAGTTTGCAACTGCCTGTCATCCATGTATATTTATCATATAACGACGCGTGAAAATGTTTAAAAAATCCATCTCGCCTTTTGCAATCAATAATCATGTGTGGGAGTGCTCTACCTAACTGAATAACATGCTTCTTGTATGCATAACTTAGTTTTGAAAATGAAGTTTCTTTTGTAAGCAGGTAGTCTGTTGAGCAGCACTCTATATGAATTAAAGCCATAATAACAAACAAAATCCACAGTATTTAACCCAGAATCAGTCACAGTTTAAATAACACAAATATTAAATTATAACAAACGAAATTATCACGCACCAGTGGTATAGGAACACATGTCACATACTAACAATAATTTATTTTCAACCAAACGAAATGGAACACGAAAATATGCCAAAATAAAAAGAAAATGACTTGCGGAGGATTTCATTATAACGCTAATTCTTTTTAATTTTGTCGTGTTTCCTTTCTCTAGTGCCGTGGTTTCTTTGTCTCTTTCTAATAGAGGAGAGGAGAGAACTGCAAGCCGGTTGGCATTAGCCTATCTTTTCTTAAGTTTTACGGACGGTTAGCGAGCATTAGAAAGAGATGGTCTGACACGCTCTGTCTCTTTTCGCCTCATAGTAAAACGTTGGCCGAGATAAGCTGTAATTCGTCGAGTTGCCTTCAATGTAATGTAGGTACGAAAAATTGAAGCGCTGATTAATTTACGACTATAAAATGAAATGTGATACTTAGGGTATTGCCTATTGTAAATCGCGCAGGCATTTGATTAATAATACTTTGTTAATGAAATAGAATGTAAATACTTTTGTATGAATATGGAACTGATTTTTGAAAGGTAACCCGGTGGGAAACGGCTTGTATGGACTCTTCGCCACTGGTTTGTACCCTTATTTGCAAAATAAAATATCTTAACAAGATGAACTTGGTGAAATGAGTGATTCATATTTCTTTTACGTTAGGTGGTTATTGTATTATGATTTAGGTATATGCTCTGTTATAAAAATCCAGTTTATGTTTATATCTACCTCAAAGGCCACCAAATTAAAATAGAGTACAAAATTAGTTCTGCTGGTCCAACAATTCACCGTCTTAAAGCATGTTTTCAAGTAGTTTAATTTATTTGGTTGTCAAAGTTAGCTTTAGATTCCAAGATATAATAAAAACTATGATATAATATTGATTCCTTTATTTATATTAATCGTAGCTTAGTGGTAAATATAAAACTATTTGGTATCAGAACCTTACACAAACATCAACTTACTGAGATGGACGAATATTATTTCTAATGTATAGTAATGTAGACAATCATGTTCTTATATGTTTTTCAGAATATTTAATTTAATTACATTCAGATTCAAGGCTTATTTTTGTAACGGTTATAAAAACAGCTTCGTAATACATTCAGTTTCGTTTATTGAAGTATTGTTAACCTGAATCCCAAAATATAATTATGTAGGTATCCAAAAATAAATGAAAATTGAAACTTTCCATACTTAGAGAATAAAAATAACAAAAAAAAACGTGATTACTTGAATGATATTTTTATCCCAGCTTTAAATATTAAATTATTTGATAGTTTGTGGTCAATGAATAAAAGCATTAGTTTGTACAAAATAACTGATAACTCTATCACATAGTTCATTATAACAATAATTATCTATCTATACATAATCTTCAACCCTTCTCCAGCTTTGGAGGGGTGACTACCAATTAGTTTCCTATAAATTAAATAGATAAATATTAAAATGTAATTTGGCATAAGTATTACATGAATATGTCTGAGTAGACTTTGAGCTCTCACTTCCAATTTCGGAAAATAATTGATTCGTAGATCACACATAATTTCAGGTAAATTAAAATTTATTATTGTACATATTAACTAGGTAGGTTGGTAATAGTGTCCGCAACTCTGTTATTTAGTAACGAAAGTGACATTTTACTGTTTTATATAATTTTACGAGGTTTTTGTCAACAGCTGAAATCAAAACTAATATTTCATTTAACTGTTTGCCCTGTCCATTCCAAATAACAATTTAACACTTCTTATCAACTAAAGGCAAATAACATTACCTCATTTCTAATACATAACAATCAGTTCAATTTCATCAGCCTCTGACTTTAATCCTGGTTTAAATCCAACGTCGAAATTTGATGTTATAAACTTGTCATATTCTACTTTTACGACAAACTTTTATATACTGCAAATAAATGTTGAGTTTCGTGGACCATAACCCCCATAAGTAGAGTTAGACAAATTTTCGAGTTAATTTTTTTTTAAACCAGGGCTTATTCTTTTCTATACAAGAATTATCTGTCGGTTTAAACCTAGGATAGATTTAACGCACACAAAATGTAGGGAAAATCCATTTTATTTTTTAAATACCTTTCCTGTAATCCGTACGCTGTGTGTGCGTGTTTCTAGGATGATGCTAAAGCCATGGTTACAGGTTGCGGTTGCAAGTAGATATCCTCTTACCATCTATACAGTTCAATATTATACATAATTATGTTAATAGATTCCGCCACATAATTAGGACAAGATTGGCCAAATGATCTCGCATAGCTTATCAGACTAACAAATAGAAAGTTAATTTAGTTGCACAGATTGTATTCACATGCAATTTTCTACTAAGACGACCTTAGTGCGTAGTATTAAGGGCGGTTTTCGTATTTGAAGTGTTTCTAGTAATGTGCGAGCGACATACAATACTATGAATATAACTTAGCCAATTTCCTCATATTGTGTCGGTGTTAATGTGCGATGTCGATGGGTGGCGTGGAGCGGCCGTCCTGCGTGCTGGGCGAACCGCTCTCGTTCACCAGCCGCTGTCGCTCGCGGTACATCGACACCTGGATGTTCTCTAGCTGGTGGTACCGGCACACCTTGATGGTCGAGAACACAGCCAGGCCGACCCACGTCGCGAAAGCGGCCCATGTACCGAACTGAAATAAACACAA
Organism: Sesamia nonagrioides; assembly: GCA_017933935.1. NCBI lineage: Eukaryota > Metazoa > Arthropoda > Insecta > Lepidoptera > Noctuidae > Sesamia > Sesamia nonagrioides. The sequence goes on from JADWQK010002273.1 coordinate 62,353, forward strand.
ACATAATTATAATTCTTATAACAGTAAACATACAAATGTATGGTCGTTCCAAGTTGTTGATCACCATTCTAACATAACCTCTTTGGTTTCGATGTTCTGGCTTTTAGTTTGGAATTTTGATTCACGACTATATCAAATACTTATTTACAGAATATTATAATCATTAATACATTATTCTAAGTTAGTTTTGTAACAAATACAAAGAAAGTCTATATTTTGTTCAAATGGCTTTATTTTAAAAAATGAATTTCGCGGGCTAGCTGCACATTCACCTTAAGTAGATATGGTGTATTGTTACCTGTGATGTGCCGATCTCTATGTAGAAGCCGCTGGTGGTGATGTTATCTTTCTTGTCTATGTTCTGACCGGCCGCGTCTTCACAGCTGAACATAAAACATCACATATTTACTATATAACCAAACAACACGCTTCGTCGCGCATATACGGACGACAGCAAGTCAAGTTACTACAAACTGTCAGATATTCACAATCAACCTTGAGCCTTAAAGCTTTAGAGATAAAGTTAGAAATCTAATAAGGGATTCTAACAGATTGTAGTAGCTTGATGTGACGTGGCGTTTTGTTCTATAGTACTCTGTCGTCAGTACTATAGAACAAAACGCCACGTCACATCAAGCTACTACAATCTGTTAGAACGTCCATTTCTAATTATTTCTCATACCTCTAGGCTTATATTTAATCTATACTAATATATAAAGCTGAAGAGTTTGTTTGTTTAAACGCCCTAATCTCAGGAATTACTGGTCCGAATAGAAAAAATATTTTTGCGTTGGATAGCCCACGCAAAATTTACGCGGGTGCAACTGCATGGCGCAGCTAGTTAATAATACAATTGATATGTGGTCCAAAAATGAGTGCATACCAATTAATAAGCATTTATTGATACAAGAAACTTCTTAAAAAGAACAGATTGCCCTCCGAGATTGTCGGCAAAAGTGAACACTTGAACATGAACGTTGTGCATTTTTGATCATTTATGTGATAAAATACATTATTCTTTTATTATTCTATTTTACATAAACAATTTAATCAATAAATTAAACCATCAGGGCTACCTATTACAATTATATACATATTAAAAAAATGTAAGTAGGTACGCTTAAACGAAACAGCAGGAGCAGGCATACATTTTCGCCACGCGATAGATAGAGAGAGGGATAATCACTTTCCTATTATTAAAGATTGCTTTTCAACAACATACGAGTGTTTTATTTTGCATCAATCTATATACCTACCTACGGCTCTACCTTGAGGTTTTAAACATGATGTCGCAAGCAAGAGCTGGCACTTATAACATATCGATAACAATTACTTCAGATTTCCCAACACTTCGAAATTATACCTAAACACATCTAGCCCTGGGGGCACGATTACTGTAGCAAAATCTGGCAGGGAAAGGGTTAAAAAGTAAAAATTTTGTTTTAATTAATCATAAATTTAATTTTTTCTATATCTACTTTCACCTTTTTCCTCCGCCTCCGTTAACCTCTGCATCCGCGGAGGTGAGACTCGTCGCCTCCCCTAACAAGGCCTTCGTTACAACCCTACCTACTGTCATATTAGGTGTTTTTATCTTGCTCACCTGGGGAACCTCTCGACGATGTTCTGACACCAGGTCATGAAGCCGAGAGTGACTATGATGGCGGCGGACACGGCCAGCCCACACAGCATCATGCAGCCCACAGCTTCCAGGAAAGCAGACAGGAACGAGCTATCCAGGCCTTTGTACATGAACATAGAGAGCCTGGGAACAAAGGTTGATCATTAATATGAATCTAGTTGCATTACAAAGTGTAAGAAATACCTGACTATAGAGACAAAGGGGAAGAGACCTCTGACAATATTTTATATCTAAAAAAGTTATTTATTTGGTTTTTGACCTTTTGAACGCCCATCTATATAATACGCGATGTGTCCTCCTGCGCCACACTACAAATGTATAACGTATCTATAGTAAAACGTAGGGATGGGATTAGTGTCCTATCGACAAATAATATTATACATTTAAAATAATGTTTATTCACCAATTTACGAAGCTAAATAAAAACTGTAATCGTAATTTCATATTTTATTTCATAAAAACAATATGAAAACCTGGATATATTCCCCATAATAAAGAAAAGAATTTTAAAATTATTAGACGTGTGTTCTACAAGGCACATCCCTATTTGTCTCCAAATGTAATCCTTCTACTTCATATCAAGTAGTTGGCGCTCGAGGCACGTCAAAATCCTTTCTGTATAAGGATGTCTAGATTTCTATGGTATATATTTTATATTCACTGTGGTCGAGTTACACGTGCATAAACTCAACCGATTCCTGCATAATTTATTTCGTTTACTTACAACAAATACAATTAATAGAAGCTAAATACGTGGTTTTCTACGTTTTAAAAAATAAAATAAAATGGAGGGTAAGTGTCTGTTTTACACAAGACCTTTTTTTTAATGGTGTCGCTAAATACTCGCAATTATTTTTCTGGTTTGTAGAAACTAATAGAAAACTGAAGAAAATTCCTGAAACGGAAGTTGACGACTTAACGGAATGTCAAGACGACGAACTATTTCAAAATTCTGATTCAGACTTGAACAACTCGCAATAATTCGTCATATTCAGTCACAATTTTTTTTATAAGGAGACGTGCGCCAACTCAAGATATAAACATTGCACTACACTAAAGTGCACAAAGTCACTATGACCTTGAAACCCGTCCGCTTATGACGTCACAGATTTCCTTCTATACAAGTCGGTGGCGCGTGCGGACCGACAACTAACTTTGTAGGGATGGGTTTTTCAAACGGGGTTTCACTATCGACAATGATTAGAAAACCTATTAATTCTTGATTAGGGTGAATAAAACCTAGTTTAAAGTGTACAATATTTATAAAATTTTATGTATTTACGTCATTTTCTTGCAATAATAGTATTTATGACCAGTTCGACGAGATGAAATATAGCGAGGTCTTCGTCGTGTCCCATCACTGGCTTACTTGATATCAAGTAATTGGCCCTGGGGGCATTAAAATATTTTCTGGCGTTTTTGCTTCTATTGAAAATTAAACAAATAAGAACTTATTATGCGTGAAAAAGTTAAAAATATGGTTGATAACAGGGCAAATTTCCATAAAAAACAAAATAAAAGGTCTTGTAAAAGTCGTAAATTTATTTTATACTGTGATTACTTCTAATCAAGTAGTGGCGCTGAGGGCACGAAAATCTCGAACTTGTATAGAAGTGATTGGCGTTCAAAAGGTTAATCTGTGAATTCTGGCAATTCCAGAATACTTTTAATGACCGTTTATCCTGCAGACGTCGGTGCTATCGGCCCGGTCGGAAGCGCACAGTGAACTAAACCGCTATCATTATTTTGAGGTTCCTATTCTTAATGGTACATCCAGCTCAGACCGCTCGATTGTCTGAATATACGTTGCATTTTCGCCCTCCCAAATGGTTTTATATTATTCTTATTTTCATATTTTACATCATATTACAGCTTTTTAATATGTAGATATAAACTTATTATAAACTCATTATTTTATGTAATTTTAGTGAATGGAATTACCATATGATAAGAAAAATAGCAGCTATATCTATATCGGTGTACTTTATTAAATAAACTTGAATGAAAAAAATAATAAAAAAGTGAATCATTTACAACGGCATTATTTATGCACAGACAGATGGTGGGTGACTCATGTACAGCAACAAAATAGAATATAGTCATTAAAAGTGTTCTCCCACCCCCACCCAATAAACAACAACATTTAAAATACCCACATTTAAAATAAGGTCTTATTTAAAAGACAAACAATGTTACAATGATTAGTAAGTAGGTATGTGCCAAAATATTTTGAAGATAAGAGAAACATACTTGTTCGGTATATATTCTCTAATCTGATAAACCAATCCATAGCAGTTGATTATGGACGTTTCTTGAGCTATATAATGAACTTCCAATTGTATCATTATTATAACATGTCCAGCAGACCCAGGGCAGTCACATCTTGACAACCTCTAGCTTCTTTTGAAAGCTTGTTGTGTAACCAAAAACAGTATCAGTGGCTTTCATCTTGACAGTTCAACAAAATTTGTTGCATTATTTATGTTGTTGAGCTGACAAATTTTTCAAACATTTGAAACTATGAATTAGCATTATCCTTCAAAATGATTTAGTTTGTAATTGAAGTTACTACACCATTAGGGTGCTCTTGTAAGAAACAATATCACCGTATATAGTAAGATGCTTCTTGTTTGGTTTGTCAAAAACAGTTTACATATTATAAAACAGGGTGGTGTCACTATTACCTGTAGATCTGAACGCTGCAAGTCAAGAACATGAGTACTCCAACTACGATGACATAGTCACAGTAAGCCCTGTCTGCCCAGTGGACGGAGAGCTGACCATCAGTTTCCCATTGACCTTGAGAGAAGAGCAAGCAGTTACCCCTGTAAAAAGTGAACTTTATGAAAACTATGATACTGGTTTGTTTAAAAATTTTATTATTACTAGGCAGTTACAGCTTGATGTCATATTCTTTGCACATATTGTACAGATAGGTACACACCAGTGGCGAAGAGTCCATACAAGCCGATTCCCACCGGGTTACCTTTCAAAAATCAGTTCCATATTCATACAAAAGTATTTACATTCTATTTCATTAACAAAGTATTAGTAATTAAATGCCTGTGCGATTTACAATAGCAATAGTAATTCTTAGCAATACCCTAAGTATCACATTTCATTTTATAGTCGTAAAGGTAACTCGACGAATTACAGCTTATCTCGGCCAACGTTTTACTATGAGGCGAAAAGAGACAGAGCGTGTCACCATCTCTTTCTAATGCTCGCTAACTGTACGTAAAATTTAAAAAAAAATAGGCTATTCGCGACCGGGTTGCAGTTCTCTCCTCTCCTCTATTAGAAAGAGACAAAGAAATTATTGTTATTGAAGCACGGCACGGGAGAAAGAAAACACGACAAAATTAAAAAGAATTAGCGTTATAATGAAATCCTTCGCAAGTCATATTCTTTTTATTTTGGCATATTTTCGTGTTCCATTTCGTAAGGTTGAAAATAAATTATTGTTAGTATGTGACATGTTGCTTTACCACTGGTGCGTGATAATTTCGTTTGTTATATTTTAATATTTGTGTTATTTAAACTGTGACTGATTCTGTAAGGTAATTTAATCGCAGATTTGGTTAAATACTGTGGATTTTGTTTGTTATTATGGCTTATATTATTCTACCGGCAATATTATTCAAGATATCCTGCAGTAGGTAAGTGTTTAAGTGTTTATTTTTTTGGACCGGCTTCCCTTTGTCAAAATTTCACCCTTCGCCACTGGTACACACTCATTTGTAAAATAAGATTTAGGTTTTATAATTGGTTCTTTATACAGGTGAGGTAAATTGTAGCCTGCAAAATTAAATTTTACTTCAGTGTTTTGTAATTTTCCTGTCCAAATCAGGTTGTATCTTAATCAAAGTTTTGATTCTGGACTATACAGGTACCTACTTAAAGAGTACTATAGCAGATAGGGCTATAGTAAAGGTTGGGTAATTTAACACTCACTACTCAGTTACTAGATTTTGTAGGTACACAAACCTAATAATAGGGTGATAAAATAATAAACCTCAAAGAAGGATAAACACAGCATTATTCCAAAATGAAGTGATATATTCACGGAAAACAATAAATTATTTGAAATCTATCCTCGCAATTTTATTAAAACCCTCATAACTAAGATATCGAAAGCTACTAAGACAACATTCTTCTATAAACAATTTGTGGCCCGTTTTATCAAAAACAAAACAGACTTTTATAACTTGACTACTAGTCTCAAGTTGACTATGTCCAGCTTACACGAATTCATCCTTGTGCATGCTCATCGGCACTATGATACATAGCGACAATATCAGCCCGATCACATAGCCTGCTATTTGACTCAGGAGTAACACGTTCGTCAGAGCCATCACGTTAGCTCATGCACTCAAAAGTTTTGCACAATAAGATAATTATGACGAATTATCAAGAGGCTAAACAGTCTGGACCCGATTGTATTTTAAGTATTTAGAGGAAAACACAAAACAAAGCTGACATTCGAGACCTTCGCAAAAATTGAAATGACATTTTATTGACATTCATGACATTAAGCAGTGATGTAACCCAATTCTATTATCGATAAAATAAAATATGCTGCCTGTGGAACTGATTGATGTGGCTTCTTCTTCGTGTTCACGTCACATGCAAAGAGTAAAGTAAGTATGTCACATGGCACAATTGAATTTTATATCTTATTGGCGCAAAAATAGACGCAGCACCACTTCTCCGCGGGCGAATATGCGAAGCTCGATGATAAGTTAGAAGCGCTGTAAAGAAACTCAAATAAGAATCCGATAGCAGACACCTACTATTTAGCACCCACACAGTTTCATAAAATTGACAGCGTCTCGCCAAGAAAAACGGCCGACTAGGTACTAATTATCCTACTTACTAATTACCATTAAAGGAACATCTACCTACAGGGTGCAACCGTCCGTGGTGTACTTGGAAGTCCATCAACTATAAGAAATATCTTCGAACACAAGTCGGAAGATGTAAATCCAACTTGGTAAAGTGGGGCTAGGCTACCTTAGTGCCAGTGGGGTACGGTTATGAAGTTAGATAAATGTCTCAATCTCAACTCCTGCCCTCTGTATCCCAAAATATGCAGTCGAAATGACGCTAAAAGACGATCGATGCCTATGTTCGTTAGTCGTCTTTTATCTGAAATGATGTCGATGATCGAATAGATTCTATCTGTATAATGAATTGTAAATATTCAAATATCACAAAACATGCAATGTAAACATCAGCTCGTGAATTGACCAATCTATACTATAGGTCGAAACATACTATCAAAACGTGACACGACGCCACGCCACCCGACGCATGTCAGTACATATCAATTCCATATATTTAATATGGTCAGAAGCGCATAGGCAACGTGCTATGTGACCACACGCCGCAACATCCAACCGATTTGGATCAGCGTGTTGCCGGGAGAAGGGGGGGACACACCACCCGACGAATCAGCGCAGTGTGTTTCTAGTTAACAGTAGCGCTGCCAATCGCGGGGAAAATCCCCGATTTGCGGGGAATTGAGGGTGAGCGCGGGGAGAGCTCGGGGAATGACATAAATCGGGGAATTTCGGGGAATCCAGACTAATTCGGCTAAAATTATTTTATGTTGGGTACCTAATACTTTACAACTAAGAATGCCTGCTCAACTGTCATTTCTACACCATTTTGTATTTCTCAACCATGGAAGTAATAAGTACTACCTACGTACAACTGGAAGGCTTGCTGTGCGACTAAGCACGCGCCGTATGACAGCAAATGAAAGTGTTAACAATATACACAAGGATCAAACTATTTCTAGTACTGATTTGGATGCATTTTATAAATCCTGTTTAGCATTTTATATCGAACTAACGGCAGACATTGTCAAAAGGTTTGACTTCAGCGATCCTTTGTTTGAATTAATTTCTGTCAAGTAATTGCCCGGTATCTATGGGTATGCAGATGACAGCACAGTTGTGGAGAGATACCTGCCGGAAGCTCGGGGTAGTAAGGAAACAATCCGGTCCGAAAGAGAGGCTATGGTAGAGCGTACGAGTGCTGCACTACAGGCAGTCTCCGAATGGGGCAAAGCCAATCTTGTAGCATTCAATGCCGTCAAAACACAGGCGTGTCTTTTCACCGCCAAAAGGAGCCCGTTCACCTTGGCTCCTACTTTCCAGAATATATCCTTGGAGTGCACCAACCGCCTTCAGCTTTTGGGAGTAGAGATCTCCTCGAACCCTAACTTTGGGCGTTTCATTGAGTCCAAGGCCAAGGTGGCTGCCAGAAAACTTGACGTTATCGCAAAGGTCCGGCGGTACTTCACACCGGGGCAGCTTCTAATGTTGTACAAAGCACAGGTCCACTCGTGTGTGGAGTACTGCAGCCACATTTGGGCTGGTGCTGCGAAATGTCACCTGGCTACTTTGGATTCAGTGGAGAGGCGTGCGAAGAGGCTGATTGGCGTCCCAGACTTAACTCGAAACGGTCTCCAAAGCCTGGAGCACAGGCGTAGAGTAGCCAGCCTTTCGGTCTTCTATATGTTGCATTATGGTGAGTGTGCAAGGGAATTGCATGATTTAATTCCCCCATCTCCGTTCCACCATCGGACGACCCGTCGTACGGCGAGTTTCCACCCTTACGTTGTTGACACCACTGCGACCCGGACGAAGCGTTTCGCTTCCTCTTTTATACCGCGTACTTCAAGAGACTGGAACAATTTGCCAGCGACGGTGTTTCCGTCACATTACTAACTTATTTTTTTGGACCGGCTTCCCTTTGCCAAAATTTCACCCCTCGCCACTGCTGCATACCTATTCTTTTTTCTAAATTTAAGAAATCGGATTGGTCAAATATATGATGTGACGCATGAGCATACAGCAGAGCTTTGAAAATATATCGATTTTGATATCTGAAAATAAATATCGAAAATCGATATATCGCGGGAAAAAATATCGCCGATATATATCGATATTTTTCTAAAAAAATATCGATATTTTGATATATCGATATTTTTTGCCCATCCCTACCGTGGCCCATGCACATAGCCATAGGCAACACGCCACACGATGCTACAACACGTATCGTGTAGTTTAATGTACTGTGTAGTCCAGTCTTAGTCTCTCACGAAATGCTGAAGTGTATTGACGTGTCACGTGGCCATGGATTCGATTCTGCTTGAAGACGAGCTAAATGAGGATCTTGAAGAAGAGTTATTGCAGATTTTGGGGATATATTTTTGACAGAGACAGTTAATAAAAAAAGAGGTACTCATATCATATAACAATGAGTACCGTTTATCCCTAATTCTATGAATTCTTCATCCGACATTTTAAACCAACTTTTAAACAAAAACTAACAAAAAATATCTTTTCTTTTATCATACCCTTATAAATGTTCACGACTTCGAGCAACACAGGGATTCCCTGTGTTGCTCGAACTCTTGAAGGCACAGAACACAATTACTCCTAGCGGAGAAGTAGGTCAACTTCATACAAAAAAAGTAGGAACGAATTTTAGTTTGGAAGTGCTGCCATCTTACTTTAGCCCAAGTAAACTATGTCGGCGTAGTAGGGCCGCGGGAAATTTAAACCACTTCATGATGACTATTGTATTTTAAGTTTTAACATTTTATTACACATCCAGACCAGGAGTGCAGCCTCGAGATTTTTTCCTCCTCTCGAGACCACCCTCCCGATCTGAATGTATCAGAAACGGAAAATAGAATGAATCTAGCATAGAGAAAAAAACTTTGTAATAAAAAAAAAATCTAACGGGCCCCGTCCATACAAATTACATTCATACAGAATGCAATGTGCGGCCGGTCATATGAAATAACAATATAACATAAATTGTAAAACGTTATCAACGTGCTAGATTCAATTCTAGTCCCTTTATTTAACTGGGAATAGAGATTGCAAATAAAAGTATTGTTTAGCCAATATTTTATATATTACATGATAAATTTTATAAATTTCGTATCATCATCATCGCATCTGCCATGGCAGAACTGAGGTTCACAAACACTGGTCACAACAGCCACAAAATAGATAGGTTCAGGATCATTGGTTCAGAGTCAATGTCTCACGAAAAACAACAGTAATGTTAGAGTCACTATCTCACAATGCGCTAACACTAACCACGATTCGCGGAACTTTGTAACACATAAAACGGAGGAGAAGAGCTCGACTCAACTGTTAGAGCACATAATTACAAGCAAATCGATGAAATACGGAATTGTGTTTACATCGGGTGACGCCATATTGTTTAAGCGGACGCCATGATCGGTCACGTGATTCAAGAGTGTTGCCATACAAATAAATTGAGATATTAATTTATATAGTAACATCGCCCAAAATTCAGCCCTTGTAGGTATTCTAAGGGCTTCCATACAAAGTTGACCCCGGCTGCTCGAAGGTTCACGAAAGACTGACACCAATATATATAATGTACTCTGTGACTGACACGTGGCGTCGGGTGTTAAGGCCAGTGCTGCCAATAAAAAAATCACGATTCCCCGCGTCAGTGTTGTCAATTCCCCGAAATTCCCCGCTTGTTTTGAATAATTCCCCACATATTCCCCGAATTTATATTTTTGAAATAAAAACATTGTTTTATGCAAAAATTATTTAATACTATTGCTTATTTATACGAATATGTTAAATATTTGGTGGCCCTTATTTTATTTGGACATATTATTGTACATATTATTTATGCCATATTTTCGCTGTAATCATAGGTAGGTTTTTATTACAAAGTTTTTTTCTCTATGCTAGATTCATTCTATTTTCCGTTTCTGATACATTCAGATCGGGAGGGTGGTCTCGAGAGGAGGAAAAAATCTCGAGGCTGCACTCCTGGTCTGGATGTGTAATAAAATGTTAAAACTTAAAATACAATAGTCATCATGAAGTGGTTTAAATTTCCCGCGGCCCTACTACGCCGACATAGTTTACTTGGGCTAAAGTAAGATGGCAGCACTTCCAAACTAAAATTCGTTCCTACTTTTTTTGTATGAAGTTGACCTACTTCTCCGCTAGGAGTAATTGTGTTCTGTGCCTTCAAGAGTTCGAGCAACACAGGGAATCCCTGTGTTGCTCGAAGTCGTGAACATTTATAAGGGTATGATAAAAGAAAAGATATTTTTTGTTAGTTTTTGTTTAAAAGTTGGTTTAAAATGTCGGATGAAGAATTCATAGAATTAGGGATAAACGGTACTCATTGTTATATGATATGAGTACCTCTTTTTTTATTAACTGTCTCTGTCAAAAATATATCCCCAAAATCTGCAATAACTCTTCTTCAAGATCCTCATTTAGCTCGTCTTCAAGCAGAATCGAATCCATGGCCACGTGACACGTCAATACACTTCAGCATTTCGTGAGAGACTACTGGAGACTGGACTACACAGTACATTAAACTACACGATACGTGTTGTAGCATCGTGTGGCGTGTTGCCTATGGCTATGTGCATGAGCCACGGTAGGGATGGGCAAAAAATATCGATATATCAAAATATCGATATTTTTTTAGAAAAATATCGATATATATCGGCGATATTTTTTCCCGCGATATATCGATTTTCGATATTTATTTTCAGATATCAAAATCGATATATTTTCAAAGCTCTGCTGTATGCTCATGCGTCACATCATATATTTGACCAAACCGATTTCTTAAATTTAGAAAAAAGAATAGGTATGCAGTCGGCTGTGTGGGTCTAGCTAGTTTCTTTGCTTCAAACACAAACAAAAATTACAGTCTATGCGATACGGGATTGTAGTGCTCTTCTTGGCCCTTGCAAAGAAGTTACTAAGGAAATAAGTGTTACGAATTATATAACGTCAAGCTTAGCCATTCTTCTTACAAAATTCTGTGACCCAAGTTACAGATCTAGCAACTCCATCAACCTCTTTAGGGTTGATTGTAAAAAGCGTTACTCAAAAAAGTTGAAGACAAACTGGCTTCTTTAGAAAGAAATCCTTTTCTCTTATTAGCTACTATTTTGGACCCTCGGTTCAAGCGTATCCACTTTACCTCGCCAATTGTCGTGTCAAATGCTATATCCAAAATTAGTGCTGAGGTTCATGCAGAACATCGGCGTAAAGGACAACTTTTTTCGGATAAAAATCCTGATCAAGCAGCATCAGAGCAAGTGGGTCCTCGATCTGGTCCAGTTATGAGAGATGAATAAATCTGAACATAGCTTCGTCAGAGGTAGCAGTAGCTGTGTTCGCTGTGTTGCTCGAAGGTGTGAACGTCATTGAACTGAAGCAGTATTTGGACCAACCACTTTTAGAACGAAAATCTGATCCAATAAAGTTCTGGGTAAATTGTCAACATTTCACGCCGATTCTCTCGGATATAGGTCTAAAACATTTGATTTGTCAAGCTTCTTCAGTGTCATCTGAAAGGATAGCTTCAGTGGTAAATTTGACTATGCCAAATGGTAGGAGCAGATTAACAGGGGAACACATCAAAGAAAGAATGTTCCTCATGTCAATATCAGACAAATACTGGTTTGAACAATGTTATTTTTACTGTAGTTTTTTTTTTTTTTATTTCAAGCAATTCGCACGCCTGATGGCAAGCGTCACCACTGCCCATGGATAGCTGCAGTGCCAAACAGTAACCAAGAATTACTCAGTTACTGCTCTAATACTGCCCTGCACGACAGTTTTTAGGTCTCGTATACCCAGTAATTACACTAGTAAAGTGTTGTGTTGAAGATGTTGATTTTTCTGGTACATGAACCTGTTTTTTTTTATATTAAAACTTATGTCAAAACAGCCATAGGTGTATTTGCTTTAAAATTTCGAATATTTTGGCATTTTTTATAATTAATTACAAATTGGGCAAAAATATCGATATATCGAAATATCGATATTTATGGTTGATTATATCGATATATTTGAAAAATATCGATACGATAAATATCGATATATTTTTTCCATTTGCCCATCCCTAGGCCACGGCGAGCGTCGGGTGTCGAGTGTCGACACAACACATCGCATTCCGTTTTGATAGTATGTTTCGACCATTACGCTGATGTGAATATGTTTTGATTTGTTTCATGACAGGTAGATGTTACAACGATTGTTTTTTTAATCTTTTGATTCTTAAAAAAAATTGTGTTTGTGTTTTTTACCATTTTCAAAATTTTTATTAACTTCATCCCACTTAAAAAGAAACGTATCATTAAATGCTGTCACTACTGTCAAAATGAAATGTCAAATAGCGACAACTTGGACGTTGGTGATGTGTTTCAATCAGGAGAATCAGAAATAAATCGTATTAATTGGACAATTTACTATGTCATTGCCTTCCCATTAGACTGATAGTGAACTAAAGTAATGAATTTCAACGCTTCCAGAAACGGTAAGAGGTTTTTTCTATAAAAATAACATTGTCACCTGTTACCGACATGCTCGGACTGTATTTAACAATTGCTCGTAAAGTTCTCATTACATTATAGTAAACTGATCACTCTATATCTTTAATAACATCTTCTACACATTAATCTTCCTAAATCTTATGTATATATTCTATATTTACGGCTGCATCACAAGCCTTGTTAGATACTGTTACTGTTTAACAGCACCCCTTTTTTTACTGAATTGGCTCCAACTATGTACACAGTTATATTTCTCACCAAAAGCTCAGACTTAATCTTTCCCTGAGCTATAAATTAAAGCATTCAAAATAATGGGCATATCACAATGTTTGTTTGCAGTGGGCCAGGCGGGCGGGATTCGCAAGGCGAAGCGTGTGAGTGATGTAGCGGCAATGGGGGTGCCATCACCGAGCCCCACCTTCAGTCCGGCACCTCCGGCTTACACCCCTGGGTACCAACCAGCAGCACCCCCACCTCCATACCAAGAAGGAATCCAATTAGACACCTCACAGGACTTTGCTGCACCAAGTGGAAGTAAGCTTGTTTTGTAGCTACAAGTACTTATTAGAAACTAGTTAAGTTCTGGAAATTTTAAGAATGCTGGAGCTGAATATCACAGCGGTATCAGTTTGTCAAAAGATACAAAGCTTTACAGCTTAAAACTTTGTATCTTTGAACTTAGTTTACAGAATTCAATCATTTACTGCAAGTTTTAGTTAATTTTGCGTTTATATAAACATTCCTATGATAATTTTGTTGAAATAAAAACTTTTTTTACAAAAAAACAACCGACTTCCAAAAACTATTACTTATTATTATAAAAATAATTAATTTTGGAAGTTGGTGTCTCTGGTTTTGTTTATTCGTTTTTAGACACCGACTTCCGAAATTAATTATTTTTCACTTTGTAGTGGTTTTTGAAAGTCGGTTGTTTTTTTGTAAATAAGTTTTTATTTTACACTTTTTAGTTGTTAAAAGTACTATGTATTCAGTTGCATCCGGTCAGACTGGAAGCTGACGCAAATATAGTTGGGAAATGACATAATTTTGTTTACTTTAATTTTTACCCGTAAGTATTCCCTCAATTACCTATGGTCTTCATCATCAAATTTACTGCAGACCATTATTTTAACCCAATGGGTGCAAAGGTCTCATCAATATAAATGAATGAAGTCCAACCACAAAGTAGCTACTGTAAACCCTTGAGGAGTTCTCGGAACTGGCCTTGGTCTTCATCATCAGAGCTCTTATGACAGTCACAACCCATCTAGGTGTAAAGTTCTTATCAATACAAATTAATCGAGCCCAAACACAAGGTAGCTACTGTGAATTGTTGAGGAGTTCCTTCGACTGTCTCCCGGCTCCATCATCAGATCTACTCCAGAACTTTATTAAATTGTAGTGCTTTAAAATACTTAATGAAAATGTTAAGAAGTGCACTAGTCGCCCCTGCAATTTTTGAAAGTTCCCCTTGTTTTCTCTGGTCTTCCACCATCAAACCCTGATATCCTTATAATGGGACCACCTTGGGAACGTCTTCTTTCCAACAGAAAAAGTATGATCAAAATCGGTTCATAAACGACGAAGTTATGCGCAAACAAACATAAAAAAAAAGCATATATATGGTTGAATTGAGTAACCTCCTCCTTTTTGAAGTCGGTTAAAAAAAAGCTGTAAACAACTTAGATATTTTATTATTATGAAAATATTTTTTATTTCAGATTTTGGGTACATGGGTAGGTACCCGCAGTCTCCAATGCCAAATCCAGCACAACTAGGTACAATGCTACACCAGCCTATTGTACAGGTAACTCTCAGGTTTTATAATATTATCACAGGTTGGTTCTATCACCAACCTGTGATAAACATAAGATCAGGAAGAATAAAATCAAGTTGAGTTTTGACTAAAAACGGATAAACAGTTCTTATAATCTTATGAATGTTTACAGTCTCATCTCAGTCTCAGCATGTCAAAGTTATCACCAATTTCACTACATTTTTTAAGCTTTTTGCTCAGATGAGATTGCAACTATTTTAAAACTAGAACAACAATGACAAATCTATCTTAAATTCATTCATTAATTCACTGACAGACAACGCACAGCTGAACCTAGGTCGCTAGGTCTAGCTGCCGAGAATATTACATAACACTTCCATATACATGTTACAGAAAAAAAATACGGGCTGAAAGTTTATATTTTAAATGTTTTTTTTTTTTGTTGGATAATCATATAGAGGTGTGTACACAATAAAACACTCCCTTTCCTCAGTTAGTCTGCTAACTTCCCCCCTCCACTCGCAGGACATGGCGCTGCAGTACGGCAACCAGCTGGCAGCACAGGGCCGCGAGGTCGTTCAGCGCGAGATCAACAAGTACGTGCCCGTGTCGCGCCTGCGGTATTACTTTGCGGTCGACACGAGATATGTGCTGAGAAAATTACTTCTCATCATGTTCCCTTATACACATAAGGTTCGTATTATTTTATTAAGTTTGTAGCGGTGTCTACAACCGCCACAAATAACACAACGCGTCATACTGACGTCACACTAATTCTACAGCTCGCAGAGTTTACTGTGAAGTTAGCATACTGTGCAGCATTGGGCAAGTGCCCGCCAGACATAACACCCATCTGGTCGGAGGATCCTCCCCTTTTCTATGGAGGATGAGCGAACTTTTCTCCCTGTTCCTCATGCTTCCACAAGTATAAGCCACATATTCATTAGATTATTGTTTTGCAAATGGAACTCTTCTGTTATTTCCTGAATGCATTTTTGTAAACTAAGTTACAAAACTAAATATTGTAAAAAAATATTAAACAATATAATTAGTGCATTATCGCGTGTGTTAATTTGTAATGACAGATGTACCCGAAAAATAATAAGAGATAAATAAGTTTACTATCGTGTTTGTTACTCTGTAATGATAGACGTAACGTTGGGCGCCATTTTATAGGCCGTATGGGTGACGCCAGTTGGTAGCGCGTCGAGGTGATTTACGGTCAAAGAAACTACGCCTATAATAAGCATGTAAACTGTGTATTGAGTATAAGGTACATAAAACAGTGGCACTTAACAACTATATTACATTTTAACACGACCGTACCGAGAGATGTCCTGAGCTTATTACACATGATTCATAGCACGCCTCGCTTCATGAGATAAGTATACATATACATACTGTACTATAAACATATGTATGCACTTGTCTCGGGTGGTAGACCTGATAACATATGGATTGTACTTACATCAGATACTACTTACTGCCCGAAATTCAAACGCGATTTTTTTGTGGAATAGCGATTACAACTTTGAGATAAGATCTATTGAAAATACAATATTCGTAAACATTACTACACTCAATGCAGTCTGAGGAAATCACGCAAAAGTTGCTCAATGTGAACATATTAGTGCTTATGTCTATGATCCGATTCCCCAATTTTTTTATATTTTTTATACTTGCGCTTGACCGCAATCCCGCCTGATGGTAGGCAAGCAGTGACGCAATTGCTGGTGGTAAAGCGCATTAGTTTATTAAGAGACTATTCACTCTAGCCCTGAAGACACTCAAATTGTAGTCCGACGGAAACACCGCCGCTGGCAAATTATTGCAGTCGATATACTCGGGATTTGCTAACTTAACCTGTTTATTTCTAGGAGTGGATGGTGAAATACGACCAGGACATGCCAGTGCAACCTCGGTACGACATGAACGCGCCGGACCTCTACATACCCTCTATGGGCTACGTCACCTATGTGCTGCTATGTGGCTTCATGCTGGGTACGTGATGGTCACTAATACCTGTAGAATAGCCAAACTTAAGTAGCAGTGAGCCGCAGTACTGACAAGTCGATTGCGTACCGAAAGACGTAGTGTATGTAGGCCCTAGGAATCGTATCCTTTTTGTTTTTTTTTTTTGGATGTGAATTCATCCGCTCTGGGCAGAGTGGAAGGGTGTGTCAAGGAATCGTATCCTAACATAGGAACGGCTGTGGCTACACTTGTGGGAAGTCTTATGTCCAGCAGCGGGTTCGTCTGAAATGATGATGATGATATCCTGTGAATCATCCTTACTATTTGATACTCTTTAGTCTTTAAGCAATATAAAATCAATATTTCACAATAATATACCAAACATTGTTTATTACCCATATTAATTAATATCTATCGTTATTTTATAAAAATTGTTATCATCACATAAAATATTTGATAGATAGGGTCAAAGTTCACATTATAATGGAAAAGTTTAATGTTAAAATACAGTAAGTTATGTGGGTGGGTAGCAGTAGCCCAATTGTCAGAGAGTGAGTAGAGTTAGCTTGTTACACCCGAGGTCGCGGGGTTCGAAACCCGCTCGTCTCAAATTATTGAAATCTCTTACAAATAAACAATCGAAAAACGGGAGACAACAATTTAGCATATTTCAATAATTTCTTTTTTCTTTGTCCCAGGTCTCCAACACCGCTTCTCCCCTGAACAGATAGGCATGCAGGCCTCCTCAGCCCTCGCCTACATCATCTTCGAGATGATAATGTACCTGGTGACGCTGTACGTGACTAACACCAGCACTCACCTGAAGACCCTGGACCTCTTGGCCTTCTCTGGGTATAAGTACATCATCATGATCGGCAGCCTCTTAGCTGGGCTGATGTTGGGCAAGACGGGCTACTACTGCAGTCTAGTATATAGTAGCGTCGCTTTGTCTTATTTTTTGGTAAGTTGTTTTGTTTTCAACTGTCTAACATCTATCAACGTGATATTCTTAAATTTACTTTCTGTAAAGTCGTTTCACTGACGTTAGTTTAACGTGAGAACGTTACGCCGCAATTATTTTTCCTATAAATAATTGACACCACATTCCCTTTTCACTGCACTTCATACTTGAGGAAAACATGTAAATTATATGTGTTATTGTATAGTAGCTGTCCACGCGGACGCATCGCTCACTCAACTAGGCGAGAAACGAACGCGGAGGCAGAATGGCAGATTGTGCCTTTTTGTCGCTCGTTACGCGCTCTCGCTTGCACTTTAAGCCCCCAGAGCGGTGCGGTAACGCCGCATGATCTTTCATGCGTGCAGCTGGCTTGAGAGTTGAGAGAGACGTTGTGACGTCAAAAATGAGAGATATACAGAAGCAGCCCAAACAGCTAAATCAACCAAAAAATCAAAATAATATTGATAAGATTTTGCTTGTTCATTTATTCAGCCCGTTAAAAAACAACACACAAGAGCAGTACCACAAACCACTGAAGTGATTTATTTGCAATAAAAATACTACAAACCTCATCTTTGTCCCTGTTAATTATTTATTAAGTACTAGTGACTTTGGTAGCGAACGGAAAAATGTAATTATTTACGACATCACATTAGAAATCTCAAAAATAATAGTATTTCTTCAAAATTTAATGGATGTTATTATACATATAAACCTTCTTCCTTAATCACTCGTATCTATTAAAAAAAACGCATCAGAATCCGTTGCGTAGTTTTAAAGATTTAATCATACAAGGGGACATAGGGAAAGAGAAAGTGACTCGGTTATATAATATGTAGTGATAAAAAAAATACAATATAGCGGGAGTGTTGCGATGTATCGAGGTTGATATCTACCTTAACTATTTTCGTCGTTTTTTTTTCAGGTAAAAACACTCCGACTGCAGCTCCTCTCGGGCTCGCACGCGCCGGAGCAGCAGCAACCTGCGTACGGCTACACTTCAGGCTACTCCCCCAACCCTTACACAGAAAACTGGAACAAGCCAACCTCAGGTGGCACCAAACGGAGAGTCTACTTCCTCCTGTTCGTGGCCATCACCCAGCCGCTCCTGTCCTGGTGGCTCACGTACCACCTGGTGCCGACCGCCGCGCCGCGTAACAGTGACCTCCCAGCGGACACTTAGATACTTAGCCATCAGCGCGGGGTCTTACTGTACTTTGTAAACAGATTCATGAATTTTAACGTTTATTGCATTTTATTCAAAGGTAAAAGGGCTTTGGAGTGAATCAGTATGGAGTATCCCGTGGATACAGATACATTATTATTATTAATTTATAAATTTTTGGTCCATTTACCAGTGCCGCCTTGATCTTACGAAAAATAATGTCTCATACTTTTTGATTTCATTTAATAAGATAAATGTCATAATTAATAATTTAATTACGGAACAGTTGGAGCCCGCTGCTGTCAGTACTGCTGACACGTCGTGTTACAGTCGTCACGCATTTACTTCCATTCTACTCAACTCGGAACGAATCTGTGACCCCATGTGTCAGCACCTAGTCTCAAACAAATTGTGAAAGTTGTGTAAATACGAATATTATATTTTTTTGTAACTGCTTCGTTGGCGTTACATTTGTAACATTTTCTGCCTTTCGTCTTCAAGAAAATGTTTCTAACATAGAGATGTAAAGAAAACGTCCGAATTGCTAATTAGCCTTGAACCTTAATGTCTCAGCAATAAAGTTGAAAATTAATAAAGCAAATTGACAGATTGTAGTAGCTTGATGTGCTGTCGTCCGTACAACTTGAAATGGAAAGGGAATATACATACCAGGGGCACAGTTTATTTAAATGAAATCAAAATCAAAATTGTTTATTTCAAATTAACCATCTGTTGGTGCTTTTGAATAGTCAATGTCGGTCAGTCCAAGAAAAGTGAAGCTAAGTTGCACATTGCAAAGCGTAGATCTCTATGGAGAAGAACGTGCAAGAAACTCCATGGACACTCTTTTAAAATCATAATATATTATGGGTTACATTTCTTCCTTACATATTTCTGTTGCTTCTATCATGTGAGCACGGTGTATAAATAAATAAAAATAAATAAATATATACGGACAAATCACACAGATTAAGCTAGCCCCAAAGTAAATTCGAGACTTGTGTTATGGGATACTAACTCAACGATACTATATTTATAATAGATAAATATATAGATAAACATCCAAGACCCAGGCCAATCAGGAAAAGATCGGAAATATAAAAATTAATTAAATCAAACAATATTGAAGGAGTTTTTAACCCTATCTACATATTGGGTACTTGTGAGAATTGATCGCAATCCCGCCTGATGGTAAGCAGTGATGCAATCGTTTATCGTAAAGCGCGCTACTTTACCTATTCACTTCAGCCTTAAAGATACTTAAATTGTAGTCCGACGGAGACATCGCCGCTGGTAAATTGTTCCAATCCCTCGATGTACGCGGTATAAAAGACGAGGCGAAACGTTTCGTTGGGAGCGTTGTGGTGTCAACAACGTAAGGGTGGAAACTCGCCGTACGACGGATCGTCCGATAATGGAATGGAGATGGGGAATTAAATCATGTAATTATATGATCCAAGGAAGCCATGCCCTTGGTATGTGTGTACCCTTTTCGTTACATGTTGTATTTTACGAAGCACCTACAAGAATAACAAGTGGCAGTGTTAAAAATACTTCTTAATATTGAACCTACTTTGTATGGATATAAAGCAAATCATGTTCATAAGAATCCTATTAGGAATCTCTAAATATAATAAGAGGGGTAGAAAATGTTATAAGAAATTAAGCATTTAAGAGTGTCTAAATACAGAAGCCACTGCGGCTCAGTTCACTTGTAACTCTTTGCATGCGGAGAATCATCACGTGCCACACGAAGGCTTCAGTGTATAGACACCTTAACTGTTGATTCGATGAAATTCATAAATGTATACGAATTGACCAGAATAACTTGATGCTTCACGGTGATGCTGCTTGTATGACACTGTCCAATCATTATTTAGTATGTTGTTCTCCGTATCTCAAGATATACTGGTCAAGCCGTAACATACCTTCCGGCTGTCAGGGCTAGAACCTCGGTGTGACAATATTCCAACATGTACAGTACCCGGCCGTAAATATCTGATCGACTATTAGAAAACAAATTGATTTTGTAGCTAACGTCTATGTCATTTATACAGTATCTTAACTAACAGAGGGTGTTCCCGTTAACCCAAAATAGTATAGCATACATACATGCTAAAAAAAATATTTCCATTCGAAAACAAAATGTTTAAATATTTTTTCCAATATGAAAATATGCAATAAAAATTTTAAATTGACATGTAAAAGAAAGACACTGTACACGCGAACATGAAAGACGGCAACGTCGCAATTTATTTATACATGACGACTACTATTTTGATTTAAAACAGGAGGTTTCAAATTTATTTCCAATTAGAATTTTTTTTTATTCGGATTTTTTTATGCTCATTTTTCTATGCTGATATTTTTATTTTAATCTATTAATGATATATATTAACGAGTTTAAGGGAACGCCCTCTGTTATTTAACATACTGTATAAATAACTAGCAGCCGCCAGCGACTTCGTACGCGTGGAATTAATAATGCTTCGCTCCTATTGGTCGCAGCGTGATGTTATATAGCCTAAAGCCTTCCTGGATTAATGGGCTATCCAACGCAAAAAGAATTTTTCAAATCGGGCCAGGAGTTCCTGAGATTAGCGCGCACAAACAAACAAACTCTTCAGCTTTATATATTAGTATAGATAGATTAATCTATACTAATATTACATTACGTTGTGGTGGCCTAGTGGTTAAAACACCAGCCTCTCAAGTATGAGTGCGCGGGTTCGATTCCAGGTCAGACAAGTACCAATGTAACTTTTCGAAAGTTATTTATGTACTTTCTAAGTATATCTTGGACACCAATGACTGAAGGTGAAGGAAAGCATCTTCAGGAAACCTGGACTTTGGGTCTGAAATCGCCAACCCGCATTGAGCAAGCGTGGTGATTACGCTCAATCCTTCTCTACAGAGAAGGATTCACTGCTGGGCACAGGTCTCCTCTTATAAATGAGAGGAGACCTGTGCCCAGCAGTGGGACGATAAAAAGGTTCATGATGATACTAATATGTAAAGCTGAAGAGTCTATTTGTTTGTTTGAACGCGCTAATCTCAGCAACTACGGGTCCGATTTGCAAAATTCTTTTTGCGTTCGATAGGCCCTTAATTCAGGAAGGCTTTAGGGTATTTTATATTAACATTATATTAACATCACGCTGCAACCAATAGGAGCGAAGCGTATGGAAACCTACGCGGGTGAAACCGCTTGGCGCAGCTAGTTATTTATAATCAAGTAACAAAAGACTCTTGTTATTATCACAAAGAAGAATATTTTATTTGGGTCAATTTTATTTATAATTAAATAAGTATTTAAAAGGATTCGCGCATTACCAAAAAGCCTAATACTGCGCTGGTGTTCGGGAAGGGCCCTACCTGAGGCCATTTCTTTCTAAAACTCGTTATGCTATTTACGTCTGGGTAGAGACCTAACGGGATGTTATATTAATATGTAAAGGACGTAGCTGCCTGCTTACCTAGAGGATAATATAAGGGATCAAGATATTTGTATTGTTGTGCCAATCACTACGTATTATAAAACAGTCACTTTCTCTTTCCCTAAGTCCCTTTGTATGATTAAATCTTTAAAACAGCGCATCGGATTTTGATGCGGTTTTTTAAATAGATAGAGTGATTAAAGAGGAAGGTTTATATTTATAGTAACATCCATTAAATTGTGGAGAAATACTGTTATTTTTGAGGTTTCTCTACTGTGATGTCGTAAATTATTACATTGTTTCCGCGTTTGCGTGGTAACTCAGTTTGAATCCTACGAGATTTATCAAAATAGTGTACTAAATATTGTACGCATTGAAAAGGTCTACAAAAAAGTCCGCGATGGTACATTATGGATATCCCACAATATTTTTTTTTTGTCATTAGTTTTTACGACAAATACCAGCTAATTTTCGAAGTGATTTTAACCAATACAGCATTAATCCTTATCCAATTTAATAACTTACATACATTGTTGATTTAAGATAGATCTATATCGCCCTTTACAACATATGATTTAAATGAATATTTTCCAAAATATTACAGATTTCAAAAATTGCGAGGTGTCGCGTTTGGGGCGATACACGGCGCGGTGTTCGCGGCGATTTTTTATACAACGTTTACAGTTTTTCAGTAGTGTATTTAATATCAGCATTGCACCCATGCGAAGCCGAGGCGGGTCGCTAGTCTATTCTTCTATACTAATATATAAAGGTGAAGTGTTTGTTTGTTTGTTTGAACGCGCTAATCTCAGGAACTTCTGGTCCGATTTTAAAATTCTTTTTGCGTTGGATAGACCATTAATTCAGGAAGGTTTTAGGCTATATAACACCACGCTGCGACCAATAGGAGCGTTATAAATATTATATTTTAAGGTATTGTCACCTAGGTAAGCATCAAGCTACGTTTAATATTTAGAAATATCCCTACCGGTACTAACTACCGGTTAATCTCATAAGATATTAATTATACTTTATGAAAGTGCTTATAATTATAAATTTAATCAGTTTATACAGGTTAGTTTGAATGACGGTGAACTTAGGACCGGCCTGAAGTATACAATTATCTGTTCCCTGCGCCATCACATTCTAGGGAACAGCAGACTTATTATATCAGAGTTGGTCTGATTGGCGCCGATTCATTTGTTAAACTATATTGAAGTTGAATCCATCTTTTTCTTTATGTTCTATCATGAAAAGGACAGAAGATAACATAGTAGTTCAGTAAATTAAGATATTCCATAGACAGTTTAGTTGTGATTCAAAATATCGTGATCAAAAATATATCAATTTACGTCAGATGCCAACTAATTTGACAGAACTAGAGAGTTTTGGCGGGAAGCTAAGATGAGTGCCACGCCCATTTTTCTTGGACATTTAAATTATTTATAGTGTCGTTTACTAAATAAAAACGCGTGATTTATGCAGTAAAAAGTGCATTCAGTGAATAATACATAAAGAACATTGAATAATCGCAGCATAGTGGCCACATCATGGCTTTGTATCAAATCTTCCTCCGTGTTCGGTCCACGCGGCCGTCTTCTTCGACATGAATAATTCATTACGTGACATTGGCTAAATGCACAAACCGTGCGAAGCCATAAGAGAAAGAAAAAAGAAAGAAGAACTGAACTAGCATTAACTTCTGTCCTTTTTTAATAAGATAGAAGTAATGAGATGAACTGAACATAAATTTACTTTAGTTTCTAAACAAGTGAATTAGAGCTATTGTAACAGTTGGTCATTTTCTCACTACAAAGTATGTCCCTCGTCTAACCTAACACCCTGTATAAATGTCCTCTACACGGCGACCTGCGACTATTCCTTACAGCTGAGCTGTATGCGTGCGATGAGCATGTATTTTGTACTAATTCAATGCAATATTAAAGGCTAGTTTTATATTGAATGAGGTTTATTTTTTACCTTTATTGTATATACATATAAATTACATTTTTAAATATTTCTACATAAAAAATAAATAAAAAACATTTAAAAATATAAAAAATAGTAGCCCACCGGTATCGGGAACAGGGTGCAAGCTACCGGCAGTCAGGGCTCCAGAGAGAGAGGAACTTCCTGACGATGCGAGCCGTGTCCAGCAGTACCGCTTTCTGAATCAAGCCCTTGATCCAGCTGCCTAACGAGAGCCTCCTGAGGTGTTGGTCGAGGCTTTTGGCTATTAAGCCATTGGCTGTCACGACTATCGGTACAATGATTGCTGAATCCACTTCCCACATGTCGACAACCTCGTGAGCCAATTCAAGATACTTGATTTGTTTATCTTTTTCAGCTTCATCATGTGGGATGGTTATGTCAAAAATAATTGCACGCCGCTTATTAGTATCATTATTAATTAAAGTAGGTACAACAAAACATACTAAATAGATCAGAAACTCTTTGCGAAATTATTTGATTCTGCTGCCGTCTGACCTCCATAACCCGAAGGCGATATCGAAGTATTGCAGTTAGACCATGTAGGACTTTTAGGCTCTATTAACCCGTAACGACTGCCAATAGATGTTCATATGGCAACTGGGGTGCTTTCCGAGGCACGACCAGAACAGTACAAACATACAAATATTTGCACTGCGCGGGGATCGAAAACGCGCCTCTTGCGCAGCGGCCGCGTTCGTTAGCGCTACCCCACTAAGGCTGTGAAATTATTTAAGCGTCCACGTTAAAATGACGTCACCTAGTAGGTACTTATACATTGTGTAGGTGAGCAATTTAAATGCAAACACGTAGTCATTTGGCACACGTCTCTGAAGGACGTATTAGTCAAAGTTAACAACCAAACTAACAGCAGGTGGGCATGGGCCACACTGGGGCAAGCTGGGGCGCTTACCCCACCCTGGCTCTGAGGTGGTGGTGGTGGTGGATAAGGTGCCTAATTATACAAAAAAAAACGCGGTAGGTTGACTGCTGCCCCACCCTGAACTGAAGGCTGACTACGCCCATGCAGGTGAGCTGAGATATCCTGAAATAGTTATCACGACAGATGCGCCTACCAAAACATTGTAAACGCATCAACAAATTAACGTAAAAACACGACATCGTATTTGTGAATTCATACCGATCACACACATAGAAATAGATACCTAGACTGACCTACTTTATTAGCAAATGGTG
Source organism: Sesamia nonagrioides (assembly GCA_017933935.1). Lineage (NCBI taxonomy): Eukaryota > Metazoa > Arthropoda > Insecta > Lepidoptera > Noctuidae > Sesamia > Sesamia nonagrioides. Next base: position 87,872 of record JADWQK010002273.1, read on the forward strand.
ATAACATTAGATCTGCGTGATCAAATCAGAAATGAGGAGATCCGCAGAAGAACGAGAGTAATCGACATAGCCCTAGGAATTGCAACACCGTGTGGCGTGGCGACCACACACCGGAAGACGCAGCGTGGATAGGCTCCTAGACCAGGTGGACTGACGACCTGGTGAAGGTCGCGGGAAACCGATGGACCGATGGTCGTCGTGGAGTTCCTTAAGGGAGGCCTATGTCCATCAGTGGACGTCTTTCGGCTGAAAAGATGATGATGAAACACTTATTAGGAACAGCAACTTTCGAATATGCGTATGGTCGAAGCAACAGTCAATTAAAATGTCGTTTCTTAAAATACATTTATGGTCGTTGGTGTAATAATAGTTACAAGCGCCGTAACCTAATGATTCGAAAGGCTTGCCTTCAACCCCGGTGAGTTGGGTCACGCACAGGAAAAGTCGAGTTGGAATGTTAAGCCTCTTTACATCGTCATAGTAAAGTGAAACGGAGAACTGCTCAGGATCGAGCTTGTTGGCGTGCCATGAAAGAGGCCTATGTCCAGCAGTGGACGAGTAAAGGCTGATGATGATGATGAGTAAAGTGAAACTGATAATGAAATGACAGCCTCCGTGGCGTAGCGGTAGCGAACGCGGCCGCTGCACAAGGAGGCGCGGGTTCGATCCCCGCGCAGTGCAATTGTTTGTATGCATGAATATGAACATTTGCACTGGTCTGGTCGTGCCTCGGAAAGCACGTTAAGCCGTTGGTCCCGGTTGCCATACGAACATCTAATGGCAGTCGTTACGGGTTGTTCGAGCCCTCAAAAGTCCAACAATTGGTCTAGCTGCAATGCTTCGATATCGCCTTCGGGTTGTTGAGGTCAGACGGCAGTCGCTTCACGGAAAATATCTAAGTTTAGCCAAATGAGCAGTTAGACTGGTAAAGCGGACCCCAGACTACAAAGCTGAAGAAGCTTAGGATGCGACTGGGATTAACGCTGAGATGATGATGATGATGAGTAAAGTGAAACTGATAGCATACGGGATATTATTATGGTCGATGCGTTACAGGTGGGCCAGGACAACGAGGTCGTGGGTCACGCATAACACGCGTTAATTGTAAAACTAATCAATAGCAACCATACGGAGCGCAGGGTTTACACCGGCGGTTTGAAACACACAAGTAAATTCAGACATTCACATTCAGTAATCTGATACTGTTGAATTAATGATTAAGTAGCTTGTATTATATGTATCATGGATGCGATAACTGAAGGCCCATGAATGACCAAGGCGAACAGATTGATAGGACAGTGAGTCATGGCATGTTCTTGACGTGATGAATCGAAGTACCTATAACCGATTCATTAGTCATTAGGTCAAAGAAACATAATTATAAATCCTTTATAAATTACCTACCTAACTCGACGATATCGAGTCATCAAGATTTTTTAAAATAACCCCAGAACATACCATTAACTGAAATTGGTTTGATTGCGATAATTTGGCAATTCACCCACAGCACTCGGCATGGTTCGTGACTCGTTCAAACTCTGCAGACACGCACGGAGCTGCGTGCCACTCCAGACTGCGGAATAGGCGTGGCGGCTGCCCGCAACCACCACGACGTTACCTTGTCTGTAATAACGTATGGAATGCTCGCATGCTCACTTAATTAAGCCATATTGAGGTTTCATTGCTTTATCTAGATTTTTTCTAAGTCACATCATTTTGTCTGTCGTTAAAGGTTTTAAGTTACTAATTTGTCTTGACTATCTATATTACCTACAGGTGATGTTATTTGCTAATGAAACTCATTAATTTTTAAGATAAACATCATGCACTGTGCATCAAATCTTGACAACGTTAATAACGCACTACCTACTGGAGTCTGGAAGCATTGGTTCACTGCTAATAATTTGGTATTCAATGGGTAATAAACGAAATACGTAAGATGTACTTTACCGAATGTTAAAAGTACTTACTATTGAACAAAGCCTGAAGCACAGGCGAAGAGTAGCCAGCCTGTCGGTGTTCTATATAGGGTTGCCAAATAGGAACTTATCAAATCAGGGACAGGGTCTCGAAAGAACGTCTAAAAAAAAAGCTCGCTCATTCTTAGTTCCTCGTCGGAATCTTTAGAAAAACCAGTAAAAGAGGTTGCCATGCCAGAAGCGTAAAATCGGTAGAAAATCGTGCATTTCGTGCAGAGCCCATGTCGAGAAATACCGAAAATTTATTTATTTTGTTAAAAATTTATGACTTAAAATCCGGGACAATGAGCGCTAATTCCTGGACACGGGACAAGAGGCAAGATTCCGGGACATTCCCGGATTTCCCGGCGGTCTGGCAAGCCTAGTTCTATAGGATGCATATGCTGTAAGAACAATCCGTCAGTTTACATAAGTATGCTGTAAGAACAATCCGTCAGTTTACATAAGTATGCTGTAAGAACAATCCGTCAGTTTACATAAGTATGCTGTAAGAACAATCGTCAGTTTACATAAGTATGCTGTAAGAACAATCCGTCAGTTTACATAAGTATGCTGTAAGAACAATCCGTCAGTTTACATAAGTATGCTGTAAGAACAATCTGTCAGTTTCCATAAGTATGCTGTAAGAACAATCCGTCAGTTTACATAAGTATGCTGTAAGAACAATCCGTCAGTTTACATAAGTATGCTGTAAGAACAATCCGTCAGTTTACATAAGTATGCTGTAAGAACAATCCGCCAGTTTACATAAGTATGCTGTAAACAATCCGTCAGTTTACATAAGTATGCTGTAAGAACAATCCGTCAGTTTACATAAGTATGCTGTAAGAACAATCCGTCAGTTTACATAAGTATGCTGTAAGAACAATCCGACAGTTTACATTAGTATGCTGTAAGAACAATCCGACAGTTTACATAAGTATGCTGTAAGAACAATCCGTCAGTTTACATAAGTATGCTGTAAGAACAATCCGTCAGTTTACATAAGTATGCTGTAAGAACAATCCGTCAGTTTACATAAGTATGCTGTAAGAACAATCAGTCAGTTTACATAAGTATGCTGTAAGAACAATCCGTCAGTTTACATAAGTATGCTGTAAGAACAATCCGACAGTTTACATAAGTATGCTGTAAGAACAATCCGACAGTTTACATAAGTAGGTATGCTGTAAGAACAATCCGTCAGTTTACATAAGTATGCTGTAATAACAATCCGTCAGTCTACATAAGTATGCTGTAAGAACAATCCGTCAGTTTACATAAGTATGCTGTAAGAACAATCCGACAGTTTACATAAGTATGCTGTAAGAACAATCCGTCAGTTTACATAAGTATGCTGTAAGAACAATCCGTCAGTTTACATAAGTATGCTGTAAGAACAATCCGTCAGTTTACATAAGTATGCTGTAAGAACAATCCGTCAGTTTACATAAGTATGCTCTAAAAACAATCCGTCAGTTTACATAAGTATGCTGTAAGAACAATCCGTCAGTTTACATAAGTATGCTGTAAGAACAATCCGACAGTTTACATAAGTATGCTGTAAGAACAATCCGACAGTTTACATAAGTAGGTATGCTGTAAGAACAATCCGTCAGTTTACTTAAGTATGCTGTAAGAACAATCCGTCAGTTTACATAAGTATGTTGTAAGAACAATCCGTCAGTTTACATAAGTATGCTGTAAGAACAATCCGTCAGTTTACCTAAGTATGCTGTAAGAACAATCCGTCAGTTTACATAAGTATGCTGTAAGAACAATCCGTCAGTTTACATAAGTATGCTGTAAGAACAATCTGACAGTTTACATAAGTATGCTGTAAGAACAATCCGTCAGTTTACCTAAGTATGCTGTAAGAACAATCCGTCAGTTTACATAAGTATGCTGTAAGAACAATCCGACAGTTTACATAAGTATGCTGTAAGAACAATCCGTCAATTTACTAATGTAGGTAGATACCGCGAGGGTAGTTTATCTCAGTTAGTTTCATCCATCCATCCATACTAATATTATAAATGCGAAAGTTATAACTCTGCCTGTTACGCTTTCCCGCTTAGACCCTCAACTGATTTTGATGAAATTTGGCACAGACAGTCTTTAGACCCTGACAAAGGACACAGGCTGCCTTTTAATGAAAAAAAAAAAATTGATATTCCCGAGGGAAATCTAAAAAGCGCGATATAACCGAACTCCACGTGGGCGGAAAGCTAGTATTAAATAAATAAATAAACAGTATCATGTCTTACGGTATTTTACTGTAAGGACGGGCTGCAGACATCAAAATCAAAAGTCATTTAATCAAATGAGGCTAAGAATCAGCACTTTTTGAACGTCAATATTAAATAAGACAGTCCCCCAAAACGCCCACCCATCGACACTTCCTAGTGCTTTCACTGGGAAGCAGAAGTGCTGAAGAAACTCCCCAGCAGCACAGCTGTCTGTTCATTTAAAAAAACACATGACTTTACAATAGTAAAATAGTATTCTGCAGAAAAGAACCATCAAAGCAATATTATTATGGCTTTCGCAAGCGCGATTCTTTAAGGGAATTAGTTAAAGATATTAACAATATGACGGTTGGTACCTTATACCTACATACATCTATCAAAACAACATGTACGTAAGGAACAGTTTAAATCTTTTCAGTAAAAGAGGCGAAAGACACAATTATTAGAACAGAAAATAGGAACCAATGAGTCCAACCAGGTTTCAGACTTATCCAGTAGACTCATCCTTCGTAGAGTACTCTTTAAAATGTTACTAAATGAAACGTACAAGACTTCAGCGAAGCATTTATTATTAGTTAGAGGATTACCATGCTGACAAATATGGTTCAATGCTGTTCCTGCTCCACATAGGCACATAAACTGATTAGTATTCGGACGCCTTTTTTATGGATAAATTCAACATGCTCCGATGCTCATCGGAGCCCATGTCGACTAATGCCGGTCTGTTCTCTTTGCAACTATGTTCCTCGATCTGCTGATGCCCGGTATCTATGGGTATGCAGATGACAGCACAGTTGTGAAGAGATACCTGCCGGGTGGTCGGGCTAGTAGGGAATCAATTCGGTCCGAAAGAGAGGCTATGGTAGAGCATACGAATGTTGCATTACAGGCAGTCTCCGAAAGGGGCAAAGCCAATCTTGTAGCATTTAATGTCGCCAAAACACAAGCGTGTCTATATTCACCGCCAAAAGAATAAAATTTATTTACTTTCCTGGTCGACTTGAATAAACACAGAATTGAAAAACAATTAACTTTAGTTCATGATTTTAGATAAAAGATGGCGCTAGGTTTACCCGCAATGCGCTACCTATAGGAGCTATGCGGCAAAAAATGATATAAGACTAGGGACCCAAAATAAAATATCCTCAACAATGTGTATCTACCTATGCTTGAGCATAAACTCACATTTTAAGTGAAATAGTTATAATAACATCAAAAATGTTTAGTTAGAGACATAATTTCCGAGTATCCACAGACATTTATGGGCAAATTATCTAAACGAAACCTCATTTTGTTGGTTAATCCAGCTTCTGAAAGTTTCCCATTCCTATATGACCTAAAAGTCTCTTGATCTAGTTGCTGAAATGAGACAGAAATACTTACCTTGGTCCTTGACCTAGATTTGAGCTATTTTGCTAAGTCCATAAAAGGACACATTTGAAATGTTAAAAGTAAAAACACAAAGAGACAGAAAACTTTAAATGGAGCATAATTGGTTCTCCATAAACTACTTTAAATTATTATCCTCGCAAATCATTGGAAATACTAAAACTATTCTCAGCTAGTGAGCAAGAAGTTGGGGTTTAAAAAAAAAGGTTTTATAAATGTTTGTGATATAAACGACTTTTGAAAAAGGAAATAAGAATGTAACCGATATTTTATTAGCATTTCGTTTTATTTTTTTGAAATACGCGCACCTCTTTTCTAGTTGTAACCGGTATGAAGTTCATAGCGAATGCTGATTGGTTCCCAAACGACCTTGGCGCATTATGTATATACAGTGTTGTGCAGTTGATGTAAATAAATGTATCGATAAAAGTTCAACTTACTTAAGTTCGACACGCACAAAGAAAACGACAGAAGTATAAACAATTTAGTAAGTAGTTATATAACTTTCTTCACAATAAAAAAGCTTTTTGATAAAATATTAGAAATAATTTTTGGAAAAATGTAGAATCTAATTAAATTTGCTCAACTTCAATAAATCATATTAATACGATAAAGGTTAATGTTGCGTTATATTTTGTTTTAAAAGTTATTTTACATGCCCTATCGATTACCTTCGATAAATACCTGCGCGCAGCACTAACACAATCAGCTGGTTACTGTCATAATACAGTCCAGCCAACATAACGGCGTGATATTCGCGACTAACTTCACGTTGGCCGTGCGCCACAAACAGCCGCAGTATCGACAAACGTTCACAAAACGTTTAGACGTAACAACCATAGTGTCGCTTCTCTTCTTATTTCATTAACTACACCATTCAAAACTTCAATTTCCTTCGTTTCTAGTTGTTTAAGTGTTAAGTGTTACCATTAATAATATGTTTAAATAATGCTTAGTGCCGCATAATCGTACATATTTTGATAATTACGTAATGGGAATTATGCTAGACAAGTTTAAAGTTTTGCCCTGAAATTCAACATGGCCGCTGACACAGGGATGGATACTTGCCCCAGTCCGGAAATCACGGACTCGAGGAAACGGCCGCTCGACGGCGACTCGGAAAATGGAGACGTAAAGAGATCACACTTTAGCTCGGGTGAGTAGCGCATTATTTACCTGCACACTATCATAGTTAAGTAGTTGTCTTTACTTTATTGCGTACTTAGCAAGGCGGGCATAACATTGACACAAACGAACTTGTGGTCGATTCAGCCGCACGCAGCTGGACTCCCAATTAGATTCTTATCAGTATACACTTGTTATCATTTTGACCTATTTTCTGTGATTGTGAGGTCATTATGTATTGAATTATTAAACTTTAAAAAGTATAGTTAGATAAAATATACTGTGTAGTTAATACCACTTTATTGCTGTATTATAAAGTATATAATTCCGTTGATAAGCTGAAGAATTGTAGGCACAAATTATCTGAGTAATTTCGCCGTACGTTTGATAAGACGAGGACGGCTTCTTGTGTAGTATGAATTTATGCAATGTTAAAAGATAGTCGTTGTTTTTTAGTGCAAGACTTGGTGACCGCGTTGCCTCTGGCCAACGGCCATGGCAATATAACGTCTCATTTCGGTGAGTCGACAGTCAACGCATAATGTTCCCTCATCGGCTTTGTGGTTGTTGCGGCGCGCATGCTTCACGCGCGCACTCTCTCGCGCTCATCACCTCTGCTGATGTCCACCGCCTTCATAAACACAATCACTTCACTTCACCTATAATAGATTTCCTAACCATTCATATAAGAATCTTATTAGTCACCAATAAAACCAACCGATTGACCTATTATGTAGCTACTCTCACTAGATTTTTAATAGATAGTTATAAAGGCCACACCAATTTGATTAGACCTCGAACATTAAAGTAGACCCTAGAGGCCATACAACAACTATAGTTCCACTGTTGAGCAATGCAGTTCATTGCCTAATCAACTAAATATTTTTTGCATAAAAGAGAGAGATGCAAAAGATAATTAATATGAATAAATCATGCTTGTAATATTGTGCAAACCATTAATTTTAAGGATTTAAGAAAGTGTGGTTAAACACATGTTTATTTATATTAAGTAATTATGATAAGCTTGTCAATTTTCTTAAATATTCAATTGATGAGAAGCCATTAGTTGAAATTGCTCATAAATGTGATTTTAAAGTAATAATGTGTGCTTGGTAGTATAACACATCAGCAGAGTGTGAGTGGGCAGCGTAGGTGTTAGCGTTTATTGTTAAATCGTCCATCGTGCACAATATACATCGCCTCGTTGTCGTGAGCCATGTCGTAATTAGCCTCACACTGATCCACCCATGGCTTAGTCGTTGCATCGTTGGTGTGAACATCCACTTCAATGTACAGAATCTCTACCATTTATTATTTTGGTGTATTCTTCTCATTCTTCTTCTTCTTTGACAAAAATGTTTATTTTTTCGCTTTAATTTTTATTGGCTTAAACGAAGACTAACAATTGGAACAATTAACATTTATTTTGCATTATCAGATCATTAAAAATTTAAATTCCACAAGTAATATAGATTGGCACTGTATCACCATCATTTAAAAAAAAATCTAATTAGCATAAGTTTATGATTATAAGTACACTTGTTATCTGGAACAGCAAGGTTGTAAATTGTTTATCATTGACTTGATCACTGCACTAAATGTGATCTACTGCTGCCTTGAACATCTGTAATCTATTGGATGCTAAAATGTTGTATTCACTATAATAAACACAACAATATTTTTTATTTAGGCGCTCTTCTGCTGGCTTACAGAACAGTAAAAAAGTTTAAATGCCGAAAAAAAAATCCGTCTATTAATATCGTCAGGTATTCCATCTTTTAGTGAGATATTCAGAAAATTCACATATTATGGGACACATAAATCATTGCAGTTGTCCATTCCACAATATTAGTTGTTACGAACCTGTATGAAGGAATGTCGTTTCGGCCCTTGTCCTTTTTTATGAGCGGCGTATTGCCCCGGTCAGCAAACCTGGTCCATTTTATTCATTGCCATGGTTTTTTACATAGACTAAGAGAAAATTTTAATTTTAGGAGTGATCATTAAACTATTATTATTACTGTGCAACCCGACAAGTTTTCAAGAGCTGTTTAGCCCTTTAAATTTACGAGGGATTATTTTGAAACACTTTTTACGTAGAATAAAATAGAATACTTTTTATTATGTACACCATATACTTAAATTACAGAACATAAATATGAAGTTTTTACAATGGGCGGTCTTATCGCTAAAAGCGATCTTTTACACCTATGCGTTAATGCGATTCGATGCGATATGAGAAAATTACGATAGCATGCACTTACTGATAAAATGTTACATATCGTATTTATATCCACACTACTTTCTACAGGATATTATGTTGTATAAATAAAATGCTAGGATGAAATGGGCTTTCATAATTGTGGGAAAATTTTACTGGACTTTCCTCAAATCAGTTATCGCTGTCTCATCACTTCGATGGCCAACCTGTTCGACCTTTGTACATACATACACTCTATTTTACAAAAGGACTTGTTTATAAATAATCCAAAGATTTACGTAAGATCAATCTTTACAGAGCCTTATTGTTACAAAGGTAAATTAAAAGCAATAAGTTTAGTAACTATGTGAAGGTCTTGCTGACACCAGATTGATGACAGACAAGGTCATTACCGGTACTGACTGCACATTCTGCCTCGCTATATGATTCTAAGTTGAATGGCTTTGCGTTAGAGTCTATTGTCTGTCGTGAGGCGCTTGATTGGCCTGAAGGTTGGAAGCAATTTGTCAAGTGTTGTTTCTTGGGTTACGTATCAAATGTTTACGCAGTATGACAAGTTGGTTTAGATCGTGTACACTGTTTCCTTGAACTAAATGCTTTGGTAGGACTATGTTGTGGTTTCATGTACTCCATTTGATTGGCTCAGCAAAGAGTGATAGAGAAGGTTTGGCTATTCTCTTTTTCAACAATATTATCTTTCAACCTTTTTCACTTTTTATACCAAGTAGAATGTGCACTGCAAAATACCATTAGTTTGATAAAATTGTTTTATTTGAGTAAACTTAAATTTTAAACGTTATATATAAAACGTTTTTATCCTGTACACAAGTACCTTTAATTAACACTACTTTAAAGTGCGGTAATGATTCTCCATTAATTAATTTTATGAAACTAATGTGCGGGCTACAACGCACATAGGTAGGTAATTAGCGCACTTCCCCCGGACGGTTCGTCGGCAGCGGCCGAGGTAACCACACCACAGATACTAAATGTCAAGGGAATTGTAACCTTTTTGTTGCACAATTAATCATCACACGGTTAGATAGCCGTAGTCATAATGATTTGACATGAACATTTAATTATTTATTAGGCGTGCGTAGAAATCGAAAAAAATAACGATCGGAGTCGACCAGAATAAATAATGTTTAGACAGGCCTATTTAATTAATATCTGTTCAAATGGTGGCAGAAGTTGTTTACTCATTTTTTCAATCGTGACGAAATCGTTGGCCTGATTTATCGAAACATAATTTAATAAAACGGCCTGTTTTTCGGTATAATTTTACATTCCTGTAATTGTACACGTTAGTTTTCCTGTAAGGACTACGAACCATTTCACGTGATGTCCAAAACCAAAGTCTACACCCTAACATTTGACCCAGATCAAAGCAGTCCTTAAAAAAACCAGCTGGGCACAAGTCTGATACACGATGTACCTACATACCATTATCTATAGAACAAATAATTATGAAAATGTATGCTGTTTTAGGTTTTTTAGTACTTACTTGTGGTTAGAGCGTCAACTGAAAAACATCATGAGAAAAATTTAACTATCGCAATTGTGAGTCACAGTCTGGTCAGACAGACCGAGTCTTAGTAAGAGTTCCGTTTTTACTCTTTGGGAGGCGGACGGAGCCCTAAAAACAACATACATAGTATTTGTAAGTATATCGAAAGTATTTTAAACGAAAATATTAAAGTTTTGTATTAACGGTTTTCCCCTGGCCCTCCAAATACCCCTAGAGATTATTAAAAACCAACGTAAAGTCTGTTTACGGTGGTAAAGTTTTGCTAAGTGTTCTTGAAGACCTGTTTTGAGTTTTAGATTCTTAGAAAATCACTAAAACTGTGTTTTATCATTATCCGCAGTTTGGCTTGCGTGTTAGAAGTCCCTTCAAAAATTTGTGATGTCGTGCTATGCTTAAACTTCAAACTTTGACTAAAGTATCTTAACTTTTATTTGCGCTATTCATGATACCCATGCAAACTTGTAAAGGCCACCAATGGCGAACCCACCCAAGAATTATCTATCCCTACTAATATATTAATTAATCCATACTAATATTATAAATGTGAAAGTATGTCTGTCTGTTACGCTTTCACGTCTAAAGCACTGAACTGATTTTATTGAAATTTGGTACAAAGATAGAGTTGACCTTGAGAAATAACATCTTAGGATAGTTTTGATTCCGGATTTTTGAAGAGTTTTCTTGGAAACGCGCTAAAGTGGCTGCCAAGAAACTTGGCGTTATCGCAAAGGTCCGGCAGTACTTCACACCTGGGCAGCTTCTAATGTTATACAAAGCACAGGTCCGTTCGTGTATGGAGTACTGCAGCCACATTTGGGCTGGTGCTGCCAAGTGTCACCTGGCCACTTTGGATTCAGTGGAGAGACGTGCAAAGAGACTGATTGGTGACCCTGATCTAACTCGAGTCGGTCTCCAAAGCCTAGAGCACAGGCGTAGAGTAGCCAGCCTTTCGGTGTTCTATAGGATGCATTTCGGGGAGTGTGCGAGGGAATTGCATGATTTAATTCCCCCATCTCCGTTCCACCAGCGGACGACCCGTCGTACGGCTGGTTTCCACCCTTACGCTGTTAACACCACTACGATGCGGACGAAGCGTTTCGCCTCCTCCTTTATACCGCGTACATCGAGGGACTGGAATAGTTTGCCAGCGGCGGTGTTTCCGTCGGACTACAATTTGAGTGTCTTCAAGGCTAGAGTGAATAGGCTCTTAATAAACTAGCGCGCTTTACCATCAACGATTGCGTCACTGCTTACCATCAGGCAGGATTGCGGTCAAGCGCTAGTTTATAATATAGATAAAAAAATATACCGAACTCCACGCGGGCGAAGCCGCGGGCGGAAAGCTAGTTATAAATAAAATCATTTTAATTCCACATTGTTGACACCACTATGATCTGGACGAAGCGTTTCACCTCGTCGTTCATACCGCGTACACCGAGGAACTGAACAATTTGTCAGCCGCGGTGTTTCTGTTTCATTACAATTTAAGTGTCTTCAAGGTTAGAGTGAATAGGCTCTTTATAAACTAGCGCCACAGTAAACAGAACTAGCGCGCTTTCCCAGAACGATTGCACCACTGCTTACCATCAGGCGGGATTCTGGTTAAGCACTAGTTTATAATTACTCATAATACATAAATAATACATTATACACATAGTCAAATTACATACACAACACTCAATTATACAATTTTACTTAATTCAAACAGTAGCAATAAAACAATAATAAAAATATTTATAATTACATCATCAATTTAAATAAAATAACATATTATGTACCTAGTCCAAAAACTTATATTTAAATCCAAACGCACAACATTCGTACCTGCTTCCAAATTATAACATCAACATCCGGATTGGGCCCGGCAGGGAAAACCGCATGTCTTCGAATTCCGAACGATTGTGGCTTAAATCGGTTTCCGGAAAGCGAGAACTGTTCAGATCATCTCCAACGCTCAACGTTCCTTTAAGTCGTGAGGGAGTTGATAAAAAAGCAGCGTCTACACAAACCTAACTACCAATTAACACATATATAACATTAAACTGAGCGTTTAACGATGTCTGATAAACACAAGAGCCCGTATCATAAGTTCATAACTAGGAGTAAACAGGCCTGTGTAAAGCGGTATTGTGTCCAAATAAATATTTGTTTTGGCTCGCAATTTGCTGGAACTTCAGTGAATATCTCGAGGGAGTCGTGGGCGAAGCCCTTAGAAATGAAAGGTTCATTGTTTGTAAAGTTACCCTCTGATGTTGAATTCTTACTCAGTTTTTGGTCTTTGCAAAAGTATTTAATGGGCGTAGTCCTAAATTTATGAAAAGCTTAAAAACCATTGCTGGTGTGATGTATTGCGATGATAAAATAATTCTATAAATGTGTTAGATGCAAATCGACCAAAAGTCAGACACCTACTTGTAACTCCACCCTCCTCGAGCCGCCCCTATTTAAATAGGTCCAATAATATTTGTGTTTGGTTTCTCCTCGAATTCAACCAAGTCAATATTCGCATCTTTCTGATCCAATGGCATATTTCCGATCGTAACGGAAATACTTCCTATATATACTATATACATTATAAGTATTTGTGGGCTATGTATTATTTACTTAGAATGTTTTGCGCAGAAGAATTTGTGGCTTGAGGCTCCTAGCCCATCTCTAGACAACAAAATGCTTCTTGATAAATACATATTTAAATAAAGGAAATATCATTTTGTTATTCTCTTGTCCGTGTTTCTACGTATTTTCAATTTACTTGTTTAGCATTTCGTCTTCCGTTGTTAAATCATTGTCAAACGGAATACGCTTTTGGGTATTATTACTTTTATCTCACAAATTCAATAAACCCGAAACAGTTTATGATGTGTTTGCCAGATTTTCCCAAATTATGAAAAGTAGTCTGTCTTTCTATTTCGGAGTTAATACAATAATTTCCATCAACGATTGCGTCACTGCTTACCATCAGGCAGGATTGCGGTCAAGCGCTGGTTTATAAAATGTAAAAAAAAAAAATATTCGCGTAGTAAATGGCCGGCTCAAAACTTACTAGCTTTCCGCCCGCGGCTCCGCTCCGCGTGGAGTTCGGTTATATCGCGCTTTTTAGATTTCCCTTTGGGAATATCAAATTTTTCCGGGATAATAAGTACCCTATTATTTAATCCGGGGTTCTAACTTTACGTCTGCAAAGTTTCAAAGCAATCGGTTCAGTAGTTACGGCGTGAAAGCGGAACAAACAAACTGACTCTCCCATTTATAATATTCGCAGGGATTAATACACCATGTATTTTGAAAGGATTGCGCGACTGCGGGGATCACTAAAAGAATCCTTTGTATCTCATTTTTAATTTTATGAGCGTAAACATTCTGCAACACACGTAGCTGTTTATTTAATTTTACACTTTAAGTTTAAACTTATGTATAAATCTCATGCAAAATTGAAAACTTTCAATTTCTATAAACAACCCTGCCTGACAACAGCTTATATTTAAAAACTAAATAACATATAAGGCACATAGCCGCTTACTAGAGATAACAGTTATATTATTTATCAATACGATGCAAACCGTGATAAGTTCTCATATTATTCTCTAATTTTCCGATAAGCTTGCTGATAACGCTATCTTATCTACGACCAAGTATATCTTTCAAGACCTGTAATTGATTGGTAATTAAGATCGCCTAGTTTTTCAAGTGCATTCTTAAACGATAATTTGATTTAATTTTAAATTAATTCGTTGGTCGGTAAATCTCAAGTTCCTTAAGAACTTGGTCCTTGTTCCATTGGCATTTTCCGTAAAAAGTGTCACCCCCTGATCATGCCGCAATGAGAATAGCATAGTATCGTAACCTATCCTCGAGGAACATCAATAACCGTTTCGTTTTTAAAATCCACCTACCTTTTAGAATTTAGATTAGTAAGATTCAATCTTGTGCGTGTCTGAATCTGAATGCTTCTGATTATTATATTTTAAAATGGTCCTTTCCTACACATATTTAAAATCGATCTTGCCCGGCTGTTTAGCATTCTAAGCGTTGGCTGTTAGTAAAGCTCGGAGCAGGTATACTTCGACGGAATTGTGTTTTATGTCTAGAAATTTCGAATTTGAAGCAATATAAGATATTGTTTTTTAGCCCTGAATTTTCCGAGGCTGTTGGACCATTGGACCGGGTTTAGTTTTCCGAACCTAAACCGAAACTAAAATTGTGCGTACTGTAGGTAATATCAAAATTTATAGATTGTATAAATTTCAATTTTAAGTTCGTGCATGATGATGAAGGTCGTATCACTAGAAAGATAGTTTCTCAATCGTCTTATAAAATCTAGTTGTAATACTCGTAAAAGTACATTCAACAATTACATTCCGTAGTACAAATACACATCCAATAAAGAAATAATCGTAACGTTCAATTTGTTTATCATAACAACGTTATATCTCTACCCACACAATCAATCGAAATTAAACCGAGTGTTAATGTTAGTAGAACTCACTTTTCGACGTAAGAATAATAATCTAAAGTTTTTATTTTATCGGGAGCGTTTATCAGTCGTACCTAATCGAAGCGAGCTGTAGAATTGTCACAATAGCCATGCGCAGGCGCAATCGCCAACTGAATGACAATAAGCAACCATTTTGATTTGTTCCTATTAGTACTGATTATTTGCAATTGAAACATTCATCTACTTTCGTGATAAGAATTGACTACGGTTGTGTTCATATTGCGATTTTGCTGTCACAAGATACTGACGGCATTTAAACCTGTAGTCTTAGGTCCGTATTACAGAACATTACTCAAGCATTGATCTCTACTTAAGCATTACATATAACTAGATCCAACCAATCAAAAGGCTTGAAACAAGACTTAAGTAGAGCTTGAGTTTGAGTGACGTTCTGTAATACGGACCTTAATGTTATCAATAGAGTCGATTTCGTAATCTTTCATATACTAAAGCTGTAATTAGTGGCAGATTTAACCGTCTCTACCACAAGCGGCAAATTGAAAAAAGAACACAATACATAGCCAGAAAACGTCAATAAAAAACGAATATAAAAACTTTGTCATCTCATCAATCTAGCCATACCATTGAAATAGTTTCGACGAAGCATTCGGAAACAAAAAGTAACGAATTACCCCCACGCGTATTGAACTCAATTGTGACTGTCATTGACCTATTAATACAGGCAACAGAAATAGCACACGACAGCTGGCATAGTGTTAAGTGTAGCTGATGACAAGTCTTCGAGAACCACGACATTGAACCGTCGCAGGTCACCATGGTGGTTCCAGCAAGGATTCTTCTGCTAAACAAATGTATTGTGAAATGTGAATTTCTTAACACTCACTAGAAATCACTTTTAATCACGTCCAACCATCTGACGCAACCATTACTTTTACTAAAGCAATATGCCTTCTCAGATCGTCTGTTATCTATATTAGTATGTATTATAAACAGTTTTTTTTTTATATTATAAACTAATGCTTTACTGCAATCCCGCCTGATGAGCAGTGATGCAAATGTTGATGGTAAAGCGCGCTCGTTTATTAAGAATCTATTTATTCAAATAAAACTAAGTGAATAGGAACGAAGACGGCAGTTGAGCGTGGTGAAGCAATGTTAAATCCAACAGCACGACTAACGATGCTGCGCCAAAGGGATATTGATCTAGAGACCCTCCACGACTGAACTCCCGACACAACAACATTTGGCGCATTGTACCCGGCACACATCACAACACACTTGCTGATAATCACCAGATAATCTTAGGAGTACATGATCCAATTCTAAAAAGTTTTCACTGGTACAAAGCTACATTATTTGTGAATGCTCAGAAGCTACAATTGACATATAATATGATATTTACATCATGGATTTTAGTTGAGCTATGAGCACCATTTTTGTCTACCAAGTCTGGAAAAATACCTCTTAAAATTAAATTATTTGCCTGAAAACAGAATGAAACCATCAATGGAAGTTTGAAGGTAGACTGCAGTTTTACCGTCGCTCAATAAAGTAGCCACAATTTCAGAAGAAGCGACTGCCACAGTCATTTTTTATCGGATTACCTAATATCGTGATTCCTAGGGCGTCCAAAAATTATATATTTTTTCGATCATAACGGACAATTCGTTACGCTGTCAATAATAAACACATATCCCCTTATTCATAAACGCTGCTTAATGTTAGCTAGTGATTAGCGATTGTTTAAACATACATTTTAGACGTTTGCAGTTTTGCACAAACCCCTTAAACTCTGTGGTGTTTATTCATAAAGGATGATTAAAGTTAAAGTGACGTTAAAAAGGTAAAAATGTATGTTTAAAGAATCGCTAACCACTAGTTAACTTTAAGCAGCGTTTATGAATAAGGGGGATAGCTTCAAACGTACTTATATACCGCCTATTTAAATAGTATTCCTATTTCACATAATCATTTCACACCTAATCCTCTGAACCGATTTGGAAAAAAACTGGCCTTGAAATAGATTGCATCCTAGAGAAGGACATGGTTGTTTTAACCCGGTAGCACGTTTTCATCGGATTATTTCTGACATCCACGCGGGCAGAAGCTAGTAGAGTTGATATAGCGATACGCTCAGTTGCACACCGGTTACTCATTCAATGTCATTGGTCCGAAGGTGTTCGTGCAGTAACACAACCTATGCGGTAATATTCTACTGGCATGACATTGTAACGAGTTTCTTAGCTCGTTTCGCCGGCTCCCACATGGATATGTAAAACATTTTATAGTGTCAAACTAATTCTTAAATCGAGTTCACCATGTTAATCATTGAGTTGATTGTGTTTGTTTATTTTATACACAAAGTCGAACGGGGCGGCGATAGGACTCTGCACCTGTCACGATGCTTGTAAACAGGGATAGCTACAATGCTCATAAACATTTACCGCGCGATTTTTTTAAGGTGGGAGGCCACAACATCAGCCGCCGGCATAAGTTACCACCCACCAGACAAAGTCATGTCGCCAAGCGATTCGTCGTGTTCCGGCATGATGTCTGGTGAAGCCGTACGGAGGACGGGTCTGAGCAGTTGTGTTGCGATGTGTGCCGGGTACGATTTGCCAAATGTTGTTGTGTCGGGAGTTTGGTCCTGGAGGGTAGCGGGATCCGAAGCACGGTGCTCCGCTGGCCGACCGCAGGTAGTTGGGGGCCCAAGTAGTGTGCCAGCCACACACGAAAGGCTGCCCCGCCAACTGCGAAAAATCCCAGGGTGGCCCCATCGTGCCGGTTGGCGACCGGACGAGAGGACCCGATGGCGATCCCTGGGGGGGTTCGGGCGTCCCCGCAGTCTCCAGATCAACCTCCCTTTGGCGCGGCATCGTTGGTAGTGTTGTTGGGTTTAACATTGCTTCACCTCGCTCAACTGCCGTCTTCCTTCCTATTCACTCAATTTAAAATCAAAAGATGAAAAGTACAAATAAGAAAGGTAGGTGTGCACAGCGGGCGCACGTCCTCTCGTTTAAAGTGCACCTCTCAAACATTCGAGGTCTGCACTCCAATATCGATGCAGTCCACCACCACCTTGAGACTGAAAAGCCTCACCTACTTTTCTTGACGGAGACCCAGATCAGATGTCCGTCTGATGCGGCATACCTCAACTACCCGGGATACTCTTTGGAGCATCATTTCCTGCAGCGTGCTGGGGTCTGTGTGTATGTCCGCAATGACATCTGTTGCCGGCGTCTCCGTCACCTCGAAGACCCTCATCTATCGACCTTATGGCTGATGGTTGACACTGGTGTGGACAAAATTGTCTACACCTGTGTCTACCGATCGCACAGCGGTGATCAGGAGACAACTCGGTTATTCGACCACCTCAGTGAGGCTGCTGACAATGCGCTGCATCGGCACCCTGACGCTCAGTTCGTCGCTCTGGGGGACTTCAACGCCTGCCACCAGGACTGGCTCTTCCCATACCAGAGGACCGACCACGCTGGGAGAGAAGCGCGAAACTTCGCGCTTTCTATGGGCCTTTCCCAGCTGGTAGAGCAAGCGACTAGGGTGCCTGATGTAGTTGGCCAGACAGCCAACTGTTTGGACCTTCTGCTGACCACTGATCCGGACAGATGTGTTGTAACAGTTTCCTCACCGTTGGGAACTTCAGACCACTGTCTGGTGAAGTCTGTGTCATCCTTCTCCCCTCCAGATCACGACTCTCGTGGTGAACGGAGATTGTGGCGATACAAGTCAGCAGATTGGGATGAGATGCGCCACTTCTTTGCATCTTATCCTTGGCAGCAGGTCTGCTTCTCTTCTGGCAATCCGTCGAGCTGTGCGGACGCTATAACCGATGTGGTGCGTCAAGCTATGGAGTATTTTATCCCCTTCAGCGACGTGCCCGTCGGTGGCTCAGCTCGCCCATGGTTCAATGCCGATTGTGTCCAAGCTGAACAGCATAAGCACGCGGCATTTCTCACCTGGGTTGACGCTCGTGACCGCAGAGCTCCGGATCTAAGCTCAAAGAAGAGAGCCTTTAACCGTGCTGCCAAGTCCTACAAAAAGGCGCTTAAGAGGGCTCGCTTCGACCGTATTACCCATATTGGCAACAAGCTATCTGCGCAGCCATCCGGTAGCAGATCTTTTTGGTCCCTTGCCAAATCGGTCGAGGCGAACTTCTGTCGACCCACACTGCCTCCGCTGGTGAGGCCTGATGGAACACTGGCCCATACGGCGAGAGAGAAAGCAGGTCTCTTTGCATCTCTCTTTGCCCATAGTTCGCGTCTTGATACTGGCAGTGCTACTCCACCTAATTTACCTCATTGCGGAGCTGCAATGCCGGAGGTTCGCATTAGGAACAAGGAGGTCCTGAGAGCACTGTGTCGTCTGGACGTGAATAAGGCTAGTGGTCCAGATGGTATACCAGCGATTGTTCTTAAGGCATGTGCGCCCGAGTTGTCTCCTGTATTGACGCGCCTGTATCGCCTCTCATTTGGGACTGGTATAGTGCCCAAGTCCTGGAAGCTTGCCAACGTGCAGCCCGTGCCCAAAAAGGGTAGTCGTGCCGATCCTACCAACTATCGGCCGATTTCGGTAACCTCCATACTCTGCAAGATTATGGAGCGTGTATTGAATTCGCGCCTCTTGGCTTACCTGGAAGGTAACGATCTCCTCAGTGACCGACAGTACGGTTTTCGGCGCAATCGGTCAACTGGGGACCTACTAGTGTATGCCACTCACTTGTGGGGCGAGGCCCTCGAGAGAAATGGGGAAGCGATTGCCGTCTCCCTTGATGTCTCGAAGGCCTTCGACCGGGTATGGCACGCTGGCCTTTTGAGTAAGCTTCCAGCGTACGGCGTTTCCGCTGGCCTGACTGGCTGGGTTAAAGACTTCCTGACTGAACGGTCCCTCCGAGTTGTCGTCGACGGATGCTTATCGGAGCCCATGTCGACCAATGCCGGTGTTCCTCAGGGGTCTGTTCTCTCTGCAACTCTGTTCCTGCTGCATATTAATGATCTGCTGATGCCCGGTATCTATGGGTATGCAGATGACAGCACAGTTGTGGAGAGATATCTGCCGGAAGCTCGGGCTAGTAAGGAAGCAATCTGGTCCGAAAGAGAGGCCATGGTCGAGCGTACGAGTGCTGCACTACAGGCAGTCTCCGAATGGGGCAAAGCCAATCTTGTAGCATTCAATGCCGCCAAAACACAGGCGTGTCTTTTCACCGCCAAAAGGAGCCCGTTCACCTTGGCTCCTACTTTTCAGAATGTATCCTTGGAGTGCACCAACCGCCTTCAGCTTTTGGGAGTAGAGATTTCCTCGAACCTTAACTTTGGGCGGTTCATTGAGTCCAAGGCCAGGGTGGCTGCTAGAAAACTTGGCGTTATCGCAAAGGTCCGGCGGTACTTCACACCGGGGCAGCTTCTAATGTTGTACAAAGCACAGGTCCGCTCGTGTGTGGAGTACTGCAGTCACATTTGGGCTGGTGCTGCGAAATGTCACCTGGATACTTTGGATTCAGTGGAGAGCCGTGCGAAGAGGCTGATTGGCGACCCAGACTTAACTCGAAACGGTCTCCAAAGCCTGGAGCACAGGCGTAGAGTAGCCAGCCTTTCGGTCTTCTATAGGTTGCATTCTGGTGAGTGTGCAAGGGAATTGCATGATTTAATTCCCCCATCACCGTTCCACCATCGGACGACCCGTCGTACGGCGAGTTTCCACCCTTACGTTGTTGATACCACTGCGACCCGGACGAAGCGTTTCGCTTCCTCTTTTATACCGCGTACATCGAGGGACTGGAACAATTTGCCAGCGACGGTGTTTCCGTCACATTACAATTTGAGTGTCTTCAAGGCTAGAGTGAATAGGTTCTTAATAAACTAGCGCGCTTTACCATCAATGATCGCATCACTGCTTACCATCAGGCGGGATTGCGGTCAAGCGCTTGTTTATAACTTATAAAAAAAAAAATATTGTACCCGGCCAAGAATTTATACTCCGTCCTTTCCGGTGGGCGTCGTATTCGGTGACAAGGGGTTCACATCAAGGAATACAGCGAAAATCTAATGTTTCTTTGAGGTTGAAAGGCACCGCGAACAAAGTGAGAGAGCAAACTGCTGAGCTTGCAACTGTCTCATCATCTTTGATAAATGATATCCAGCTTTCTAATACTAATTCGTACAACACAAATAACTCTTACTGAATGCAAAATTATGCCAAATAGATTCGATTATTAACTCTGCTCACGTCTTCAGTTCCAATACATATACAGTACTTCTGATTATCGGCTTGATAAATCAACCCGTAACTGTCATGTCCGTAACTTGTGAACTAGTGTCTGGGAACTTTTCTATTTCGGTATTACGAGGAAGTAGGTACGTTTTTTCCTTAAGAGCGAGGAATATTGTGGATAAAAATCTTAGCTTTTCTTGTATGTGGCTGTCTTGTCCATGACTGATTTCATATCAGTCAAAATTTACGCAAGCTCATATTATGACTTTGCTACCTTAAAATAATCTTTTCACAGACTTACAAAGCAGCTTTTTGGCAATCTTGGTATTACAATCACTTTCATGAAAATCCACGAAGACTTTTGTTGGTTTCGGCCAGGGGCACGTGTGCCAAATCATACTTTTCATCGCCATACGTCTGGTAGCACTTATTTTGGCGCACCCACGTTTTATCCTTAACAATATAACTGTCGCAAAATGAACCGCTGTGACCCAAGTCCAAGTAACCTATTTGATACACTATCTTATCAATCGCCACTTGGCTGGAGAACGCAATTACGCGCTCTTGGCCAAAAATATTTCTTATATTTGTTCTGCGATATGTTCGCTTGCTTCCTATTAATTGCGGATAAATAAATGCCTGGCACTTAATGAGTTTAGTTCAAATACCCGTATTAGAAAAGAAAGAAAAAATGCTCTTACTACAACGGAAGAAGGAGTCTGTGAGGAAAAACATGTAGCGATGCTATTTGCTAAAATGCATTTTTTGACTTTGTAAAGAACTGCTTACATACCTTCGTCTTGCCACCTACTAATTTACTGTAATGCTTGAAACTATATGAACGTATTGTTAAATAATTTATTATATCCAGTATAAACTATTGCATGTTATTTATCTGCAATAATTTATACAACTAGACTTTAGTTTACCCACGAGGTAAACTAAAGGCTTAAACCTCTTTATAATAAAGAAATGTTTAAATAATACCATAAAAGAAACGTTGAAAATAACTTTTATTTCAGTATTTCTCTTAAATAAATGATGATGATTCTCCGAATATTAAAAAAACTACACGTTTCTACGTGTAGTTTTTGCAGAGAAAAAATAAACTTTTGGTGAAGGAAAATGTACAGTATTAAAACCAGAATTCTCCATAGAAAGAAACAAGTAACACAATCATTAGCACGAAGTAGAATATTATCGAACACAATAAGTGTATATTAGAGCCGTTTGGATGCGCAGGCGCGCTAGGCACTTTCGTTTTTATTCAAGTGTACGTACACGCTTACGCAATTCTTAAACTATGACTTAGAGGCCTACATTCTTTATTTTACGATACTTTCACTGATATACGGCGTAAAGTTTGTAATTGGAAGGTTAAGGCTGTGGTTTTGTTTTAAGGGTGGACTGAAATCGACTATCCCGTTGCTTTTACCATGTTATTTCAGCAAATTCCCAGAAATCTTCTCTGAAAGTACGGGCTTGCTATGCTCATTTTTAGATTCTCACTTAAATACTTCTTACTTTTGCTAGATGTTTGGCTCGGTTTTGTCCAGATCCGCCCCTTTGTAGATCCATTTGACAAAGCGATATCGATATACATACATACTTACGTAAAGCAAATAGTATTGTGCTCGCTCGGGTTTATACGATGCACGATGATCATGAAACGATTGAATTCGTTGTATCATCATTGCAAACATGTGTACAATCCTTGAGTTTGCTTTGATCTCCTTGATCAAATTCTATGCGGATAACATTGATCATAGACTGTCGCAGTTACGCTATGAATTGAATCAATATCGTGCATACTCTAATATGTTGGTAGTATGAAACTCCCTCCACGCTCACAGTGGCCTTGCGTATCAACGGTTAGTGCACCACATGTCGATTGCACGCCATTGTGTCGCGTGCAAGCTGCCCCGCGCCCGCGCCACGATTTGTATTGTGAAATTCTGAACAGCTATCACGGAAAGTGCATTAAGTCACTCGTGTCACGAAACTGTACTGATTTCAATTGGCAATGTGACTCAGATTCGGGCCAAAGATTTGGGACAGGAACAACTCTATGCGGACGATTCAAGACAAAGTTACGTCACAGAAATCGATGAAGATGCCGCCACTGACCGGTACTGGCACCTATTCCATGTTTTTCCTTAGTTTGTTCAGCTTCCGGCAAAATCTATCCAGGAAAGTTTACCCCAATTCACCCCATTGCGTACATGTTGCGTAATTTGTAAAAAGGCTTAGACTAAGCCAGTTAATATTTCTTTGATCAGATATCGTTCATGCTACATTTTAAGTTCAAACAACTATTTATTTCAGATATTATAAAAACATGC
Organism: Sesamia nonagrioides; assembly: GCA_017933935.1. NCBI lineage: Eukaryota > Metazoa > Arthropoda > Insecta > Lepidoptera > Noctuidae > Sesamia > Sesamia nonagrioides. The sequence continues at coordinate 111,365 of JADWQK010002273.1, forward strand.
TTGACTTATTATCTTTTTTTACATATCATGAGCGACCTCAATACTGAACTTAAATTACACACATCAAAAGTGTCTAGGGATCAACATATATTTTTGCAATAACTTTTCTCCTGATTGATATTAATTAAAATTTTCTTTAAGGATTCATCAAATAAAGTGTTTTCGTTTGTCACAGTAACGATAAACCAAGTCACCTTTGCATTAATAAAGAAATTTGCCATTTTCCTAATAAAGGGATATTTGACATTTGAACCACTAACACAAAAGTTCGAAAAAAGACTGAAATAACAGTTTTCTCTAAAATTTTATTGGGTAACTTAAACAATTAATAATCCGTGTTTCTACCGCGAACACTAACAACACAAGAACATCGGTTTGGCATACTCAAAATGAGTTCATCCAAATCACGCTGTGGAATGGCCGCCCATGTTCGTTGCAACAACAAAAAAAGGTCTTCTTGCGACTGGATACCCTCCATATTCGGCAGAGCTCTTCTCTGTAGCATATCCCATGCATGCTCAATCGGGTTCAAGTCTGGCGACTGAGCAGGCCAGGGCAGGACATTGATGTTAGCTGCGGCGAGAGTCTGTCTTACAACTCTTGCGGTGTGCGGTCGTGCATTATCATGCATTAACTGAAATAAGGGACCGATTTGCACTTGTAGAGGAACGATGACGTCTGATACAATCGTTTCAGCATAAATTTGAGCGTTGAGGTTGCCTCTGATCCAAATCAACTCAGTTCTTCCGCCGATCCAAATACCCGCCCATACCATGATGGTTCCACCACTATAAGGATGGACTTCCTGGCAGGATTTTAATCGCTGTTGGCGTCCAGGGGTTCTCCAGTGTCGTATACGTCTTGTATCCGGTCTCATACCAAAACGAGACTCATCAGAAAAGCACACGAAACGCCATTGTTCTTCTGCCCAATTTCTGTGTTCAAGAGCCCATTGATATCGAATCCTACGATTGTGCATTGCTATAGGTGGTACCCGTAGCGGTCTTCGGGAATGAAGGTTCACTTCATGCAAGCGGTTTCTGACTGTTTGGTCGCTAATTAAGTTCCCTGAAGAGTGATGAAGCCTCACGGCTAACATCATGGCGGTTATTGTTGGAGCTCTTCGAGTTAAGATTTGAATGTATCGGTCTTGTCTCCGTGTGGTGCAGCGATACCGTCCTCCATGGCGCTCAGCCACGGTACCAGTGCTTCGGTAACGTGTCCAAAGTCGACTGATAACACTCTGACTTGTATTCAGAGCTAAAGCCACAGTACGTTGCCGGGAACCAGCTTCTATCATTCCCACGGCTCTGAGCATTTCTTCCCTGCTTAAATGACGTCGCCGCTCCATAATAACGTTGGTTTTAATCAGTAGTAGGGAAACAGTAGCACTAATAATGTCTTCAATGCGTTGTATGTTTTTATAGGAAAATATTGACAGCTGATTTTCATCTTTTACTCGAATTTGATTCACAGTTCCTGATTCAAATTATGAAATGCACCAAAAAGGATCCATATAAATTTATAAAATCATAAATTTATTACAAAGCCACATCTCAATCTCAAGAAATCCGCATAAAAATGCTTGATCCCTAGACACTTTTGATGTGTGTATTTGTGAACAGCAACATAAATCCGTTGTATGCTACAATTAGAATGAGAATTAGGACAAGATTTGCAATTTATTACAATCGTATTAGAATATCTTGACTACAGACGTTACAAAGAATATTTGAGATTTTGCGCCTAATGGCCGCGTCGAAATGACGTAAAGTATGACTGAATAAAATGGTAGAAACAAGCTAGTGGTATTTAAAGTGATGTAACAAAAGACATGGCCACGCCTTTTGAGGCTATTGTAGGGAATTTTTGATAGATCTGAAAATTTTGAATCCTCCCGTGCGTAGCGCTAGCTTAAAAGAAGAATTTTGTTGCAATGTTGGAAGCGTGCTCGATCAAATCTCACAAATGAAACGCGTCCGAAAAATAATTGACGCAACATAACACGAGCATCCTCTCTCATATTTCAACTGGTGTCTGGTGGGCACTTTACCACGGAATCAAACTGTAAGCCTTTGACAAACACTGAAGTAGGTCAGAGCTAGTGAATTGAAGCACCCACTAGAGGCACACTGCTATTTTGTGAGCGATTTTTGCGGTCGGTGCGACGAAATTTACGTCAGGCGCTGACTAATTTAGCAAGACTAAACTAACATTTGTCTTCTGTTTTTTTTTAATAAAATAGAAAGAAAAAGATGCACAGACCTTAAAATTAGTTTCGTTTGTAAACAAGAAAATCGGCACCTATATCTACAAAATCGGCACCTATATCTACAAAATCGGCACCTATATCTACAAAATCGGCACCTATATGTACAAAATCGGCACCTATATCTACAAAATCGGCACCTATATCTACAAAATCGGCACCTATATCTACAAAATCGGCACCGATATCTACAAAATCGGCACCTATATCTACAAAATCGGCACCTATATCTACAAAAATCGGCACCTATATCTACAAAAATCGGCACCTATATCTACAAAAATATCTGAATGACCCTTGGTGCTAGCTAATACCTGACCTTTGAAGCTTTTATTGATTCAGAAACCTGAGAAATATGTGGTAGAATTTGAGACTTATGAAAAACACAGCAAATATGTCAATGCGGGATAATCGGTTAAACCGCCATATTTGAACGCCGACGATTGAGCATCCGTGAAAAGCGTTGATGAACCTAGAGAGCTAGTCAAGAGCTTTTGGACTGCGACTTTTTATCTGGCACAAGCGCTAAAGGAAGTGCGCCAAGTGAACTGATAAATGTACGACTATCATTTTTTCTATAAAAAGCTTTTATAATATACACTAGCTTTCCGCCCGCGGCTTCGCCCGCGTGGAGGTCGGTTATATCGCGCTTTTTAGGTTTCCCTCGGGAACATCAAATTTTTCCGGGATAAAAGGTAGCCTATGTTCTTTCTCGGTGTCTAAAGATTGTCTGTGCCAAATTTCATCAAAATCGGTTGAGAGGTTTAAGCGGGAAAGCGTAACAGACAGACAGACAGAGTTACTTTCGCATTTATAATATTAGTATGGATAATATAATTATGTATATTTAAAAAAATAATCTGGCTTCCCAAAAAATACTATAAAGTGAAAAATAATTAATTTCAGAATTGGGTATCTCTGATTTTTACCACCAACTTCCGTAATTAGTTGTTTTTCACTTAGTAGTGTTTTTGTTTAAAACGCACTTCACTTTTTGTGATAAAATGTACTGGTGCCTAGCAGCATCAGTGCGCTGCTGCTGCGGTCAGACTGGACGCTGACACCAACATAGTCGGAAAAACTAACAATTTGGTTGACTTGAAATTGTGCTGGTAATGTTGGTTTAAAAACCCAACTAGTGAATCCATTTTGATAAAAAATTGTATGGGGCCAAACTGAAAGTATAATTATCCTTTCACATAAAAAAAAAGTCATCCAAATCGGTTAGCGTGATATTAAATTATATGTCCATTTGTCGCGCACATACTTAATGAAAATTGTAGACTTATGGTTTTGTTATGGATGCCATTGTCAGAACTGGACCAAAGTGAAATGGGACCACACACCAAGCACCAGATTTCAAATAATCATATAATCCTCAAACCTCCTCCTTTTTTGAAGTCTATTATAAATTGAATATGTAATGACTGACATAAAAGAGAAATTTATTATTTTAACAGCGTAAAGTTTGACGTGAGAACTTTGGAGTTGAACTCGTCAATTGTGATTCCTTGTGGGGAACTTAACGTCTTAGTTGCTCCTAATCTCACTTTAATAAAGTTTTATTGTTTGTTTTTAATTGGAACGATGTTAAATTGTTCCGTTGATTACTTTTACTGGCACAATGCAGGAATCGCGAGGAACTTTCGTATGGCGCCAGTCCTATCATAGTCCAATTTGGTTGAGTGCTATCGTAATCAGAAGTAAGATTGGCCATTTGAACACAATATTCACCGATATGGGCTTAGGCTTTAACGAGGTTAACATTTTATCCGATGTCATTTGGGAACCCTTCCACTATGAAAGCGATAAGGGCATTTTAATTCCACAAACAGGTTCTATTTTCATACTGGACTCTTTTAAGTGCATTCTTCGCAATGTTATTGTTTAACTGGGCAAAGGCTTCGCCCAAGTTCGTGCCAATTCTACCAGACCTCGAATATCTCCCCACCGTGCACCGGCTGATGCTATTGTGCAGAACTAAGCGACGCCGTCCACAATTCAATAATATGCCAAGTCTGTTCTCCTTAGGTTCTCGGGTCGGGTCGGGTTCTGGGGGTAGGGTTTAGGTCTCGTGGCGCAGTGGTCAACACGCCTGCCTGCGACGTGGAGGCCCCGGGTTCGATCCCCGGCCAGATCATGATGGGAAACGATCTTTTCCTAATTGTCCTGGGTCTTGGATGTTTATCTATATATGTATCTATTATAAAATATAATATCGTTGAGTTAGTATCCCATAACACAAGTCTCGAACTTACTTTGGGGCTAGCTCAATCTGTGTGATTTGTCTGTATATATTCTATATTCTATAGATTTGTTGCTAGGATCAGATATTTTCTATGTTTATAGAAACGTTACCCGTGTTTTAATCAATAAAAGTATAACTAAAGGGCAGGTTCATCATCGACACTCACTCGGATGCCAACAGATTAAAATTAATGATCGCGATGTATTCCACTAATACGTTAAACTATCATCATTAATCATGTAGTCGCGTTCATTAAAGTCCGCCAACATATCTCTATTACATTCAGTTTCTTGCTAAGGCTCCACAAGTCGTAAATTTCGATGGCAATTCATATAACACATGAGTGTCACAAGGTAATGTAAATTGTTTCATATTAACGACGCTATGACAAATGCACGGTGCTCCTCACGCGTGCATTGGCTGTGGAATCTTGTCCAATCATGTTTTACGATGTTTGCATTTCACTATTTCACACTATATATAGATGTTTGAATCGCGTTTGATTTATTCATCTTCTTGATCTACGGTTTTTTGGGCTGGTAATTTTAACAATTCCTTTATTTTTAAAGCTGTTAAAAAACTAAGGTCAACCCACTCCTCTCTATGCATCGGTAATTTGTCTAGAAAAATTAAAATAAAATTTTATAAATTCACGACACAAACTTTTGTTAAAATGTTTCAACAAAGCGAGAAGCTATATAAAGTTGCCCTCGCCGATAAACAAGGAAAAATGGAGCAATCGAAAAGATCTTTCGCTAAAAATTTGAAATGGAAAAAGGAATCCTTACTGTCATAGCCTAATTTATTGTAATGGACATTTAATTATAAGACCCTCATCCACATCTCTATCCTGATTAGTAAAATATTTGGGACATCTCTAATTTTCACTTTTTTTTTTTTTTGTTTTGTCCAATATTTTTTGATGAATAAAATATTAGTATTCTCATTTTTTCATCTAGGTATATTAAAAAAATTATGCCCTTACGAATTTGGGTTGCCTTTCTGTTATAAACGCAATATCAATTCAGGCATGAATGCAAGTATGCTCTGCATGAGTATATAAGAAAATTATATGTATCATAATTCCCTATTTAAATTACAAGTGTGGAGATGGCGTTACCTCACGTAACGTTGAACATCAATCTTACGAGCGACGTATAAATCCATATAGAGGTTTCAGTTTGCCGAGAAGTCAGGTATAACTTTGATTAGAAAATTGTGCTTGAAATTGCGACATTTGTGCCCTGATTTAGTTGTCAAATCCATAACTATGCCTTCTTCCATATAATTCACATAATAGAAAGCTAACGACCGTTAAAAGTCCTCCAGTCCCATTTGTACTAATGTACGGCAGACTCCGATAAGTTTTATAAATGAGGCATAATGGTTTTTCAATTTTTACATTTTTCTAGTTAAAGGGGGTCTCGGGAAGGGACGCGTCTATTTTTAAAAGCTGCCTTTATACAGCACGTCTACGTTATTGACAGCTGTATCCGAGCCGGGACTGCCTCCCTCTTGCGTCATTTCCATTCGTGTTCTGCCTTCGGTATTTGCATTACTTCGGATAGTGTCCTAAATTTGGCCGGCCATTCCAGCATTGTGCCTGATAGCTGCTGTTCTAACGCAAAGGATTTGTTTAGATAACCTGAAACTTCGTATATGTATTTCCACCAAGTTCTGAAATAGCTATTGTTCTATTTACTTTGTATAATATAGCGTATCGGATTGTTGTTTTTAATTATTCAAGAGTTAGTTACGCGGAAATGTCAACTAAAGTAAGCTTGGATGTGCAATATGCAAGACTCTATATATTATCAACAGATTACTCTAGCCTTAATATAATATTATATTCATTGTGTTTGTGGTAGGTAGGTTAGATAAATATCCTACATGATGCGCAAACGGCTGTCATCGTGGGCCTTTTTTAGATAGCCGCAGAGTGATCGGACCATGCGTGATTTATTAGAGCCATGCGCGGCCATTTTGCCAAAATGCGGTAAAAATAAATATCGTCCGTACGTATCTCCGCTTTAGACAACTTTAAGGAAGATTAAAACGTTTACGAAAGTTGTGCAGCTAAGTTGATCCGGGAATTTAAAAAGCTTTTTTCTTTGCTGCTGATTATTACGCTAAGAGCTGCCGCAATTTCGTAAAAGCTTTAAAAATGTTGTAAGAAAAATTTTCTTCGTAATAATCACTAATAACTTGGGAAAAAATGCTGTTTAATGCTATGTGGAGCTATGATGAGAGAGACAAAATCGTCATTAATCTCAGCAGCAGCTCCACGTCAAAGCACAAAGATGAAACGCCAGCAGCTTTGTGCACACCGAGTACCTTCTGGAATGGGAACACGTCTAGAACCACATCTATATATATATATATATATATGTAGTGTAGGTGGTCGATGCTACTTTAATCTTGAGCCAGTTATAACAATATGCGCATTGTTATGGTTTCCTTTAATATCATCGATTGTTCACTCATAGGGTATGACTCTATCTATAGACTTAATATAGTCAGTCATTTTAGAAATGGAGCTACATACCAATATTCACACATATACTTTGATTCAATTTTAGACTGGGTAAACAAAAAATATCTTAACATACATAGACAACAAATGTTTTCACATACAAAAATAGTAGTTACTGCTTTAGGAAAACATGTAAATGTAAAATAAAATTGAATACACAGCAAATTTGATGTTGGCTAGCGACCTGACAAAAGATTCCTATCTATTCGGCCTACATTCACCCACTGGTGGATAAAGACCTCTCGTGCCTTCCGCCCTCTTTCAGGCCTTGTGTTCGGTCTTTAAAAAAGAACAAAAAGCCGGGACGCCACTGACACAGATTTCGTTGCAAAGTTTAGAATATTAAAGCGATAGTTAATAAGCGATGAAAGGCAGCTTGACGTTAAAATGGATTGTTACTTGTTAGTATCGATTGGTTATCAATGTTGCCGGGTGCTCGGTTACAATCGGATCATGACATCAATGCTCTTCTGTAGCGACTGTTGCAAGTCTACTGCAGCTAATTGACTGACGAAATGCAACTCCTAGCTTTCCATTCAGTAAATTGACGAGTTTATATGCTGCTTTGTTACATGATTTCTCTAACGCTTTAACATGGACTACCATAGTTATAGTATGTGGTCTGTTCGTCAAGTCTTTAGTTTTTTTAGCTATAGTAGTAATGATATTCATGGCGGATATTACAAATTAATCTAAAGATCAATAGAAACCTATACCCCTTATTAAAAAAACATAGATTTTATTTAGATCAGAAGGCTAATTATCGTAATTTAAAACGTACAAAATCTATTGCAGTCGTCAGTCATCTCGACCACAAACAAATGTCAAAAACTTGTCAAAATGTAGGGAAATTAGAAGTAACTTTTAACAGATACGAGACTGTGAATGTTCTTAAAATTAGTAGAATTATTTTCTGGTTTAGACCACCTAAATTGTTATAGAATTATGTATCCCTAACCATTATAAAAATGCAGTTCTTTGTATAAAAAGGACGCCTTAGTTTGCTACCAAGTTGTCACTTTTGTGTTAAGAACTTTGACTTAACCTCAATAAAGTTCGAAATACAAATACTAAGTAACCTTTGAGTTAGTATTTGTATTTCGAACTTTATTGACGAGTCTGGAACAAAAATTAGATTTCGTTTCCGTAATAAGGAGATAATGTTTAACATCAGTTTTTACAAACATGCTATGTTAAGTCTAGAACCTTGACGTTTAAATAATGAGAAATTTGAACACAAACCAGAGAATATGACCAGTTAGAGCTTACATTTATCAAAATACTATATTGTGTTTGCTATTGTGTTCAGTGACTCGTGTCAAATTCTCATTACGTAACACTGCTGAACAAATGAATGCATATTGCTCAGGCTTAACAAGGCCACAAAGCTTATACTATGCTATGCTAATACTATGCATCGAAATAATGAGAGTATAGCCAAGTTAAGCTTTATTTCAAATGATGTGAATTCAGTTTCACTACGTGAGTTTCCACTCATGTCATTTGTGATAACGAGCTACTCGCACTTTGATTTTGTAATCGGGATAAAGGAAGTACTGTGTGATTCCTGATGCTGCTAGGCCAGTTAAGAATCCTCTCTCTCTCGTTAGATTTCGTTAGACGTAACATCGGTTACATAACCATATATAGCGAAAGCAACATATGTACATTCGTGTCGAAAACTTGCATCGCCAAACTTTTTAAAGGCTTAGCATTGCCAAATGCGGCACTTGGCAACGTATGTCTGTAAGGTCGCGACCTAGAACACTGTAGAGGTGCGGCAGCGGTGCGGCAAACTCGCCTATTTATAATCTTTTGATTTCTATGACGACCGACACGAACAACTTTCTAAGGACAGCTATTAAAAAATAATTGATGCGAAAAATGAGAACGCGAACGAACATTAAATAAGACCCTTTGTCAAATAGCGAACTCCTGAATCCGAGATTATTATTATTTCTAAACAGAAAAATCCTTTGATAAAATCACCGAAAGCTACAGAAGCTCGTAATTTTTGTTAAGTTGACGTTATTGAAATGAAAGGAATGCTAAATTGAGTGTAAAATTAATCTTAACGTAACCCTGTCGAAATAATTCGCAGTGGTCAGCGCCGTCTAAATTGTCAGCTTCCGAGGCAGTCGGATAAACCTCAGACCTCCATTGTTAATGCGGGGTAGGAAGAATCTAGGCCCTTTTGCCTGCCCTCCCTCCTCCATTATCCAGATAATGACGAGCTCATAGAAATCTTTCTCTCGGAAAAATTCTTTGCCATTGTCCATGTCTTTTTATTTTGACGTAAATGGGTGCAGCTCGCAGATGAAAATTCCAAGTAATGTTTTAATTTAAATGATGATAAATTATAATGGCTTAATCTCGTTGGTATAAATCTCTGGTACATTGATAATTTTTTTCCGAGTTAATTAGTGACGCTTTTCCTGTTGTGCAGTAATTAAAGTAGGCAATTTGTTTTGGAGTCAGTCTGAGTCCCCTTAAATTAATTGGATATTTTGACTTCATGCAAGTCCGTAACTCCGTGTATCTACCTACCCTTTTTTGTTGAATAATGAATGTTGTAACAGTGACGTAATAAAATAATAGCCAATTATCGCCCATGATACATAAAATGGTGACGCAATGAAAACAGTAATAAATTCATCGCTGCGGCATTTGGATACGTCATGAGGGAGGATCTATAATACAATGACAATCCCTTTTATAGCGCACTATGTTTATAAAGAAAATATTATTTTTTTTTGCACCAAGCTCGTTCTAAATCATTTTAGAAAATGTTTCTCCAGAAATTATATTTTCATTGTTCTTGTCGTTGAGACGCCTTTCCTTAGTCTTTTCTCCTTTGAAAGAATATTGGATCACAGACACTGTATTATCTTTGCATTTCAGCATCTCGGTGTCGTCGGTAACGATATTGTTATCCTTTAAGTTTTCTAGTTTGCTCTTTATTTCGGAGGTATTTTTTGGTTTGATATTTTCATGAAGTTTTCCTATTTTGGTTAAGCGGTTTGTGTAATCTATATCTTTAAATAAAACGGAAATGTAGAAATATTTAACTTAATGACCCGAATACTAACATTGCAAAGTTTTACAGGAATTTATCTGACTGTTTTCCTGAGTTGATGAGTGAGAGTCGTTAAAAAATAACTTGTTTTTTACTGGGTTGTAACATATTGAAAGAAAACTCGTAGCTCAGAAAGTAGAAGTGCTGTCGCTCATATCTTGCGGTGCTAGATGTGGCAGGTGCAGTGCCATGCTCCATTTGAAATGAGGTCAAATGAGACGAGCCGTCAGACTGTGGGATGCCACTCAATTGAAACCTATTGAATGTAGGTAGCACACTGGTTTCTTCACATTGTTATGCACAACGGTGCTTCGTATTACACCTGATTTATTTACTTTTAACAAAAGCCACGAGGCGTCCCTCAAGGTCTACTTTAAAATTGGTTTTTGTTGAATTACTGCGTTAAAAAAGTTAATTAATGCAATTTTCATTAGACATTACTTACAGTTTCATTGCTTTACATTTTTGCTAAGAAAGTTTCTAAGGGTGCATCTTCGCCACGGGCTTTTTGAAAAAGATACAGTGGCCCCACGCACAGGCAAATGAAAGAACACAAGTGGGTTTTACTCAGTAAAAGTCTGACACGCCTTTCCGCTTCTCCCCCAAGCAGGAGAGATCCATTTGATGATTTCCTAAACCAAAAAAGTGTGCTTTCCACGAAAATTGAATACCTAGAATAAGTCTTATACTAATAATATATTTTGATTTTTTTACTTTAAATCTGTTATATGTCCATTATATTCCACGGATAAAAAATCTGACTTTGGTAAAATCAACCCTAAGAGGAACGCGTCCAGCAGTTTCGTATGTAATTAGTAGTGAACTATAGAAACAAACAAGTGAACCATGTCATGTATGTACTTCGCTTGTGCTTCTGCTAGATTTGTACGTCCTCTTTTCGTTTACTAATTCAACTTGTACATTCTTCAAAACTTCCGAAATTTTCTGCTCGACATTTGATATCTTTCTTCAAAATGTTTCATTTACGGGTCTCGATTTCACCACAATCCCATTCTTACTTGGAGAGCATTCGAAGTAGGGTTCATTTTATTTCTATTATCAATCATTTAGGCTTCTTTTCGTCGTAATTTTCATCTGTGTTAGACCTAGCATTAATCAACGAAATAATTTGCATGTTAATAACTATATTATTAAATGCTGTACTATTTGCCTTCGTATCAAAAGCATTAAAGCAAACACATCTAACACTGGCACGTTGAAACTCATATCGTGCCAAAACAAACTTGCGAAATTTATTCGTCACCAAACAAGCTCATGTTGGTGCTAATTAATATGATAATAATTTACTTTGATGCTGGCTATTGAATCTTCATACACCGTCATTACGACTGACATTAGCACAGGTTCTGCAGGTGTGGTTTACAATACTCGTACATGCACATCACACTGACTCATGCGATAGCTGTACCGGAACTGGTGCTCCAAAGTTCGAATTTCTCACGCTTTTGATCACCACCTCTACGCTGAAATATTTTACATATTAATTGGGATTTCATGGTCGAAATAAAGCTGCAATATCCAAATAATGCCATGAAATCTCATTTAAATGTAGCCTAATGAATCTGAGCATTGTGTTTTGTTGTTTAGATGCTATCCACGGTCCTTTTATTGGATTCCTTTTCAACGAAGCTAGTAAATTTATTCTATTCTTTACATATTTAACCTCTGTTGTATTTTCTTGGTTACCTGTGTAAAAACTCTGCTTATTATATTGGGAGCTGTGACCTATATTCAGGATATTTATAAAACCAATTAGTATAATCTTGTGTTAAGCTTAATCGTGTAAAGACCACCGTATTGATCGTATTTTTCTATAATTATCGGAGGGCAGTGCCTCCGCCAAGTTTCTTCTACACAAACATTCCCAACCAAATAAAAAATGGGTTATAACATATTAAAGTCGTTTAAATTAGACCTTTTTTCTTCGCTTATTTATTTTTTTCGAAACGAAACACAATGCTCAGATTCCGATATTATCTTTAAATAATTCTAATTATGCTACTTATGGTCTGCAGCCGTGGAGCCGACATACCACTTCAAGGTGCTGGTGCCGTCCATGGTGGCCGGCGCCATCATCGGCAAGGGTGGCGAGACCATCGCCCAACTGCAGAAGGACACTGGCGCCAGGGTCAAGATGTCCAAGTCCCATGACTTCTATCCTGGTAAGTTTTTTATTTATCTAAAATAATTAATATTAAGTATGCTACAACTATTTAGCTGTATGGAAATTGTTAATAACTTACAAGGAAATGTCATGATTCAGAAATTTAAAAAATATTAGGAAAACACGAAATAAATTTACATTTAATGTTGTACCGACAAAATAAAATATAAATTACCGCCGAGAAACTATAAAATGGTACAAAACAAACTCAAGCGAAAGTTCTTCTGAACGTCACAATTTGTTGGGTTTTCTCATAACCTTCAATTTACTGCGATCCCTTAAACCTTATCTCCAATGAGCATTCGTTGGAGTGCAATTATTCCCACAACAGTTTTCAAACATCGGCAATCAGGCTAACAAGGTTTGATACTAAATAACATCTTGAGGTCCATTCGGCTTACATCATGTGAGATTTTGGCTTCAAATGGTTTAGGTGTGTCAAGGCCTTCGAGATGTATGATCACTGACTACACAACAAAGATTTATTGTAAAAATAAAAAGTGTTTCTAGTTAATGTAAATAGACAACGAGTAAGCGCATATTCCGAGGTAAATTTTAACTTAGGGTTTTTGTAGATGATGACGAATAATTTTTGCGTCACACATTTTTATGATAAAACTTGTCGTAAGTATAGTTGATTAACGCAAAAAAAAAAAAAAACTTTTTTGCGACATTTGACCTTTAATATTATTTTTTCTATAGTTAATTTGGGATTTTTGACAAATTTTTTGAAGTGTTTTCAACATTTACGCCAATTTTCAACCTTGTGCGACTTAATGTAACCTTGAATGTCTATTTTGACCGGACTATGTAAACGTGAAAGTATGGATGGGTGCTTGTTACTCTCTCTCTCTCTCTCTCACACTCAAAAACTGCTGAATAGATATTTGGTTAAAATTCTTCACAAAAATGTTTTATAAAACCAGGAGTAACATATGTTTTAACCCAATATTCTCACGGCATCGAGACTCATGCGGGTGAAACCGCGAGGCGCTGCTAGTAATTAATACTAGAGTCGCAGTTTATCTTCATCATGGAAGCAGAACTTAGAACCAAACCGGAAAATAATAGATATATGAAACAATAGAGCGGATCCTTTGCTCTATATAGGAATGTACCCACGATTTCAACAAAGCATCTACACACAGGAGCTTTACTACAAAGCACATAGGAACGTTACTACAATACCTAACATAGAAATAATAATGCGCAGTACGACACTGTACGCTTCATTAGAATGTAGGTCACAGTGTCAGGTTCGGTTTCCGAGCCAGTGCCTCGCAGCGATGCGCAGAATCATAGTCAAGCGGCTCTGATTGGACATGTCTCCTTGCTTTGCGTTAATATTGCCATTCATGTGAATTTATGTATAGTAAGTACAGTACTAGTACTGTGTACTAGTACTGCACTTTAGCATTTGCTAAAGGGGGTAAATCCGTTATGATGCGGTGGGAACCTTGCATAATTTATCAAGCTGAAAGGACAGGACAATGGGTTCAACTGCTAATGCCCGTCTTTAAAAATAATGCACCTATTTTTTTTTTTTTCAATATACAATTTTCAGTCTATAATCACACCCGCCCAGTAACAAAACAAAACAAAATTCAACTCAAATATTAACAGAGCCTAGCCCTAACTACGAGGTATAAGATTCTCGTTGCTTCAGTTGATCATTAAACTAAAACCACTTATATTAAAGTTGATTTCGTGTGGGTAGGTTACCATTATAGTATTTATTGCATAAAGTATAACGCCCATGCGTGCAGGCTACATACCGCACAATATATTACATTTACAACGTCAGATTACGTCACTCGCTACAACTATTTCCGAGGCTTGTGTCACAGGTTTTATTATTTATTGTTATATACCGTAGTTTCTTTTGTTTGTGTGCCGTTTTATTTTTCATAGTGATTGGAAGAAAGTGACTTGTTCATTTCACGAAAGAGTTATATCATTAATATAGGAATTTCTGCGTCAGTGACAATGTTAATTTTACCCTGCCGATTTGTTTATTAATAATAATGTAATCATGTGTAATATGTACATAATTATGTTGGATGTCATGCTGGCATCTTGTCAACTTCCATTACAGTTTTAAAACAAACTATATTAGTACACATATTGCAAATGCCATAATACTGACGAAACAAGTCGCGGGGGCGTCCTATTTATACAAAATACATTTTCAACTATAGTAGAGTAAAAAATAGCAATGACCAGCGCATGCGCAATGAACGACATTAATTATCCTCACCGCATGTCCTGTGCCAAATTGGTTGATGTAGTTTTATCAAAAATTTAGGTTAACTGGTTAACTCCACTCAATTGCTGATTGGGTCGTCTGGAAATAAACCGTAATCACCTATTTACGGATGCTGCGGCGTTTTTAATGGTACAACAAACTAATGTGTATTTTTTATATTTTTTCTTTATTCTATTTTCCTTCTGCAACGGTAACCACATCGACATGATTGTAAGCTTGTGCTTGATTGAGCTATTCCTTTCTTAAAGAGTTTCAGAACACTAATCTAAGATGTTTCAGTCGTCAAATATCCAATATAGACTCTTCTTTCTTTGTCACTTCATTAACTGTCTAAACAAAAGTCCGCATATACAAATAAAGTCTAAGAATTGTTATCTCCTATTTGCTTTGATGTTGTGAATTATGTCAATGTCGTAACGATGCTCTACGTTTGTTCACACCTAGATAATAGTCCTCACTGAGTAGGCGCGGATAGAATATAGACTAAACAAACCACCAGTCTGCTTGTTTGTAGTATTAGTGCTGCAGAAGTAGGGACACGGATATCTTGTCATTATTATTTATTGGTGGAACATTAAGAAGATTTATTCGAGTGGAGGGAGTGCTTGTTATTATGACTGTTATGGATTTTTCTGCATCAGGCTTCTTTTCCCTTTCCTGTGTGTTGCTTCATAAGCAATTTTGTTATATGGGTTACTGTGATGTTCAGAATACCTTGACCGGAAGCACTTATTTACCGTCACTCATTATATCGCTATAAAATAAGTAGCAGTCCGAATTTTCGTAGTGTATTCAGTAAAAAAAAATAAGAGAAGTTCTTTCGTCGCAATAATCGACCTAAATGGCTCAATGGTACGTCTGCTCCGTGTTGTGAATTTTATTCCCGTATCAGATTTTTTATGATCCTACAGAGTAGGTACAGATGTGCATTCCGTGTGTCCGTGTTTGTGTACGTGATTTGTGCTCGTAACGACACGAGATAATCCTACAGTGGGCTATGTGAACTGTTTATGTTGGTATTAATCCTACGGTTACTCAACCCTTAAGAGTTAATAGTACGCATCTCGAACAACAAACAAATAATTCATATCATTAGATTAGTTAGAAACAGATACAACGAATTTACTATACACGAACACTGCCGGTCCTATACGAGGTCCGTAAAATATGTGCCTAGATAAAGGTTAATAAGAATAATAAATCATTTTATTTCAGACATTGTAGGTACATACATTTCACCCATAGTGACTACATGTCAATCCTTCTCTGTATGCGAGGAGACCTGTGCCCCCAGAAGTGGGACGATAAAAGGGTTGATGATGAATGGTGACTACATGTCATGCATATTAAACATTTTAATTGGTTGATTTAAATTTACAGTATACAATTTTTATAAAGAAAGTGAAAGGAAACAAATATAGGGGAAGTCAAGTTTCCATTGAATATGCTTTGTTCAAATCTAAATACAGATTATGTGCTACGTATTTCATTCTAAAATTCCAACCCATAAGAAGTACGTTAGATTCTAATCTCAGCCATTCTAAACAGTGCAAAAATTCATATCTTCAAAAGTTGACACACCTATTCGTTGCTCAACACTGGCCGCAAGTCTACCTGGCCTTGACCGAAACTGAAAGCGCGGATAAGCTCCTGAGCTTGGAAAAAACAACCACGACTGTAGTTAGACCTGGTGCATATCGTTATGCGCATATAGTTAGGCGGTGTTTGCGTGACTAGCGTTTTGTTTGTAGCTTTATTTATACACTAGGGCACTCTGCTCTTGTGTGGCGTATATTATGCCCATCGACGATGTGAGAACCCCAGTCTGAGGCCCTGAGGTTACATAAAGAAGTGGCTTTGTGAGAAAGAATATAATAATCCCATTAGACTACTACTTACTTACTTTTGTAAAGCTCAGATTGTTCTGAAGGAATCCGGAAAGCGCCGTACGCCGCAGTGGCAGTCGAACAAAAAAGCAATCAACAACGTGGAGGAAAAACATTTGAACAAATATTATCGTATACCAGTCGTTAATTATTGATATAAAACTCCGGTATTCAAGATTGAAGGTGTAGCCTTGACTACTGCGATGTCATGAATGCGTCACCTTGTGGCTGGGGGCTCCACAACAGGTTCTGCATTAGCGACGCTTATGTTAAAGATCGTGCTAATGCTTTATCATTATGTCACTTCGAAGGATTTCATAGTGTCAAGATTTAAATGTTAAACAATTATACAGAGTAAAACATTTTCTCAAAAGGAGGATAGGATCTTAGAAAGACTGCTACAGCTTCGATTGCTTTGTGATGAACTGATGATAGCCCATTTTGGCTGCTCCTATTAAGAGTTCGTTTTTGTAGGTTTATATACAAGTCAAGTCTTTATTAAGATAAAATTTAGTTAAGTCAATTGAACCTATTCACTTTCACGCGTTGACCGTGGTTTTAGCGTCCAAAGGTCAGAGGTCAAGAGTAAAATCTGTACCAGTTGAGCTTCGTATTTATACTCAAAATAACTCCATTAAAATCTTCAGTGTCCACTGTTTCATAAAATTCCAGACCTTTAGTTGCCTATCGTTGTTGACTTTTCAGACAATAAAGATTAAAACGTTATTTGTGTGTGCTCGGGTCAAAGCTGAAATGTTTGAAACAATCCTCTTGTTGCTGACATTTCGTTTGCTACCCTCCTCACGTCTAACTCTCGGACCGTGCTTTTGTTTAACAAAATAACTTCATAAAATATTTTTACAAAAATAAAAGGAGAGTAAGTAGAGGTGGCCAGTCTAATGTCAATCACTGTGATAGATTATTCTTGTCTCCTTTAGCCTTACAAGACAGCTGCAAAACCAACCACTTCAAAGGGATGTCTGAAATCGTCCGCTGTCACGGTTTAGTTTGAAAGACATGAAGGCAACATTCCGTTTTGGTACAACTTAATATCTTAAGAGAGAACTTAGGGAACCCGTGATCAGAAACAATGCGTACATAATTAACTTATCTTTGACATTTATTTATATTCAAAACACTGCAAATTAAATGCTACAAATGCTATGTTTTAATCGTTTTATTACAAACAATACCCAGTTGGACTTACAGATAGTTAAACTGACGTTACAGTTACTACTGTATTACGGCCACGCAACCGCACTCTATAACGCTGAAAGGGAAATTAACATTGATTGAAAAAGTCGTTGGTTGATTGTTGTAATAGATAAAACTTGTTCTGTTTGAATCTGCGTTTCATTTCTTAACGTTTCTTTTTCTGTACAAAGAAGAAATGTTTTTTCATCTATCATTTCATTTTGATTAAAAAGCACAAGGTGTCCATTTACGTAACTCTTATCGTAACTCAGTTTTGTTATTGCGATGATTTACTGTCAACGGTTTCACCTTTGACTGACCGGGTGCTATCTTTAACATTAAGTATATTTATCAGACTATTTATTACATTTAGATTGTTCTTTTCATCTTTACTTTTGGATGTTTTATTTTTATATTCACAATTGATATTTCATCGCAATTTACCAGAGTCTGGTCACATTTTATAAAAAGAAAACCACCCTTCCCAAACTTGTGCTAGAATTTACATCTCTATGATCGGTGATAGATCTTTAATGTAAATGTTACCACAAGTTTTGACATTTAAAATATTCTTTATTCAAACCCAATGAGTAAGGACATTCATCAGCACTTCAATTTCTCTGCCTTATCATCTACGACATAGAGATGATATTTGTTTGTGTACTAAACTAGTTGTAATTCAAGAATCAGACAGATTGTATAAGTGGTAGGTTTTTGTGTAATTTATCGAAATGTATTCGCATATCGATTGGGTTGCGTCACACTTGTCGCGAGCAGGCCGCGGTCCTTGAACAATGTTATATTGTTCCCTCTAAATTCACTACCGAAGATAATCTGCTTTATTACCATATCGTTTCGTACTTCATGTTTTGATATATACAATATGTAAAGAAAACCCTGTCCGATCCGTGAAGGTATTGTTAGGTATCGTTAACTGATTCTAATAATGCCTACAAAGCCGGGCTAAACTTAAAAAAAAATCCCCAAAAAAAAATAAATATTATTTCGAAAAAGCGAGGTAACTTAATGCATGTGCGGTAGGCAACCCGATAGGCATACATGCGCGGGTGAAGGGGGGCGGGGCATGCGGCACGTAGTCGCATCGCTATTCGCTCCGTCACAAATGGTGTTGTCAGTTTTTTAAAAATTACCAAATTTCGGGGAAATTGGAATTAATACCCGGGAAAAAAAGATTATTTCAAAATTCATTATTATTGTTACTGTGATGATTATGTAAAATTTTATATTATATTTGGTCAAGTGTTTACTTAACCTTTATTATCCTTATGGGTCGGACAGGGTTTTCTTTACATATTGTATACATATATTCATTTCATTTTGATTATTTTTATTCTCTTTTCAGTCGTTATTATTTTTGGTAATGTAGTCTATTTCAGTGAACATTAAAATTTGCTATAGATTGGAAAATTACTGGAATATGTGTCATTCTTTAAACGTAACATTTTTTCTCACTGTTTGAATATGATACTAAATATACTGCCTCTGTGCATTATTCTAACATACAATATAAGTAAAACATTATCAACATTTCCGTTTTACTCGGCTAACTTGAAAAGCCACTTTGAATTTTAATGTATTGTAACATTAACCTAATTAGGCATACAAAAGAATACAGAATAATGTTAGTGCTTTAACCGTTCTTCATTAAAAGTATTATGTAAGAGAAGTTGAAGCAATGTAGGCATGTTAAATGTTTACGGAACATTGGATTCACATGAAACATGTAGTTGCGACATCATTACATTAAATCAACACGAGCGACGTCAAAATTATCGAAGCGTCGACCGACATTAAATAAACATTATAACAGAAAATCAATTGGATATAAACCTATTTTGTACATTAATTGGCCACGAACCAACACGTCAAAAGCTGTTTGATTTACTCATGTAAGACACTCTGATTCCAATTAATATGATCCAATTCGATTCTGTAGCCTGAATAGCGTATTCACCGATACTGCATATTCTGGATCAACTCGACCATATCAGTTCATTACGAATACATACCTAAATTCACTGGCCAACTCGTAATTTTTACGATATCAAAGAAATATCGTTAACACATCCATGTGGTCTATATAATAAAGATTTGGCCATCTTAAGTGATCGTCACTGTTCGAATTGATTAATACGATCGATCCAATATATTAAGACGAGCAAGAGTCCATTTTCAGAGATCACCGCATTATTCCCTTGATTCGTATGTTTCCTTCGACATAACTGTGCTTCAAAATAGTAGACGGTTGCGGACTTAAGTCATTATGGGATCCCATTGGGATTACGGGATTTCAGAATATTTATCAAGAGGTTTTTGGGAAAAAAGATGTGTCGAATGCTACCTTAGGAACGGAACGTTTATTGTTGTGATTTTATGAAATTTGATGGCACTTCTGGGCTTCCATGAAAGATGAATATTTCTTAGCCAATGTTTCAAAACCGACCTAACTGAACGAAATAAAATAATATTGCGACGTACCTATTCGCCAAAAACGCAAACAAATGTGAGTTTATCGAAAAAATACACTTAAATCCTACGTACACTAAAAAGTTCAGATTCAAACATTTTTAGAAATTCTTCAGTCAGTATTTGTCTCTCTAAAATTAACTTAATGATCATTAAATTAAAGTTAACATTTCTCTAACTTGATATAACCTCAATTTGAATGTAGTTCAGCGGTAATTTACTCAATGATATATGGCTCATACCAATACAAAATTCTAATAAGACAATATAAACATTTACAATGCTATGCTCATACTGTACCTGTGGTTTATCTCGTGTGCAAATCGTAAGAGTGATTGAGGAAAAGGTTGCAAATATTTGCACTGGACCGCCGACAGTACCTGCATTCTTTCTGGGAATTCAAAAGGTTTACTGACTCATCTGTTAATTAAAATATAATTTCTGTCTAATTTATTATTTGAAATGGGTCACTACTACAATGATAGGTAAATACCTATATTACCGGCCTAATTATTCTTGTGTATTTCGGTCTAGTAGACGTGTATCGTCATGCAGGCGCTCATCCAATTTGTATAATCCCTTTGAGGGACCTAAGAGGGGTCTCTTACGACACCATGAATAGTGAAGATGAGCGCCAACTCGCATGGCGCCAACGAAGACACATTACGAAACCTATTTCAGTAGTTAATAGTGCAGAAATGTAATATGCGTGGTCCATTCTAAATACTGCAATCTTCCAATGAAGAGTCAAGGTGAGACGGACCAAACCCTGATGTCACCGTTGCGTTGCTAAAATAAAAGTGAATACATACATGCAAACTGTAATAGAAAACATTATAAAATGTTTAATAATTTGCTAAGAGTAGGTTACGCCAGTTTCGTCATTTGCAAATGGCGAAAGAATTCGAATTCGACTAAACTGGCTTTTGAGTCAATAGTTGACAGCTACATATCTAACCGTGATTTTGAACGGCTTCGATTGGTGGGACTGTATTAAAATTACCTAATGATTGTTGTTTCTTTTTATAAACATGACAGTCAAGAAATAAGATAAAGTAATTTTATTGGATGATGCTATTTGGAATAATAGGCCACGAGTTAAAACATTAAAAGCAATGTTCTGTTGATATCAATATATTATCACATAATATCATAGCAAAAATAAATAAACCGTATTCCAATTCATTGTTTCATTGAAGACCAAAGAAACGATGGATGGAATGTGTGAAGGATGATATGGCTAAGAAGGGGGTGACTGCCGAGATGGTTTCTGATAGGGATGCATGGAAGAAAAAGACATGTTGCACCGACCCCAAATAAATTGGGATAAGGGCAGGAGAATGATGATGTTTCATTGTTGCAATATAACCAAGATTGATTCACATCTCACAATTATCATTAACTACAACAGGTTTTTCTATCAGTCCTCGCCTGCAGTGACATTAGAACTCGTTCTAACAATAAAGGTTAATTACAAGTTAATGTTGCCTCCTGAACTCGACGATGCATGTATTTGTTCTATTGTTCAATCGTCGTAAAAAACTAGATGGTTTACTTAGACAAGAATTTTATAATACACTACTATTATTCAAGTTCGTTTGGTCAGCAACCAACTAGGATGTACTTTTCGTATTTTGTAACAAAACCTGAGACATTGAGAAGATAGAAACAACAGAGTGATATTCTTTAGTTAAATGTCATTTCGGTTTCGGTTTAAATAAAATATTTTTCCGAATATTTAAAATGTTAATTGCTGACTGTCGTGGTGAAGGCTACAGAGCCATCAGTGTTACATAACATCGACATTGGATGGATATCTTTTGTCATGTTTGGTTAGAATGAAAATATAATCATGAATAACAATAAGGGATTATTCTCGGCCCTACATTGAACGGTGTTGGACGATTGTGGTACGGGAGGTAAAAGGGCTGTTGCCTTTAGTGATCACGGGCAGAATAAATTGTGTCGGAAGTTTAGTAGGCAATTTTTGGGGAAGATCGGTTATATGAAAATATTTAGATGCCTCTATTGTGAATTAATTTCATTAACTTATAATAATATTAACTATTTCAAATAAATAAAGTGCAAAAATATACGCCTATATTAACCACGCTAGAACATTTTAAAATTTCGTTTTCGTATACATAAAGTATCTATAACTATAAAACGTATTTATTTTAATGACAGCTGTCCGGGGGTGATAAATTACGACGACGAGGTTTACAATGTCATAGAAGACAACACATTATTACTTGTTGGTCACACTGTGTAAATGTCTCCTGCTTCCATGATCATTTTGTTCACACTATCTCTGAACTAGGTCCTCTCCGTCACTGTCTTTATTATATAAATGACATATAAATGCCAAAAATATTACAACATTCTAATTTTCAGTGATGTGACATACTGATAAATATATATTATTTAAATTGGTATTTACCGAATCACCTTGAACTATTCTAATGAGATAAAAAAAAGAAACTAAAATGTTGAAAGCTTGTGCGACTGTTGTGTTCGTCATTCGTCAACTGACTTGTCATTCGCACGTCGAAGAAATATTAGAATATAGAACTGCAAGTTGGCTACTAGCTTACTTCTCAAGACCTTGACCTAAAAATAACAAAACATTCGTCTTGACACCGTGACATCGAAGTCGAGAATACTTTTTGTTCATGAATGTATAAGAGCTATTGTTCTGCTGCGGTGATCACTTTCAGTTTTACCTACTAGGCGCCTAGGTATGAATCCGTGGCGTTATGGCACTACGTCAGATCGTGACGCGAACTACTCCGTCATATATTCATGACATTTTTCAGCTCTATGTACTGACGACAGCACATCAAGCTACTACAATCTGTCAATAGATTTTTAACTTTATATCTGAAAGCATACGAGGTTGATGGCGAAAATTTGTCAGTTCCTGATAACTTGACCTGCTGTCGTCTGTACATTCCAAATCTACATATAAAAAAGACTATTTATTTGCACCCGATATTCAGACGTGTTGCCAGTGGATGACTTACGGAACTGAAACGTGGTCGCTCACAATGGGCCTTATACGCAGGCTCAGAGTCACACAAAGGGCAATTTAAAGAGCTATGCTCGGAGTTTCTCTGCGTGATCGAATCAGAAATGAGGAGATCCGCAGAAGAACCAAAGTCACCGACATAGCTCTTCAAGTCGCTAAACTTAAGTGGCAGTGTTCAGGGCACATTGCTCTTAGAACCGATGGCTGGTAGGACAGTAAGGTTCTGGAGTGGCGGCCACGTACTGGAAGACGCAGCGTAGGGAGGTCCCAAACAAGGTGGACAGATGACCTGGTGAAGTTCGCGAGAAGCCGATGGATGCCGGCAGCGCAAGACCGGTCATCGTGGAAAGCCTTGGGGGAGGCCTTTGTCCAGCAGTGGACATCTATAGGCTGAAGAAGAAGAAGGTGATATTCAGACCAGCAATGAATTCGGATTCCTTGCTGTTTTGTAAGCAAAATAATGGATACGGGATCGTTTCTAATTTAATTAAGTTATACTGTATTCTGCTTTCCAGACGATTGTAAATGGACCGAATAGCTCTGTTCTTTTAAACTGAAGGCCTATTCGCTATCAAATTTATTATACAATATATTTAAAAAACACTAACAATTTAATCATGTCATTAAGAATACACCTAAAATAAAAAAATAAAAAAATGTTAATTAATAATAACATTCTCAAGACGGAAGGAAATAAGACATATTTTTGGTAGATGAACATCACTTGAACTACGAATTACGAGAATCGCTTCTCTGGTTTATTTTATGAGAAAATCGAAAATTTAAAAACACGTGTTATGTGCTGCCATCTGTTGACTGACTTGGATATAATAGAACTTAACAAAGTTTCTTACCTAAGGCAGGACATATTAAAATAACTCGTTTCCTCATAAAATAGAATGTTATAAATATTATAACATAAACGAAAATTCATTTGTAAAAATATATTAGTTCGGAGCTACGACGTTTGACATTGCTCACGGTAACTTTGGAAATAGTGTTCTGAATTGTTGACCTAAATAATATGAGCGTACAAATGATTTATAGCAATCCACTTGATATTCGAGTGTTTCATAACGGAGTGTGTAAACACGGTGTCTTCGCGGAGTAGTACAATAACTCAATAGCATGTATAATTGGATAAGAGTGATAATGTTTCTGAGCGCGGCCTTGTGCTGACCGTGCCGGCAACCCAGCCGAATGCAATGACGCCACCCGCACGCGCATTCGAGATGCCGTACATAACATTACAATTTAACAGAACTGCACCAAACAAATGTTTGCGCCAAATGCGGCGGCAGATTTTAATACCTCTCACATTTGTGCCAACGCATTACCAACCTTCCTATTTCTAACTCGGTACAGTTTTTTGGCCCACTGTTCTCAATTATCATAGCATTGGACTAATACCAAGCGATAATGACATATTTTAAACGATAATAGGCTTTAAAGTTTTATTGTTAGGATTTAGAATTGTTTGTGTTAGTTACCAATGCTTCCAAGGTCAAGGGAGTTACTCAATAAGACCGGTTGTATATGACACTGTTCGTTGCATAATTTCCCGCGGTTTGTGTTCACGACGGAAAAGATGTCTCGATTTACTCGTTTCTATATTTCTTCCATTTTACGTACTATAATAAAACTTTTCGTTCTTATTTTTCCTATCTGAATGTGACTAGTTATGCTAAGGTCTTGCAGGGTAATGGCGTAACCTATATCAGTAGCAATGGGTTTCATTTTGACAGTTCCACAACAATCATTGCGTTATTTACGTTGTTGAGCAGACACGCTTTCGACCATTTGGAGCAAGGGATTAGCATATTGCTAATCCCTTGCTCCAAAATGATTCCAACTGATAGGAATAGTGTGATACGCATACGTAATTAGGGTGCAGGTTTATTTGCGGGCTGTGTTTGGAAAATATAAAAGGTAGTAAAAAGTATTACGTAGTAGTACAACGGTTATTATTTCACGGCGTCTGTCGATAAACTTGCACTGTTTGAAAAAATGTCTTACCTACCATTCGCCTACTTTAGGCCTCCGTACTTACATACTTTAGCCATCCATTTCTATAGCCCGTTATTTATTCCAAAACAAAATATGTCTAGCAGTGAGCCATGCCAGAAAATTTTACAAAAGTGTTCTCACTTTCTTCTGAATCTGAGAACCTTGTTCAAATTGTACAATGTACAATGAGCTAATCCTGAACTTCGTAAAATACAATAATAGATTGACCGTTGACGAAAGCTTACAGATCATTATTTTAGATTAACAGTTGCAATAAAACATAAAATATTACTATTAATACACGATGTGTCCAAAGTCTTCATTTACAACAACGGGTCTACTACATAGAATCATGCCGAAAACAAGCGCAGCCTATGATTTTAGTACAAATTCATTTCAGTGCATTTCTCGGTGGTAGGCCATAACATCGGCTGCCGGCAGAAGTTACCAGTTTACCACCCACCAGACAAAGTCTTGCCGCCAAGCGATTCGTCGTGTTCCGCCATGATGTCTGGTGAAGCCGTACGGAAAATGGGTCAGTTGTGTTGCGATTGCGATGTGTGCCGAGTACGATGCGTCAAATGTTGTTGTGTCGGGAGTTTGGTCGTGGAGGGTCTCCACATCAATCTGGCGCAGCATCGTTGAGTCGTGTTGTTGGGTTTAACATTGCACCACCTCGCTGAACTGCCGTCTTCCTTCCTATTCAATAAGATTTTTAAACTAGCGCGCTTTACCATCAACGATTGCATCACTGCTTACCATCAGGCGGGATTGCAGTCAAGCGCTAGTTTATAATAATAAAAAAAAAACAAAAATATGTCCCCATGATGAATAACGGAGGAGATTCTAACCCGAGTGGAAGTTAAGGGCCATATCTGTAAGGAAATACAAAACTCATGGAGGGACGATAAGTATTATTACAAAGTCAAGCACATTATGCCTCCATCAAGGTTCTCGAAACAGGAAAATATATAAATGCTAATTCGGCCATATATCGGAGTTTATAGATGCTATCAACGTAATTAACTAATTCCAGCAACATTCGCTAATAATAATCTAAGTTAAAAATACTTGCTATATGATTATTATTTCATTCTTTAAATGTCATGCATGAGGCTAGTCTTCAGTCGCACCCAGTCGGTATAGGTAAGAATGTGTTGAAATAAATTAACATAGAGACAGGTAAAATTGCTTCCCATGGTTTTATTTTTCTCTACAAACTAACAGTTTCTTTTGTAGATATTCATTTCAACGTTTATTCTTTAAACTACGAAAATGGCAGTAAATTAGTCAAATTAAATTGCAACAAGCTTCGTCTTTGATATTCTAAACAAGTTGTAGTAATAGAACAAGCGTGTCTACGACAGGTATAACGTAAGCGTTGCATCATCAGGCGGAACAAATTAGCTCATCACCCAGAATTATTGAGAAATACGTCTGTAATGTTTACTTGTATTGCGATTTGGCTGATACGATTCATTAATCAGCTACATTCATGATAACTCCTTTGTTGTGGAAATACCAAAATAGCGTAAAGGAAATTAAATGTTGCTTGAGTTTCCACTCCATGCCTGGGAGTGGGAACTCAAGCATTTGGGCGGATGTTAGGATGAATTTATGATATTTAGGCATGAAATAACCACACAAGTCGACTCCGAAGATCGCTCAACATTCTAAAACAAAGATTAGTGTTAAAATCATTTATCTCTATTGTTAATTCACAACGAAGCATTTGTAACAAACACTATTAATCTTCTATCGAACTTAGCAAGATGAAGTCTTAATAAAATCACAATAAAATAACGCGTGACGGTGGCCCATTCATTTGGGCACAAAGCTGGCCCGCCCGGCCGCGCGATCAATAATGCCGAAATACCGGGTGCCGTTCCCCATAACTCTCCAGTGCTGATAGGCGGCCTCTAAACCTTGATAGCTTGAATCTACACAAAAGGGATTTAGAAAATTGGAATCTGAACTGTAATTTTACGATTTAGAGCCTGAATTGCTAAGTCAATTGATAATAATGTATGTATTTAAGTTACATTTTCCCTTTACTGGTTCAGTATAATTCCTAATGGGTAGATTGTTTTCGTCTGAGGCGTGTCGCGAATTATGTACATTCCGAACAAAAAAAAAAGGGCTCCAGTCGTCATCATATTTATTTATTTATATATACTTTATTGTACGGCAAAAACATACATCGATAAAAATTACATTCAACTTACATCACATCAACATTCCTTTCAATTAATTTCTATATTGACTTTTTGCTTAAGTCTATCCGTCTAATTAAATGTGGTCCTGACTCCCTGCACCTGCAGTACCGCACCGCGCCGTATCTCGATAGTGTGCCAGATTCTGGCGAGCGTTTGATCGCTATTCGTCATTTTTGGGACTATTTATAAATTGGAGGTAAGTGATCTATTTTTGGAAAGCGCAGTTTCGTAAACTTCCATGAAATGATCTTTTAAAGAGGCTTATGGGTGTTCGATATAACTTCCTCAGGGATTCCTTCAAAGACTAGATTCTGACCTTGTATAGATGGCATAAAAAAAATAAGCGTAATTCATTCAATCCCTGCTGAATGTATTCCAAAATCGACTGAAGTCTGGATACATGCTCCATCATCCATGCATACTAAGATGTCACTGAAAGTTTCTTTGACTTTTATTCATTGAAACAAATGACATCAAACGGAACATATTCAGAAGACTGAATGTGTTATGAGAATTAATATTTAAAATTGACCTTTGCTTGCAGTTTGCTGCAGTATTGTTTATTGTTGCAGCAATTGGTTAGTATATTCACAACGCAACCAACGCAGGTTATTTAAAGAAATAGTTCATGTAAATCAACTTAGGTTTCATATCAATCGATCTTATCAGGACTGAAATTACTATATATAATTGTTGTATGTAACTTTATAAAAAATGTGTGTTATCTACAAGTGCTCACTTTTCCGCTAGTTGGACACAGAATTTAAAAAAATCATGGATTCTGAATATCCATGAATTTTAGAATTAAACTTATATGTATTTTAGGTATACATTGAGTATATGCTATTGTAGCTCAAGAATGTCCCCGAAAGGAAATCCCTGCGGACCCTTGAGGTAAAGCAAAGTTTTGTTAGGCAGATAAAACCAGCGAACCAGCGTAATTATTAGCTTATTTTTCCTTGCAGCCCCTGCCGAACGGAAAGACCAGAAATTAACCGGTTGTTTTATTCCAGTTCGTGGGAGCATTAACAAGAACAGTCGTTAGAAAGCAAACAATATGACTCTGTTTAAAATACTCCTGTTCGCGAATCTGTACTAAACAAAGCATCTTAACATGGTCTTGTTAGAACAGCAAGTTTTGTATATCTTATTCTAATTGGACTTTTAATAACCCGGTATTTTTGTCTCTTGTCAACAGGCACAACAGAGAGAGCATGCCTCATCACCGGCTCCGTCGACGGCATCATGGTGGTCCTGGACTTCATCATGGACAAGATCAAGGAGAAGCCAGAGCTTGTCAAACCCTTCCCAGAAGGCGTCGACACGAAGATGCCTCAGGATAGGGATAAGCAGGTATGACTGAACACTTTTACATTGGTATATGTTAGAAATCGATACTCAATCGAAAGCCAGCACCGAGGAAACACCGACATGAAAGTAGTAAAAGCAAACGTGAGACATTGAGTATCTTTTTACGATCGTGAAGAGTTCAAACTCCGACAAACTTACATTAAGTTGTTGCTTGTGTGTGTGTGTGCTGCCCCAACTACTGCTGCCAACTTTACTAGCTTGAAAAGGAGATACCAAATACTGATTTTGGAACCGACAGCCTTTTACATATCCACGCCGAATATAAAAGCAGACATTCTTACAACAAAGCATGCGAGGGTCACTTCGGGTATTATAATGTACGGATGTGAACTTTTTAATGTGCATAAATTAGCCAGTTTCAGTCCTCTTTTTAGACTTACATAACCCCCGAACCATATTTGATAATGTCTCAACACGTAAGCAAAAAATGGGGTATCTTCGGTCTTCAATCATCGCATTACGCCCGTCATGGCGTCCGCATACGGGAACGGGAGTGGCGCATAAATTGTAAGCAACGGCACGGTACGACCGTACGAAACCGAGACAAATGGCCGCCATTTAGACGAAACCCCTATATAAGTGTAATGTTCGGCTCGTCTCGTGTATCGTACCATTATTTGATACGGATTTTAGATTTAGGAAGTGTGGTATATGTGGGTGGCTCCGATTTTATTCGTCACTTTTTTTATAGAATAAATTATCCCTATAAAGCTTCAATTTTATACTGATTTTGCTTCTATTGGGTCCTTATAAATGTGAACTCCTACCAGTACAGTTTACTTGCAAATACCTACTGGCATTATATTTGAATTTCACTTGGAATGTAAATGAATAATTCACAGTTCTTTGTATTTGTGGGTAAAATCGCATGTGTAGATATTTAATACAATGTAAATTGTTTTATGAATAAATGAAATGAAATACTCGAATCCGCCCCGCCCGAATTTTAACGTCTCCTAATTATGCATGTTAGTACTGTATAATATTTATCGTATAATGTACAAGGTTATAAACAATTTGTATAAAACCGAAACATAAAGTACACAGCGTAAAAAACAGCCGAACAATTGTACCGAATTGTAACAATTATGTAGTTATATCCATTCCCGAGTACTGCGCCTTGAATGCTCGCGCCGAGCTGTGCCAAAACTGTTATATTTACATATTTGTTCAGCCTCTTCGGTACATTGTTGTGTATACTATGTAAAGCGTACTATGTATGTCAGGGTGGTAGATCCGAGCCAGAAATTCAGTTTCGTAGAAGTCTGTGCAAATTAATGCTTTAGCTGCGTTCTTTATTGTATTAGAATTGAGAATTATCGAAGTTCTTCTAACTTTCCTTTGGACCCTACATGTCGATACATATAAGAATAGGATTACTTTATAAACCATGAAGTAGAGGCAGGTAAAACTGCAGATGTGTTCATGTATTTGTTGATGAACTGGCCTTACCTATATTTTAATATGCTGATTGTGATTTTGGGAATGCTCCACTATATTCGTTCACATGAAGTCCAAATTTAGCAGTCAAGTTAATTCTCTTTTCACTATCGTTAATTAATTTCTTAACAACTAGGACATTAACATTTATAAGTCCTAAAACAATAGGTATTATTTTGTCATTCAGCTACAAATGGTTCAAGTGAAAAAGTTAATTAATTGTTAGGAAACTTCCTTAGAACTGTTTAAGCCAACGGTGTTCAACTTAGGTACAGGACAGCCCGGCTTGTCAGTGAGGCAGCCTCAGCTATTCACTCTTGAAATTTAAAGCCATTAACGCTACTATCAGTTGCGGCAGTGCGTGGTTCTGGCCGTTGCTCATTTAATATTACAAACTATTATTCAAATTCTGCGACGAGAATTCAGAAGAGGACAAGTGCAGAGGAGAAGAGTACTCTTAGACACGTCAAGTTAAATAAAAAGATGTTGTAAACATATTCTAATGTGTTTGAAACGGAACTTCAAGCGTAGATATATTTGGAAATTGAGAAAAAGAAAGCCCTTTTTACTGTATACTTTGGTCATGGCGTGTAAATTGTATGTGTGTCAACATAATTTGGAATGTTTCGATTGTCGACGAAGAAGACTGTGCTCTACATTCCAAGAACACGATATGGATTAACTCGTAATAGACGCCTTTTAAAAATTAAAACAATTTCTATTCACGTTGTTTCCCGTGATGGTGTGAACGATTTTAAACGGTATCAACGCTGGCATATTAAATTAGCTCCGAGGGCGCTCCACGTGCTCGGAACACGTGCCTGGCGTACTTGATCACAATGATCGATAAATCATAATTATGTAACGAGGAAACATTGTTTTATAAACGTTTTTATATAAATTGTTTTGCGGTATATAAATACCTTCTCTTGTGAACTTGCACGCCATTCATAAAGTAATACCTAATCCAGATAATTGGCAAGGTGGCAGTCACGTTAAGTAGTACCATGTATCTCAATAAATATGAGTAAAGTTAACCGACACTCAAATTTCCCCAATCAACCTTTAAACCTTAATTCTTTTGTGATAAAATATAAAGTATTAAATCTATAAAACAAATTATACAGAATTTTAGTAGCTTGATATGCTGATGCCTGTAAATATGGTAATTTTAAAAGGTTTGCGTTTGGAAACTTGATGCGAGAGCTACAACAAACATTCAGATAGTATAGTCCGATGGCTGATTACTTTCAATTACGTACCTCCGTACGATACAAAGGCTTGTTGAAACCGACATCTCTGATATCTTTTAATTTCTGTAATATCATGAGATCATGACGGGCATTCTCATTAATATAAACCGAAAATACAGCACAAATTGAATATTCCTTACCTTTCAATTTGACACTTGAGGCTATTATCATTTTATAGCTGCACAAGGGATCCTTTGGCGCGTGACGTGAAATCGGAACTAGCACCGCCATCTTGTTATTAAGGTTCCGTACCAAAACGGTGCCAACGAAATTCTATTACTAAACCGCCGCTGTCCGTCCGTCTGTATGTCAGCGGGCTGTATTTCATGAACCGTAATAGGTAGACAGTTGAAATTTTCACAGAGCGTGTTTTCTATTGCGGCTATAACAACAATTTAACTATTTGTTCCGTATCGTTAAAATCGGGACTCCTATTACTCCGCTGTCTGTCACCAGGCTGTATCTCACGAACCACGATAGATAGACAGTTGGTTGAACTTTTCACAGATAATATATTTCTGTTGATATACAAATTTGTATAAACACAGAGCCCTTCGTTTTCGAGTCCTGGCTCGCACTTGGCAGGTTCTTTTACAGCCTCTGTCGACGTCATTCGAGCGCCCAAAAAGTCCTTAGGTAGATATAAAATATATCTCGTTGTTGTAGATAGATACCACTGAAACAAACGATGTCTTAATGTAATGTTGGGTAGTACAGAAACAGAATTAATGTTATGTGGTGAATATAAAATGAGTTTACATTAGTGCAGCTTATCAGCACAGCCAGCACTGTTGCATTAGATAAAACTCACACACAAACAGTCTCCTTTTTAGTACATATTGTCGGTCTACATGGTGCCGCAGTAGTAGTATGAACATATTTTAGTAGACGCGCTAGCTTTTCTTAACACTTTCTCGTGGCGGTTGGAATGAAATGAAAAGTCAAAATTATCGGCATAATTAATTATATGTCTTTACGTTTCAATTTCTATGTAATTGGTAATTTGTTTATTGCCTTGAAGGGAATGCATAACGTTACGTTACGGAGCGATAGCTCTGACGCTATTCCAAAAAAAGGGAAAAGCCTTTCGGGTACGCGCTCGCTTCAATATAATAAAATCGTTGAGCTGTATGGATCACGACGAGGAAAATTTTATTTGAACGAGGTTAGGTGTGGAGCTACGAGTACACCGACACTTCATTCAAGTACAAATAATACTTCTCATCGTCGAAAATTATTTTACTTTTACATAAAGTAACAAAATCTGTAGAATTGTAATCAGTGGACACAACCGTTAATGTTTCTGTTTCATTAAACGCTCGTCAGTAATGGAAGCCATTGCACGCAGTAACGCTAGAGCATTATCTTGTGTTCGCAGCATTTAGCCAAATGAAAATCAAATTTTGATTGTAAGCTGAAATCGTTAGCCCGCCCTATCAAACGATTTGCATGCAAATGGCCGCCCGCAGTTCCGAAGCCTTTGTATTCATTGAGGGTGACCATTTTGTGTGTTAGATGATTTCAGAAGAATGTGTTACAGTTACGCTATAAGTTGTTTTACAAAGGCTTCACCATGAAACCAACACCTATCGAATGTCTCATTTTCATGTAACGTAATTTCAGTGGGCAATTAGCACGTGTACCTCTACCTGGGCGTTATGCATTTTTTTTTTTTGTTTTAACAATGTTTCCCCACACTGGTAATTCCTCCTGTATCGTGGGTACGTTTACTAACATATGAACTCACAAACAGCCAGACCTTTAACAACTACTTACAAATATTGCGTTAAGCTTACACAATATACAGTTTCAATCTCTGAAATTGGCGTACAACTATTAAGAGTTAAATCCGTCAGCTCATAACTTAAAACCCCAAAACTTCATAGAACTAATATTGTCGTAATCTTCCACGACATGCGTTTGATCTTAGTATGATGTTACCAAAGCCCATTTGCTTCCAACCTTGTTCTATCGACCGTTTGGTACAGGTAAACATTTTCACGTCTTCATTTCTGAGGCTTCCTGCATATCTACTAAATAGCGGCCGCCAGCGACTTCGTTCGCGTGGTTTAGTTATGCTCCGCTCCTATTGGTCGTAGCGTGATGTTATAGCCAAAAGCCTTCCTGGATTAATGGGCTATCCAACGCAAAAAGAATTTTTCAAATCGGACCAGTAGTTCCCGAGATTAGCGCGAAGAAACAAACAAACATACAAATTCTTCAGCTTTATATATTAGTATAGATTCAATTGTTTAGATTGCATTCATGGGCGTATCGAACTTCTGGCCTAGGGAGGGCAAGTCACGCTGGGAGTTAGTCAGATTTTTAGCGTCGTATGCGGCTTTTTTGTCCTACAAACTTCACAAACACAACTACATGATACATTATTTGTAGTTTAGTCTGTAGGGCAAACAGGTGCAAATAATCCTGTTTTATAGTTAGTAGTTAGTTAAATAAATAAAAGTAAATTTGACTCATGCATTTTTATTGTATTTACATTAAATCGTGTCTAAACGGTTTATATGCATGAATATTTTCGGGCAGCCGCCCCCCAGAGTACCTCCACGATTGCATTTCGACTGCAGATGGTTTCCAAAATTTACTAACGATGGCCCAACTATACAACTAATAACACTATCATTTGTTTTTCTTTCCTAAACATAATTATGTCATGTCTAAAGTTAAGACCGGCAGAAACAATTTACTCTGCTTACGGTTAAAGATCAACGATCTAACTTAGCCATTTCCTTAACTTCTGACCCTTCAAGCCAGAAATTTTACCACAAAGTTGTTCTTTTATTCAGTGTAATTTGTGAAATACCTGTACTTTTTTCAAACAAACACTTGTAGGGTGTATAGAGGTCAGAGTTCCCCTCAATATAACAGTTTGGAAGCATCGCGTGGAAACACTTTCGCGGACGGAATCGCATCCATCACGAGTGATTTATTATTACTGTTGTTATATTGTCGTTATTATCAGAGTCGAGGTAGCACTGGCCAAGATTTTACTTGTTTGATCGTCATGGGAAAATTACACTTTCAAAGCTAGCCTTTGAAAGTTATTTGTTGTGGCAAAACTTTAGAAGCAGGGCGTTGTTGCCCATATTTGGCTGATTTTAATAATCTTGTTTCAGATTGGAAAATAATCTCATCTTTTCGTTACAAAATCGCTCGATTTAATGCTTCGACAACTTTCCCTATTTTCAGTAGAGCTACTTAATGATAATGTAAATAGAACACGTGTGTTATCTACGTTACCTTATCAGTAGTGTACATAACCGTGCTCATTACATAACGCACATGTGTGTATGTATGTAACTAACTGTTAATCAATACTACCCACTTAAGACTTATGATTTTATGTGCGCGGAAATTAGAGAAGAGACAGATATTGTCAAAGGTTAAAGTGCAATATTTTACATTTCATACACATATGCTGGCTAGTGGCTAGTACAACTACATAGAAATGAATTTAGAATTTAATTAAGCTATGTAAATTATTCATTTAATACTTCAAGTATACGATATGTAAAGAAAACCCCGTCCGACCCATAAGGATAATAAAGGTCAGGTAAACACATGACCAAATAAAATATGAAATTTTGCATAATCAATCATCAATCAATCATTTTAGTAACAATACTAATGAATTTTGAAGTAATCTTTCTTTTTCGCGAATTAATTCATTTAAAAAAAAGTGACAACACCTGTTTTGACGGTATTATTATGAGCGAATAGCGAGCGATACGACCGTGTGCCGCGTGCCCTGCCCCTCTTCGCCCGCGCATGTATTGCCTACCGCACATGTTTCACGTCACATGTCACGCTTTGTAGGCATTAGTAGAATCAGTTATCGGTACCTAAAAATACCTTCACGGATCGGGTAGCGTTTTCTTTACATATTGTATATGTGATTGTGCATGTACAGGGTGGACATAATGTCATTGCCTTTTTCTACCAGTAAAACAGTCACATTTAAATATCTAACAAGGTATATAATATGAAATGTTTCAAGTACATAAGGTAAAAACCACACGTTTAAAAATTTAAAATACTCACAAATTAAAATGGCATTACAAAACCACAGTCGGAACCTACGTCACAAAATGAAGTCTGAATTATGAAGTAAGCTATGTGCGCACGAGAAACCATTTAATGCATATTTATGTTATGCATGAGCTTCCGTTCTGCTTGCGGAGAGAAAAAACGTAAATCACATAAGGCTTGGAAGGGACACATAAGTACAATTGGGTCGTACAGCGTGCCTGTGACATCAATGCGATCGAACGATCATTTATCGTATTGTTAATTACACGAGCCGGTTGTATTTCAAATGGTAAAGTACACTAAACGATGTTACGGGAATAAGTGATTTCATAAATACTATAACCCTTAGGGGTTATAAAAGAAACCGAGGCCCTGGCCTACATGCAAGTGAAGGAACACGGGTGGGTTTTAGTCAGTAAAAGTCCAACACGCCCTTCCGCTCCACCCAGAGCGGGAGTATTACAACAAAATAATGGGTCCTGCCCAGCAGTGGGACGATAAAAAAAGGTTGATGATGATGATCGATGGGTTCCGATAAAGGCATTTTGATTATATTCCTAATTCACTTTCATTAGTCGATTAGTCCTTCATAGGCGAAAGTTTCGACGCATCTTTGTACTGTATCAACCTAGTGAATAGTGATTGGGAAGAAGCACAGCAATTTTGTTATTTATCGAGCTCAAAACTTCATAAAACCGATAATAAAATCCGGAGTGTTGCACTTCATTGTTAGTGCACCAAAGCACATAAGAATTAGTAATACAAGCTAAGTGGTAGCCCCAGGGTCAAACGCAGGCGAATCACGTTCCGACTCTATCGGCGTACGGAATTCATTAGTTCGCCATGATAAACACCTCGTTATATCTGAATCACGTGAAGTTCAGCGTTTCTTCTGAACTTTCCTATTAGTTTATTACACCAGACATTACACAATTTGTATGATCTTTATTTAGGTTGTTCTAAATAAATGTATTTTCTTTCTTTTTTACATTCTGTTAGATTTTCTAGATCTCCTTAATATTGCCCTGAACAATTTCTCTAGCTGTTCCCCGAGTCTTAAAAAGGTATTCAAAGACGTACGGCCTCGTAAGTACGTTGCGCGTTGTCGTCTCTCTACTTGGGTATAGGCTCATAAGTTCATAACTCAATGTAATCCTTCAAAGGTCGGCCAAACGTATGGTTACCTATGAAAAGGTGTTAAGCTGTCTGTGCTTTGTTGTTTGTATAGTAAAAGATCTTTATACCTATATGGGTATTTATGTTCCGTAAATATGCCGCGCGTACAGAAACCATGAATATGAAGTGGTAATTTATAAGGGGTTATAAGCAAGAATATAAAAAAAATCTATTTGATTGAAGTCTTTGGCCAGATTGTTATTATTATATTAATGGTATCGGTGGCTTATTTAAAAAGCTACTTCATGTCGGACTAATTTTCATTATATACGAATACATTCTTCACGCAACTAGAGCTGCCTAATTTATTTTTAATGTTTCCTTTCTTTTTACCCGGCTACGGCAAAGCAAAAGGAGGGTTATGATTTTGACAGGCTATGTATATATGTTCCCTCGTAACTTCTAAACTACTCATCAGAATTCAACAAATGACATATCATTAGAAGCGTCTTAATTGTCCGCTGGTTATAGGCTATATGGAGTTTCACAAAATCTAATGTGGCGCCCTCTAGCGGACAAAACATGCAGAGTAAAAAAATAAAGTTAAGATAAATATGCCGTGTTTAGTATCATTTGAAAGCGCTTTACTTGTACATTTTGAATATATATATATTACTAGCATTTGCTTGTGACTTTACCTGTATTCATGGACTGATTGCATATAATTCACATCTTTTCGTTCATAGCTTCTTTACTACTTATCAGAATAAGTCCACTGCACTACCATTAGAAGGGCCTTGATATTCTGTTGGTTATCTATACTAATATATAAAGCTGAAGAGTTTGTTTGTTTGTGCGCGCTAATCTCAGGAACTACGGTCCGATTTGAAAAATTCGTTTTGCGTTGGATAGCCCATTAATCCAGGAAGACTTTAGGCTATATAACATCACGCTGCGACCAATAGGAGCGGAGCATAATTAATTCCACGCGAATGAAGTCGATGGCGGCTACTAGTGAGCTATAAAGCTTGTTACCAAATTTAGTATTGCGCCCTCTAGCGGACAAAAAGTTTTATGATAATATAAAATTAAAATAAATATTAATAATTATTAATATTAATTAGTATTTGGTATCACTTGAAAGAGCTTCACGAGTACTTTATGCTTGTACATAATCCCGAGTAATGTTTCGTAGAAATTTGAATGTAAACCAGGATTTGGTAAACGGAGCAATGGGAGTGGTGAAGACCTTCGAATGGCCTGCTCTTCTGCGCGATCAGTTGACACGGGGAGAACAGCCTAGCGCTGTTCTCATACAATTGACGACGCATCCATAAAAGCAGATAATAGCGGACTTATCAGAATCGAGCCTTGCCTCACTGAATTTGACGGCTTGAGGGGGTCTGGGAAAATTCAGCGTAAAATGCGCCCGCTGATTCTTTCTTGGGGTTGTACCGTACATAAATTACACGGTTGTACTCTAGATAAAGCAGTTATCAATCTAGGAAAGTCATTGTTTGCTAAAGGACAGGCCTATGTCGCTCTCAGTAGAGTCAAAACCATAGAGTGATTGTTTATAACTGCCTTGGATCATAATAAATTACTTAAAAATCCACATGACAGTCGATCTTTACCAGAATTACACAGATTAAGAAATTTTTCCAGGTCCTCTCAATATATTTAAATATTGAGTTTGAGTTTAGCGTCTGTATATAATAATATATGAAACATCCATAGAGATAAATTTTCATGTTTGGAAAGGCGTAGTCACACGTTCTCAAGGTGCTATGGTAGGTAGCTGTATATGTAACGTGTGACTACGTCTTTCCAAACATGAAAATTTATCTCTACTTGGTGAATATTGCATACTTCAGAATAGTATTGTATGATATTATTGTCAATTTACAACGAAGGCATCTTGGTAGAGTCTACTTTGTCCATTTACTTGCAACTAGCAACTTTGTTCCGTTCAGTATTCTGAAAATCTTGTTTTATACTTTTTCAGCGTCGTTTTTTGTCGTAGTTGGGTTTTAGTTTTTTACTTTTTTTCAATTTTATTTTCTGTAATTATTATTAGCTACATCACTTCCATTGTTAAGATAGCACATAAAGGAAGAGCGACACAGCTCCGACACAAGTACTATTGTTACTTACTGGAGCTGCCTCAATTTATGTATGACACAATGTTTGGATGAAATAAACCTACAGATCAATTTTTATGAAGTAATCACAAAGCTATGCCATTCTTAAGGCCTTCACTAAGACTTTACAAATTAAATGTCACGTTCCTTTTGTATTACTTCATTTGTCGACGCGTTTACAAAGGATACCGAATGCTTTTTATTAATATGTAGATAGTTATTTACGGAGGTACCTACATGTAGATCCGGGAATGATTTTTGGGTCGCATATTTGAAATCCGCAAAAAAAAAAATGCATATGGAGGAAGCGTAAACAAGGAGTTTTTACTTTAATAAAATCTTGCCTTTCTGTATCCAAGATGTTTCAATTAGGGTGCAGAAACATTTAAAATATTTATCTATCATTATATCAGCCGAAACGTTTTTAAAATCGTAGGCGTAATCGTTTCATCCGGAAATTTTAGTCACCATAAAAAATTAAGTGAACTGTGGAATGAGCTGTCTTTCCAAGTAATGCTACTTTAAGCTTACTACGCCCAATTTTACTCGGCGAGATTTTGTCGAAATCCTCCACCAGGTCGTTTCCAACCTACAGGGCCTAGTCATTACACAATATAGTTCTTCATTGCCTTAAAAATAGTAAAACCCACAGTTAAACCCAATAAACGCACACATTATTACACCATACATTATGTAATATAAGTAATAAAGTTTATTTCTATACGGTTATCTTCTCGGCTGATTAGATTCAGCGAAACAGAGCTCGATGTCGCCATTCAGTGCCAAGTGTGACCGAACATGTGCCGTGCGGACGTGCAGGGTCATAGATCAATAGTGTGCGGCAAAAGGTACGAATGCCTGCTGGCACCGAGCACAAAACACGGAAAACGAAGACAGTATCCCAGTAATGCAGCCGCAGTTGAGTGCTATGACTATACATCCCTAACTTTGGCTTTTTTGCGATGCGATGCGGGAAAACTCTGCGGTCGTTACATCATCTGTGGGAGGGTCCTGCTGTGGGCACTGCGGATGTTAAGTTTAAAGTAATTGCGACCCCAATATCGACAGAATTTTTGACCGAAAATATTTATAAACAGAATAACAAATAAATTTGATACTATGAAGTATGTTCACTATTATGCATGTCATCTCAGTTGAGCAGATAGTCAAGGATTATTCTGTTGCTGAAGATTGCCTAGCCTAGCCCTAATTAAATATATTATAGTAAAGATGCATAATACAGTATCGCTGCCCTTCGTGCCGACTGCTGTGCGTCTGCAACATTATACATGAAATCGTGTGTCGCAAGACTTTTTCAACGACTAACATTCACCCTAACTACTAAAAGAATATCTCTAGAGGATATTATATCAGTGTACTTTTACAGGAATTCTGTTAACCACCAAACGTTCAGGTAAACGTGATGTTAGGTTCAGGGCCAGAGATACCACTTGACAACATCCTCTCAATTTTTACAGCGGATATTTACGACAAAAAATTTCATACGTTTTGTTTTGTAAATTACAAGCAAATTAATTCTCTCTCAGAAATCTAAACAATCCAATTATTAAGTAAACACTTGTAGGTCTGCCAGTTGGAGTAATTGAGTCTGGCGTATCTTTGAATATGGTGCTTGCCCTTCATTTAATATTCTCTTTGTCATACTCACACAAATTTTGAAATGAAATTGAATAACTGGTATACTCTATCTATACACATTGATTGGCATCTAACAACCGAGACTATGGTAATGATGCGAGAAAAAAAATCTTTCCAATCTTTCGACCTTAAAATGACATTCAGACCTGCTAAATAATTCATAAACAACAATTAAGTATGCCATATTAAATTTAACAATTCTCCCCCCCAAGCCCCATTCCATTCCATTTTTCCCGCGCCAAGGATCCTTCAAAATTATGATTTCTTAGCAATATTGCCTGACTTGTGTAAATGCCACTTAACATAAAATCAAGTTTACTGTGTATTTACCTTTTATTCACCCTTTGTTCTACTGTAGCTTACATTTTAGTCCATAAAAGCAATGTTCAGCTTTAAGGCCTATATAAAATTGAGTTTAAATGCCAGCCCGTGGCGTTGGTTTTATTCTAGTTCGTTTGGATCGTCGTAATTAATGATTTCTTTTAGAAAAAAGTTAGATCAGCTAACGAGGATCTTTGAGTGCGATAGCACACTAATTAAATTTAACTTTTGGCCTCTAACTTAAGTTTCTTCGTCACCTGGTAACCTTCCATTTTATAGGTTTCTTTCTATCTACGCATAAATTCACGCAAAAAGCTTGTATCGTTGGGTCAAATTCGCGGGTTCCACTCACGATCAACAAACATTATAACAACAGCAATCACGTCTTCTCATTCACCTCTTAACATTTCCATTACCACAGCCACGTCTTCTTTCCAGGTGAAGATCCTAGTGCCGAACTCGACGGCCGGCATGATCATCGGCAAGGGAGGCAACTACATCAAGCAGATTAAGGAACAGAGCGGTAGCTACGTCCAGATCTCGCAGAAGGCCAAGGAGCTGTCGCTGCAGGAGAGATGCATCACTGTGGTCGGTGAGTATCGAGGTACCAGTAACCACCAACATCATTATCAGACTCAAAACTCCATGACAGGCTTTACACAACTGCCACGACTGATCCCACATCATCATAATCAGCTCGGAAAGGGTTGGTGATCGTCGTGTATTGTTATTAGCATACAGGAGGATGCTACTGCCTATACTCGACTTCAAACACGCAATCAAGTCGCCTTGAACATTAACGACTTAGGGTACCTTTAATTATTGTAATTGAGTGGGTTCTCTACACTGGTGAAAATAGGTGCTCCATTAATTAAATATTAATAGACTAACGGGGGTATATCTGGGATCACGGCGAACCTCATTAGATAAGCAGCCCCTTAAAGCGTTCATTTGCAATTCACCGAATTATCCTATCTTTATTATTCACAGATAAGTGTTGTACCTTCAGTGTCTCGGTACCCCACTGTAGGGCTTTTATTTGAATTGAAGAGATTATTAGTTAAGCGCTTCCCATCTTGTCACTCGCAATCCTATTTATATTGTTATGAGAGTACAATAAGTGTCCTAGGCCCGTTCAGCTGCCGGCTCTGTCATAGCACGAAGAGCTGCACCAATGACGGTCGTTACAGACTGAAGCCCGGAAGTTTCACTACGGTCCCCACTTTACAATATCGGTTCCTCCCTTGTAATTTGGTTGCGAAAGTTCAGGAGGCGTTTGCTTTGTAGTTGATATTAATAATAAATCTATATGGTTTAATGAAATGTTCAAGATATCACAGTTAACATAATTGAATATTCTGTTTCCATTATCAACCTGCTTTATTACACTACTTTGTCAATTTCTATCTTTTGA
The DNA here is from genome assembly GCA_017933935.1 of Sesamia nonagrioides. Taxonomy (NCBI): domain Eukaryota; kingdom Metazoa; phylum Arthropoda; class Insecta; order Lepidoptera; family Noctuidae; genus Sesamia; species Sesamia nonagrioides. The sequence goes on from JADWQK010002273.1 coordinate 153,522, forward strand.
AATATAAAGCACGCCTAACCTTGGCTAATAGGTTTAGACAAGGTTATGCGTGCTTTATATTTCCCTATCAAAGTAATTCCTATCTGGTTCATCACTTTTCCCACTTAGTAAATCTTCAAAATTTGTGTCTGCAGCCCTAGCTGCCTAAGTATGGCTGTAAAACAAGCAATTTAATAGAAATTCCCGAATCTACACAAATAAAAATGATTATAGAATACCGTTTGATTTCTATCTGAACGTAATCAACATAACATAAAATTGATTTACTTATTCTTTGCCAACGTGTCATCATTTACAGATCTTGAACGCAGTTTAGGTGTGCTGATCGCGGTTACTTTCATTTGACAAATTCGCGCTTCGTTTTCACGGAGAGAGTTTTGTATCTGTACATACAACGGCAGTGTTAAGAACTTCATTTTATGATGGTCATAATTTAAAACCCGTGATTACACAACAAAGAGACTTGTTCCCTCTTCTACTCAATACTTTACGATGTAGGGATTAGTGTTATTTTTCCGCGAACAGCGAATGCAGTCCGTTGCGGTTGGATTTATTGAAATGCTACATTGGACATCGCGCGCAATAGGCGCCCAGCCAAATGTCCGCAGTAGCGACACGTAACCACATCGATCGATATAATAGTCACGTTTACCAGCATAACGGAGACACGAGGATTATCTCCTCGGATGAGCTTTTGTAGCGGAAGACGTGGCCGCTTCCCCTTTTAAAGATATGTATGTATTATAATTTTTCCGGGCTTTGGCGCCAATTCCCTTATTCAAAGTAAACTAAATTAAAGATATGGTGGCACAGATTCTCTTGTTAACAAACTAAATTAATTTTTAGTTAAGTTTCCTCTTTTTCTTTCTATTTAATTACGAAAAGGATAGAAGATAACATTTTAGTTTAATCCTGGCAAATTAATATACTCCAGAGACAGCTTAGACGTGATTATAAACATGGCGACCAGAAATACGTCAATTTGGGCCAGGACCGGACTAATTTGACAGGTTTAATAACATTTTATCTATTTAATTAAGAAAATGACAGTCCTTTTCTTCTTCTTCTTCAGCCTATAGATGTCCACTGCTGGACAAAGGCCTCCCCCAAGGCTTTCCACGCTGACCGTTCTTGTGCTGCCCGCATCCATCGGCTTCCCGCGACCTTCACCAGGTCATTGGTCTCTGCGTGATCGAATCAGAAATGAGGAGATCCGCAGAAGAACCAAAGTCACCGACATAGCTCTGCGAGTCGCTAAACTTAAGTGGCAGTGGGCAGGGCACATTGCTCGTAGAACCGATGGCCGATGGGGCAATAAGGTTCTGGAGTGGCGACCACGTACTGGAAGACGCAGCGTAGGGAGGCCCCCAACAAGGTGGACCGATGACCTTGTGAAGGTCGCAGGAAGTCCTTTTCTTAATGAAATATAATTACTTAATGAAAAAGGTGCACTGAACTTTTAGTTTAGCCAGTTTGGTGTCAAATTAAAATACTCAATAGACAGTTCAGACATGATTAAAAACATGGCTAATGAATTTACGATAATTTACGTCAGGCGCTGACTAATTTGCCAGAACTAAACTAATCTTCCGTTCCTTTTTTTTTTTAATAAAATGAAGATGTTTAAGTTCAGTTGTGTATTATTAAACTTAAATTAGTTTAGTTTGTGACCGGTTTGTTCTTCTAAAGTAGGTACGCAACGAATTGTAATTTATGTTTCACCACTATTTAGAGAACATATTTCTGAAGGTTTATGAGTATAATAAACAAATATTAAAATATGATATAATAAGGTTATCTAGACGATTTGTCAAATCGTAAAAACCGTGTGCAGTGGCGTTTCGCTAGTTGTCCTACAAGATATGGAAGGATGTGTATGGTGTTTTAGTGTTTATAATGATCCTAACAAAAGAGAAAGTATTTATAAAATAGTTGTGGGTTGTATTACCGTTACGTTAACCACGGATAGTGTCGCAATTGTCTGCCAAATGTGTCCACGAGTGAGAGGATGTATCCATGGATGGGCTTACACAAGCGCGTCTAGTCTACACTATACGGATGCTTTTTAAAAGCTTGGTCTATGTCTGTAACTTGGTGCTTACGTCACAAATTACAAAAAGCTTTTAAAAAAGAAGAACTGATTTTGAAACGAGTTGCTATACCTAGCAAAATTAATTGGTCAACCTTTGACCACAATATTCATCGCATAAATGTTTCCAAATATAGACTATTACATCACTATAAAACATCACGAAAACGTTTCAACTACATTTTAATGTAGGTAAAGGACGGGGAGAAATCCGATAGCTTTTTGTCTAGTGCCCTTCACGTGCGCGAGGTCACGTTGAGGCCCTAATTGTATAGTGTATCGTTTTTGTTACCATCATCATTATTTACAACATGGTGTACATGATACATTGCATGAAGGATAATAATGGGCTATACAAAAGTTCTAACTCGTTCATCCGTATACAGTGGCGTACAAATTGGTAGGAAGAGATATAGAGAGATTCATAAAAATAACATTTCCTCACGGGCGCTATTCGCTGAAAATATTATGAACCAGGGCCGGACTTAACTCCGACTTTTGTCCGTGTGGAAGCAAACTACATATGTACTTATATCATAAAACATACCTAACGGCAACAGTGGAATCGTTTAGCTTAATCTAAGAGCGGAAAAACTTTTGTAATCGGATCAGTATTTCCAGATTTTCCTCTGAGAAACAAACAAGCAATTCTACCTCCTAATAGTGAAATTGGCGTAGTTTTGAGCCGACATTTAACAGTATACCTAACATTGTCGTGCAACTAGTACAGAGAATAAGTTGAAGTAATATTATCTTAATGTGACGGATTATCTTAGTGGGCGCATACCACCATAGCTAAAACACCGCTAAAAACCTGAATGTCAATAGCTGGACAGATTGCAACGAAAGAACATTTTACAATTATTATAATCGTATCGGTCCACCTTACACCGGCCTACCCACTCTGCGTCTTCCGGTGCGTGGTCGCCACCCGAGAACCCGAAGAACTGGTGAAGGTAGGGAGAAACCGCTGGATGCGGGAGACGCAGTTGCGGCCGTCGTGGAGATCCTTGGGGGAGGTCTATGTCCAGCAATGGACATCTTTCGGCTAAAATGATGACGATGATAATTGTGTATCTATGTAGCAGCCCACTGGTTAAATAGATCGTTTGATAATCCGCCCGGCCTTCGGAACTAATGCTCGCGCCTCTCTTCACTGTCTCGACTGTCACGTGGTTGATCACAATTCTTACCAAATCCCTTTGGTCGGTGTGTCCTAGCTTAGTTATTACGAGCGGCCTATTCGACTCACACGTGATTGGTTAAAGTTCCAACCTCAACCATAATTTATTGAATGTCATTCAGGTGGTTAACTAAACCCCCACCCTAATTACGTAATACACTATTACTATCGGTTGGAATCATTTTGAAGCATATTCCTAATCCATTGCTCCATATGTTCTAAAAATGCGTCTGCTCAATAACGTACATAAGGCAATGAATAATGTCCAACTGTCATAACGAAACCCATTGCTACTCATAATGTGTTACGTAATTACGCTACAGTTGGCATCCAACAATTTAAAGTTTACTGTTAAAACTCCTCGATATTTGCTGATATTATATAAAACTTGAATAAACGGCTGAGTGCTGAAAGCCAGATTATCTGATATTGGATTTGCGGCATCCATATCGCTGCGGTACGGATGCGGCAGGAAATTGTGCCGGATTGTGCTGGATAGGTAACCGTGCGGTTAACGGGCTAGCCGTTACCGCCGCGGGCACTGAATTTGTATCCGATAAGGTGAAATGTAAACTGGGAACCAAGAAATATGTGTAGGTGGAATAGACAACGTTTATTGGCGGTAAACATCATGCAAGAAATTATAAAAACTAATAATAAAATATGGTTAAGAGAACATGCACCACATCCACGCACGGCGCTTCTTAAGCGGAGATTTTTTTTTTTCATATTTGATAGTTGTTTGATTTATATTCGGCTTACTAATTTAAACAAAGGTTATAGGTAGGGGGGGGGGGGGGTAGGAGATATATCTCGGGACTTTTGGTGGTCATTTTGGATTGTGTAAACTGTGCTGCCTTCCCATAGTCAGGAAAATTAATTGTTTAGTCACTAAACTTTAGTGAATTGTTTACCAACTTAAATTCTGTACCTAGGTAGTAGGTATATTAAAATCAAAACTGTCATTAGCTGAACTTTTTTCAGCAGTGCACACTGACATTGAACAGTGATCACTGCACATTATAACTATGAGCGTAAGGTCGGGGGTGAACAGACACATTGGTAGAAACAATGCATGAAATAGTGCAAGTTGCGCGTCGTTGGCCGCTGTCAGGTACCGCCACGCTGTAGGTACCAATAGACCAGATATGTCAGGTAGCGGCCAGCAACAACTGGTGTGCAGGAAAGACATGGAACAGTAATATTTCGTCGAAAATATGGTAGAAATATTGGAGACACAAACTGCTTTATTTCTAAATAATCCCACCGAAACGTGCTGCCGGGACGTACGAAGCCCGAACGTATGCTCTTTCCTAGGATGTCATGAATGTTTAGTACCTACACGGTGGTAGTCAGTGGTTTATTCGTGAAAACGTAACACACAAACTTACTTTTGAATGTATAATATTAGAATCGATGACATAAAACAATACTAGCTAGCTGGTGGGCCATAAAAAGGCTAAAACAAAGAGCATGATCCCTCGCAATATATTTCCCTATATAAATGCAAAAATGCCATCCATAGTTTGTATCTATCCCTCTGAAGTACTCACTAATGATATATATTCTTGCAGGCGAGAAAGAAAACAACAAGAAGGCCTGCCTGATGATCCTACAGAAGGTGGTGGACGATCCTCAGTCCGGCTCCTGCCCGAACGTGTCGTACGCCGACGTGGCCGGTCCGGTCGCCAACTACAACCCGACCGGCTCGCCGTACGCCGTGCCCACCGCTGAGGTGAAAGAGGTGACCTCTCGTACACGCTCCTTTGTCGTGACCTGTGGTCCTAAGCTTGCGGGGGTGCTCCGCAGATGGTTAATGGGGTTAATTTGGAAATGGCTCTTAAATGATGAGTAGTGGTTTTGAAGATTGATGTCTCGTTTGCTGTTGTTGGTGTGTGGTGTAGTGGTTTCGGAAGCAAGGCACTGATGGGTGCGAGCATGCAGGTACTAGCTCCAGAAAGTTTAATTCTTCTGAAATCTGTACTTAAAGGGGGTTATAGTTGTACGAGAAAGAGAAAAAATAAATCATCAACAGCTCAATCATAGGATAACAATTGAAAATCATTACTAAATTAGATTATCTGCGAAATTGGATAGGGAGTTCTTTAATCAATTAAAATTACCAAGGAACAAAATCAAAAGTCATTTATTCAAATTAGATATTCAGACTTTCGTCAAAATTACGTAATATAGTCCCCTAAAACGCTTGCCCTTTGTGTAAAACAAGACCCAATCTTCGTGTACTTTTTTTCGGGGGAAACCTTAAAAAGGCGCCCGACCCCCGAGGAATGAGGTCGGGTAGTGTGGGATTTTTACCACACTAAAATCACCCCAGTGATCACCATTTGCACTTAGGGGTGGTCCCGGTTCCCCTTAAAAGACCAATTCCGGAACCCCCCTTGCGCAACGCCTGTAAGGCACATCCCAGGGAATGTTTCGTGTACCTACAACATGTTCTACCAAGGCTATTTATATTTAGATCACATTTTGGAACTGTTAGGTCCGTATTACAGAACGTCACTCAAAACTCAAGCTCTACTTAAGTCTCGTTTGAAGCCTTTTGATTGGTTGAAACTAGTTTTCAGTAATGTTTAAACAGAGATCAATGCTTGAGTTTCCTTCTGGAATACGGACCTTAGTTATTTACATTGCAATGAGACCAGCCCCCTAATCGGCTAACACCTCTTTGTCAAATGATTGCGACTAGTTGGGATCGTTTGGACCGAACTGATTGGTCCAATCCCATCGTTTGGACCGAACTGATCAGTCCAAACGATCCCAACTAGTCGCAATCATTTGACAAAGAGGTGTTCGCCGATTAGGGGGCAGATTGTGTATCGGTACCTGAAACCACCTATGATCACATATGACCGCCACGCACGATGACGTTTTAGTGTAGGAGGCGGTACAGTGAGCGGAGCGCCCCCCTGTCCGTGAGCGTGTGCAAGTGGCTCGCTCCACACGCCGCACTGCGCCCCATACACTAGCCCATACTCACTAGCCTGCTTGTTGCTTGTGTTGTGCATGAGTGCTGTATTTACACTGAGCTGGAGACTTGTTGTTAGAATCCTTGTAAATATATCATTGGTGTGCCTTACTTAATAAATAAAATATCGGTTTAAGTAGTCTACTTCAGGTTAACAAGAAAATCAGAAAGTTAACAAGAAACCAGTTAACAAACTAAACGCAATTCTGTTGTTTGCCTTTACTTAATTACATACCTAAACCGATAGAGATATATCGAGCACGAAGCTTATACTGTTCCCAACTGTCCAGTCAGTGCAATAACTTTAATATCATAAAACACACGATGGGCTACTGTATGCAGTAACTAATGACACTGAGACATTAATCGCTTACACTATGTGTACATTAGTACTTGTACATTATACTAACTTACCTGTGTGGCTACCATGAGTTTTCATTACGAAGACTCGATCATCAATATCGACCCCGTTTGACTTATCGATTGTCCCGCTTCAAGTAAGTCATTTATTTTGCAAATATGGGTACAGTACATGGTGATAGAGTGATAATCGGTAGGTTCAGCCACATTTTACCAATAGGCATGCAAAAATTAATTAATTTAATTCAAGGTTGTAAGAACTCTCAACCAATGAGAGCGCCAAACGCGGTCGATGCGTATGATTGAGTCTCGTAATAAAAACTCATGGTAGCCACACCGTACACTTTTGGGGGTTGCTCGGTGAAGAGACAAATATTTTTCCATCCCTCCTTTCTAATACAAGAAGAAAATTTATTTTCTTTGATTTTCGACGAGTTACAATTAAACAATTTATAGGATTTTCAGTTCCTTTTGAATTAAACTACACAATTTATACTAATACATAAATGTCTATTGTAGTTGAAATAGTTCAAAAACAGTTTTAAGCACGATGGCCACTTGCAAGTTCTCACCCACATCACAGTGGCTCCCTTTTGCTCATTTAAACAAAAAGCTTGCCAGTTACGCTGGCTATATCTACCAGTGATGTGTGCAGTAAGCTAGAAAAACCTATAGACTTATACTAATGGACATGCCGTATCATCTTCAGTAATTTATTGGTTTGAAAAGAGTGACAGATGGCCTATGCTTTCGGTCTAGCACTATCTCTTTCCTCGTAGATGATCCATGATTTTGAGACAGATAAAGATATAGACGAAACTTCATTTCTTCTCTTTCTTTCGGAGTGCCACAATTCTCATCTCTAAGGCATGTCTATTAGTATAATTATGTCGATGGAAAAACTAGCAATAGGTAACATATTTTTGTTTGTGGATTTTTCTAGTTTTCTTGTCGAGCATTGGTAACTAATTCTCGGGTGTAAGTAGATTGTGAATGATCAGTAACGTTGTAGTGATTAACAGGGTCTTATTGAAATAGTTAGCCGCACTTCACACAATTTTCACTTTTCTGAAATTGTAACAAGACAAAGAGAGTCTAAACGGCTGGCCCAACTCGGTTAAACGAATAGGAATTTCACACTAACACGTGGTATTTATAATATATTCATTCATGAATTGTTTAGTGTTTAAAAATTTCTTATAACTTTCGTGAACTAATAAACATAAGAAAATTTCTCAATTGTTATTTTGCATTATTTTGGTTTGACATGACAAGATCAAGGATTATAGTAAATCCGTTGTCTCAAGTTCTTTTGGTCCAATTACTTCTTGTCCTATTACCAGTGAAAAACACAATTATCAATAAAAATTGTCGCAGACACGTTAAAAGGCCCAGAGCTTTGTTATAGGAGTTACGCGATATTGTTTTCATGATTCTGCAGACATGAAAAGTTCCTAAACCTTTTAAATTACAAAATACAAATTTTCATCTATTAAGCATTATATATTGCTAGGAATCATGTTTATACATGCTTTTTCATTGCGGAGCAGCTTTCCATACTTCAGTTTAGCCATGCCCTTTCACTAATTTAATATGACCTTGTATATGGTGATATGTATATTTCGAGGTGATCAACATCCAAAGTTCAACATCTGCTTCAATGTTCAACATTCAACTGCAGTCTAGTTGCACTGTAACGGTCACTTGATCACAAATCGCTCAAGACATTTAACGCTTAATTAATTTAAGATATCCTTCTGTTTTTGTCAATCGTTCGAAGATGTTTTTTTGTTAAGCGTTAGACGTGATTAGTGATTTGTATTTTAAGTGGGCTTTAGGTACGTCTAGTTCCTGAAATTAAAATTATCGGTAAATTATGAGAATTACAACAGCATCATTAAGGCGTTTAAACGTGTTGATATTTTTTTATTTCAGAAACTGCTATTAAGTTTGACACGTGTGTGTTTTTCTGTTAACAAATCATTGTTTATATCATTGTTATGTATTGATCGTCTCCTCGCCTCCTGTCACAGGGCATGGACATGTTACAGAACCACGGGTTGGGCGGCGGCGTGGGCGGCGTGCTGGTGAACGGTGCGGTGGGGGGCGGCTCGCTGGGCTCGCTGTCGCTCAGTCTGAGTCTGGCGCCGCCCGGCAGCCAGCCGCCCGCGCCCATCACTCAGCACACGCTCGACCACATCAAGGTACGACACGACTCCTTCACATGTACCCAAAAATGGGCTTATTTGGAACTGGCGAACTAAAAGTTGTGGTCAATTATATTTTTTATGCCACAGTCAAGCAATTAAAATAAAAATACAAAAAATCGACAATATTGTAATTTATTAGGAATTATAGTAATTTACATTCTGGAATAGCTATTTCTCTCATTTCAGGAGGCATTAAGACATTGTCCATTTCACTATTATCACTGATATCACTCATTTTCGAAACAATATTATTTATAAATGCGGATAATAGTTAACAATGGCGCGAAAATAGCGCGGCGCGCGGAATGTTTTTCACAAATGAAAGGCAAAAGCAATTTATCTAAACAGCCTAGTAACATGCGATGTTTAATTACGCGCGCTTTTTGGTATAATCTTATGTTAAATTATTGATGTCATAGCCATAAAAAAATTAAAAAGTTTCATTGTAGTTCGGTTTACCCGTGTGGAAATGGTCATTATAACACGACTTGGCAGGAATGAGTACTATTGAGATATGTTATGGTTATGTATTAAGCAAATTACCAAATGGTCGTAGAAAAAGTATGTATTACACCACCTAGCAAGACATCTACCATTCAACGTCAATTTCACAGAAATTTTTTTGAAGAATATTGGTGGTAAACATTGTGAATTTAATTTTTTGACAAAGCTTGAAATTTTGGTGTCCTTCGAGGTAGTAAAACTTTTTCCGGGAACTGAAAATGTAGAGAAATATATATGAAGTAAAGTAGTCTACGAAATAGTATATTTCTGGCGTTTTTCAGATCTTCTATTTGCTCTTTTGTCTCCTTTATGGACATTTTCAGATATCGTTTACTTTCCTTTTAAATATAGCTCAAAAATGTATAAAAACACAATGTAATGTATTCTGACACCAATTAGCCCGATTGTTGCGATAATCAGAACGGAAATTTCCAAGAAATATATCTTAGATCTAATAATAGGAGCTATACAACCTTAACCATGCTATACAACCCTACCAACCGAGCTATACAACGTGTAACAAAAAGGGTATATACATACCAAGGGCATGGCATCTTTAGATGATATCAAACGATATCGGAAGGGTTTCAACTCAAAATAAAATACTCAATAAATTGGTACCAAATTTTCGGTTTCGTGTGTTTCTTAAAATCAAATCATAACAAACGTGGCAGCACACTACATACGTTAATAACTACTCGTTACCCGTCACGTTACTTGCCAAAATCCGATAAATGTCTTCAATATCTCTATGCGACTAGTATGATAGTAGCCTATCACAGGCGGTGTTTTTCCTCATAACTTCCTAACATAAAGAGATAGGATTAAAAAACCCTTTCAATATCGTTTGATATCATGTAAAGATGCCATGCCTTTGTTATGTATATACCCTTTATGTTACACGTTGTATATACCTTTTTGTTACAACGTGTAACAAAAAGGGTATATACATACCAAGGGCATGGCATCTTTAGATGATATCAAACGATATGGGAAGGGTTTTAACTCAAAATAAAATACTCAACAAATTGGTACCAAATTTTCGGTTTCGTGTGTTTCTTAAAATCAAATCATAACAAACGTGGCAGCACACTACATACGTTAATAACTACTCGTTACCCGTCACGTTACTTGCCAAAATCCTATGTCTTCAATATCTCTGTGCGACTAGTATGATAGTAGCCTATCACAGGCGGTGTTTTTCCTCATAACTTCCTAACATAAAGAGATAGGATTAAAAAATCCTTCCAATATCGTTTGATATCATGTAAAGATGCCATGCCTTTGTTATGTATATACCCTTTATGTTACACTTTGTATATTAAAAACAGATAATAATTATGAGAAATTTATAAAATACCGAAAAAATATTCAAACGTAATTTAGTAGCTTTATTTTTGGTAAACATAAATTTAAGGAAAAAAGTGTTCCAATCAGCCCCACTCTACGGTAGCTACATTTTGAAGGTTTTAGATCTGTTTGTTGTTCACACTGTGCGGTGTAGGTGGCGCTGCGTCAGGCGGGCTACAGCGAGGCGGGACTGTCCGAGATCGGCGCGGCGCTGGCGCTGCTGGTGAAGCACGGCGTGCTGGGGCTGGCCCTACCCGCCGCGCTGCCGGCGCCGCCGCTGTCGGCCGCCTACTTCCCGCTGCCGCAGCAGGAGCCCTCCGCCGTCTTCGGGCCCATCGGACAAGTCTCGCTCGGTATGTTCTTAACAACATGATCCACAATAAAATATTCACAGACCCTACATTATAAAATAATACTATCCGACGTACAGTTGGCAACCTCTCTATGATTTAATATTACAATAATTATCTTAATAAAACCAGTAATTATGTCACACAATTACAATCATATCTACGTAATGGTCACTCTAGACATTTAAAAGTACTGTTTGTTTACAGGAAACTCATTTTGTACTGATTTTGTTACTGGTTTTATCAATTCATTATTTTCTGTGGAGAATTTTTTAAACCCTTTTTGTCTAAAAAAAAAGCTGTCAAAATTGTTGAAATTCTCTGTGTATCCCAAAAAAGCTATTGATAGTAAAAATAATTATTCTCTACAGAAAACTTGTTTAATATGACTCTTGATTTTGAACTTAATAATGAAAGAAATATTCTGAAATCCGGAAATTACTATTTTCTCCCGAAATTACGAAATTACCATTATTTCAGCATACTTCTTATCCCAAAATTCCTCTTTGAACATTTTGAACAGTACTATTTGAACCAAAGTTTTTCCAAAATTGAGTTGTATGGGGGCCGACGCTCGACCGCCTGCCGCACATGATGGATCATGGTGCACCGGCTATGGTAGCATACCTCACACGCTTCCAAATTCTAAATTCCGCAACGCTTGTCATTCTGTCTTGGTACCTGATTGGCTGTCGTGACAATAATAACTTTCAACTGTGCTTTTGTTCTCACTGTGCCGTGTTTTATTTCAAATGAGAAGTTGAAACCGTTTTCGTTTAGTTTTGTTCTATTATTGGTTCTGAAACGAAATTAAATCAAAAAGGGTTATTTAGACGAAAGCTCGCTTGATTGAGCGCATTGAAACTGCATGTGATCCTTCTTGAGTTCGAGGTGTCCGCATTTCAGGGAGACATATGTCCCGAATCATAGGTGTCTAATTCACAGACGTTTTTCAGGTGTGGATGTGATTTCAGATTACACACAGCAAATGATGTGGGCCTATAAGTGTTACCAAAAAGACTAAAACATATCAGGCATCTAGTAAAATGCAGTGGGGCGTGAATGTAATGACTTTTGAAACGAAACACGGTTATTTACTAAGTCAAGACTATGTATACTATCTCGTTATAATTGCATGCTTAGATATTTTTATGGTGTTTCAAGTGTTGTATTGCTGATCCAAATAACACAATTGGCTTACACTTTTATTTTTTGTTTATTTAATATCTATCTAAAACTTTTCCAAATTATTGACCATCGCTTTACCATACCATTCTGTCGGCAATACATAACATGACCTTGTGTCATGGACGGACCTCAATATTGAAATTTATTACCCAACATTCATAACCAAATTATGGAAATGGGTACCGACATTTTAATTGGACTAAAACTTTAATTAGTAAACTATGTAAATTTATTTTTGACTGGATTTTCTCATTGTGATTATTTAATGACAAGTGGATTTAAATTATTATTATTTCCTTTAACTTCAACGAATTGACACCTTTTAGATCCGAGTCCGGTCCATGACCCAAATAATAGAAAGAACAACTTTAGGGTAAAATGTTCTAAATTGGAACAAAGTTCTGTAAACTGAAATGTATTTATTTAAATTACTCTCTGTAAAAAAATCATTACACAACTTATGTAATATTTTTATTTGAATCGTGTTATAGTTTTGTCTAGACCTAGCGAAATTGTAAAAAAAGGATGTAAATAAAGTTAAGTTTTTTCTTTGAAACACCAAAAAATAAGGTAATCGGTAAAGTTGTTCTTTTGTGTTGTATCATGTATCTTCTGTCCGAACGGCCCCGAGTGGCCCCGAGCGGCCCCGAGTGGCCCGGTGTCGCACGCTCACATGCCGCACTGCGCTACAGTAGTCGCTGTCACAACACTACCCGATGCATGACAGTACACTATACGTAGACTCACTTAGTAACTATTGTAATATTTCAGCGTGTTTACGATACATTTCTGTAATAGAGATATTTTTTCCATTCACTAATTATTTCTTTCTTCATTTTTATGACTCTATTGGATTTCGTTTACTTTACTTATCTATATCTGTTAGCCAAGAGCTTGTCTTCTTGTCATCGTAATAAGACGAAGATAGTCTAACAATAGCGTAAAATTTCAATGTCTCTTTATATGATCCTAATTAGTTGATTATGAGAATTTGATATTGATAAACTCATAAAATCTTTCAATTATAAAATGTCAGCCAATTTTTTTAATTGCTAAAAACAATTTAATTTACTTAGATTTTAGCAATGCACGCTGAAATATGTCTGAAGTCCATTATTTTGATTATAATTAGAACTGGTAACGGCCGGTAGTAACTGTAGAGACTGAAGGATAAGAAGCGTTCGAGGTCGCGTTGAGTAGTAAGTAGGCTAGCAGGCGCGGTGCGGCGTGTCGCTGTCGCTCCCGTGCCGTGTCCGCAACAGCGCGAAACGTTCTAATGTCGCGGTCGTCGGGTCGCGCCGGTCGTGTCGGCCCGGCGGGCGGCGCGGTGACGGCGCGTGACGTATGACGGCCCGCAGGCGGCGCGCGCGGCGGCTCCTTAGAGCGTTTCGCGGAGGTTGCATTCGAGGCGCTTCGCCCCCCAGCCGTGGCGCCCATTTCGCTGTCGGCCGGCGTGGGAGGTGTGGGCGGCGTGGGCGGCGTGGCCGGCTTCCCTTCAGCCTCGCTGCTGCCGCTGTCCAAGAGCCCCACGCCTGCCGACGCGGGAGCGAAGGACTCCAAGAACGTGGAGATCGCCGAGGTCATCGTCGGAGCCATCCTAGGTCAGTTCCTTATCAAATACACATAAAACATGACACACCAACACACTTTTGCATATGTCCAAAATATGTACAGGATGTATGACATCGTAACAATCGTAACGCCAACTTCGCGAATAGAGAATTATAATATGAGTGATAGTTTGCACAATAACAAGGATAAACAATCAGCACGAGTATTAAAATAGCTGTTTGCGACAGTAGCATACAAAACTTTTTCTGGGACCTTATGCAGATAAAAGTTAACAATGGCGTGTGAATAGCGCGTAGCGCGCAATGTTGTTTTGTCGTTATAATCCCACAAATGAAAGGCAAAGGCAATTCATCCATACAGCCTAATAACATGTCATGTTTAGTCGTGACGCAAATACGCGCGCTTTTTTGCATAATCATATGTTGATTTTTTTATGCCAGCGCCATAAAAAAAAAGTTTTATTGTAGTACGGTTTACCCGTGTGAAAATGGTCATTGTAACACGACTTGTCAGGAACGAGTACTATGGAGATATGACTTATGGTTATGTATTAAGCAAATTACCAAATGGTCGTAGAAAAATGTTGTTCCCACTCAATTTGTCTGAGCTGTAGGTTCTATATTATTCTGAAACATGAATGACCTGTGTACCGCTGCACTCCACAGGCCCCGGCGGGCGAAGCCTGGTAGAGATCCAGCAGATGTCGGGCGCCAACATCCAGATCTCCAAGAAGGGCACGTTCGCGCCCGGCACGCGCAACCGCATCGTGACCATCACGGGCACGCCCACCGCCATCTCCAACGCGCAGTACCTCATCGAGCAGAAGATCCAGGAGGAGGAGCTCAAGCGCACGCGCCACAACGCCATCTCGGGCCTCATGCAGTAACACGCCTCGCACGGTACGCCCCGCCCGTACCGCCCGTACCTCTATCTCGTTCTAGCGTAGTATCTAGTTCTAGTCAAACACAACACGATCACAGAGCGCGTTACTGCGTCGTCACCGCTAACATGGGCGCGAGTTACCTGACTCTAGTTAAGAAGTTTTGTTTTGTTTTATCTGACGGAGGATATAATTTATGCAGCTCTCGATATGCGTCGGGCGCAGCCGGCCCTCGACACATATCGACACATAGTTACCTATTTACAATAATACAATTTTTCGTATATTGATTTTATGCATGTTGACGTGGCGGGGATGTGCCCGATGTGAGCTAGTTAGTGGCTCGGGAAGCCAAATGTTCTACTGCTAACTGTGACACTGGAGTTGTTGCAGATGACATGATAATAATATGAAGTACAACACTAGCGAGCACGCCCGGTGTCACTCTCCGCCACACTATATTTTGCGTTTTTATCGTGATGACATGTAATTATTTTGTTCTGCCTAGCAGACGGTTATTGTTGTTTAAGATGTAATAATGAAATATTGTGATAACTCCTATCACGGAAATTCCTATTCCATACACATATTATTTTTGTATATTATTCACCACAGCATACATTTTTTTTATTTACAAAGTTGATTTCATTGTAAATGTTACCATTGATAAGTTATTTTTCTTTAGTTTATTAGGATTAGTGATGTGGTTATTTCATAAATTATTGACACAGTTACGTCTCGCTGGAAGATGTTATCGATGATACCCTTCGCAGCACTACGGGAGTTTAGGAGCTAAATCCTACCAAAGTTGTTTTATTTACTGACATTATATGACAAGCACCGACTTGGTTACGACCGTTGTATTGTTGTTAGTATGGAACAATTTGTCTGATAATGTCCTTGACAATAACATGCATGCTTATTAGAAGTTCATAATGAGACCTACCATGTTCTGGCTTCTTCGTTAACAACACGAGGGTAGTGGTCAAGCCGGTGTGCCGCAGGTACAACACCGTCACTGCACGTCACCCTTGTTTATTATCTTCGAACCTGGCTAGCAGCAGAGTTTTTCATTCCTGATTTTCTCTCGGTAAAGATCTTTATTTTTTTATACATTTATAAACAAAATAATAATTATCTAATCGTTTTAATATTTTGTTTTTTACTAGAAATGTTTCATAGTATTTCGTTTTGTCGTCGGTCTAAATTTGTCTTACGAATAAGTACAATTTAAATAATAATAAAATGCATGTCCAGAATAGTAGAGGAAAATAATAAAAAAATATTTTAAATGCAGATTTCTATATATCGAGATGACAATATAAATGATATATTCTTATTTACAGTTAGTATATGATTGATAATATTTTATTTTTTGCGCCGTCGTTTAACCAAGACGTTCTTTTAGTATCTGTTGGTGTCCGCACGCCGACGACTTTTGGTCTCATGACTCCGTTGCATCAGCATTCTACGAAGCCTGCAGCCGTGCAGAAACTGATTGATGGTTCTTACTAGTTCATAAAATAAAATTAATAATTCTTTATGATGAATTTAGTTTTGTCCAGAAGTCGTGTGCGTGCGCTGTTCGTTAGATTTACATAATTATTATAAACTGTGATTGTTTTCGTCGACATTGTCAAGGTACTACGTGTCAGTCTCCACTTAGTGTAGAAGCCGTTCGGTCCTTCGCTGAAGGGTAGTTATAAGTTGTGTTCGTTTACCTCAGAAGTGCCATCGTTCTACAGGTTTAGTGAGGTGCCTCTTCACATGTTCACTTTTCATACATGCATTTGATTGTGACTTGTTACAGCTGAGGACCGATATAATGTAGTAGCTGTCACGAACATGTTTTACCAACTACCCGCTATAAAACTATTTTCGTGCACAAGTGCGACTCCACGTTGGGCGCCAACGTGTATTCGTGTTACAACAAGTACATACATGCAATACTAATGAGTAATTAGATAATTTACTACGAAGGCGGTGACTACTATCAAAGTGAATAAACGTATGAAGTACAAAAGAAAACGTAATCATAATAAAATATAATAATTTGAAATCGGCTTAATGATGAAAGTTAATGTACGATAGTATTTAAGAAATCGGAATTGAGAGACAATTTCTGCTAATTCATTCACGATTACGGGATTATAAGTAATATAATAAAAGTATATTAATATTTTTAACTAATAATTAATTATTAGGGAAGTGAGCACGCTCGATTCGCCATAACCTCGTACTTCCGTTAAAAGTGAAAAATAATAGTGATTATAATATTGTTGTAAGTTTTCTCCGCACGAGTCCCGCCCGGGCGCGTCGCGGTCCCACTTCTGATACAAGTTGTGGATATTGTTACTGATCTATTACATATATACGTGTGTTATGTAGTTAACATTGCGCAGTCTAGTGTGGCATTACATTACAGTAGCTAGTTAATATTATATTCAATCTTTGAAGTGTATAGGGTAACGCTGTTGGATAAATTTCTGGTGTCTTTCGATTTTTTCTCATCTAAACTATGTATATTGGGGGTAGGTACAGATATCGTCTTGTGTCAATTAATTAAAATGTCTGTTTGTGCGTTCGCGGTGGCTAAAGTATGGAAATAAGTTAAGAACTGAATGGATACTTCGAAGTAATATGAAACTTACGTTTCGGAATATGCATAATATAATCGAGTAGAATTGATTGAACTGATTTTTAAGAAATGGATTTAGAAGTGTTGGTGTGCTTAGGTAATGGTAGGAATACGGCATGGGGAGTTGGTGGCGATGTGTGATGTAAGGAGTGTACGATGTACGAGTAGTGATCGCGAACACACAAGCAACAGTCGCGTCGGTCTCGGCCTGAACGCGTATCGCCTGTCACGTCGATTTAACAAGCTCAATTTTATCTGAACTAAATCTCGATTAGTCGGTACGTATAAGTCAAATGCGTCAATTAAATGAAACGGATGGTTTCCAGAGAAAGATATCATTTCACAGTTCGGGCGAGCTCTGGGGGTAGACATA
The DNA here is from genome assembly GCA_017933935.1 of Sesamia nonagrioides. Lineage (NCBI taxonomy): Eukaryota > Metazoa > Arthropoda > Insecta > Lepidoptera > Noctuidae > Sesamia > Sesamia nonagrioides. The sequence goes on from JADWQK010002273.1 coordinate 171,205, forward strand.
GTTTCCGTCTCGTTTCTTCACTCTCTTTCTCTCTCTCTTTCTAAGTTACTTGCCTCTTGTTGGTCGGGGCGGTGTCGTCGAGTGTCGGCTCCAGTAGTGGTTGTGGTAGAGGGCGGTAGTGTGCGCGTGGGGTCTCGTCTTCATGTTCGTGTGAAGTAAGACGTCTGTTGAGGCAGTCGCCGTCCTCGTGCATTCATAATTTGTAAGTCTCGACACATCGCGACCGCTGCGCCGACATTATGATAGTTATCGATGGAATTCTAGTTATAATGAACATATTTAAAAATCAATACAATGGGTATAATTAGATAATTTTTAAATAACTGGGAAATGTTAATGTTGTTATACTGAAGTTGTTACAATATTTGAGAGTATATTAACGTGAGTACAGAATAATAATTTTAGTGCGGTATTCATTATCTGGATGAAGTTTATCGCGTGGAGGATAATAAATAGTGCAACGTCGTCCTGATACTTTTAATAGTGCATGGCGGCAGAATAGTGCCGCCGCTGTCCACCGCTCCGGACTGTCCTGTGATACTGAGTGCACACAGCACCGCATGCTTGTAGCACCCCCGCACCGCACCCCGCACCCCGCACCGCCCGCACACCGTGTCTGTTACAGGTTGTGTCAAATTATGTAGAGCTCGGTTCGTCAGTCCCGGACCCGCGAACCACTCCCGCACTCTGTACTACTACTGCAGCGGGTCCACGCGCCGTGCTGTCCCGGACCCGCGTACCACTCCCGCACTCTTAAGATCATTATGCAATGCTGTTAAGATTAAGGAATTTCAATGTTGTAGGATAAGGTAGCTAGTTGTCATTCTTCATTGTTCGGATCTAACGGAGAGGTTTCAGTTGGCACGACGCCGGCTTCTCCGCCCGGTGGCCACGCATCTCATCCTCCCATTTTAATTTTAATAGCTAAATGTTGTTGAATTTGTTGATAGAGTGGTTTATTGTAATTACTATAGGTAGTTTAGTGGGTATGTTTACACGCGAAGGTGGCAGCCGTTGGGTGCGCTAGGCTAGAGTAAGGTTCGATACTGTGTTTAGGAAAATGGCTGTGCGTTCAAGTCGAACTCAACATTAAGACATCACCATAAAGCTTGATTCTGATGGGCGCGAATCGCACACGACGTTCGCGCGCTCGCTGCTCGGAGCTGCTCGGAGTCGTTCGGAGCTCGCTCTCTGTGCCGACGGCTCGGCGCGCGCTCCACTCACTATCTGTATATAATTGCATAACATTTTTCATTTACGTTATTCTCCTTGCTCATTGTCATCAATTTATTAAAGACTGAGGAATCAACTCGCGCATATTGACATCGTCACGAACGCGTCCCAAACGGTAGGGATTAATTGTAATATATAATTCTTTATTAATCATTAATTAAAAATTTCGCTCGGTTTCATGTGGGCTCGCTCGGCAGGGCGCAGTCGTGTGCGATTCCCGCAGTACACTCGCGGTGTTTAACGTTTTGATTGTTACACGTCAGTTTTATTGTTAACGCCCAAGTTGAAGATTCCCATAGCTGGCCGCAGCTGCGAGTGTACGGCGTCGTCGCGCGTCGAGCGCGGCGGCGCCGCGTGGCGCGCGTGCCGACTCTCGGCCCTCGGCCCCTCGGCCCGTCGGCCTCTCGGCCTCTCGGCCTCGGCTCTCGAGCGCCGATCAGTCGTTGTCTCATCAACCTTTACACATGTTGAGATTGATATGTTATACTAATTCTATTGAATTATAACTTGTTGCGTATTATAAGTATGTATAGAGCGAGCTCCGGCTCCGTACGTTTGTAAATGTCATCCGTTGATAACATTTGTTGCTGTACAGTTCAGTGATGGAAATTTTATTTTTTATTATTAATATTTTTTGTTAACTTGGTTTACGATAAACGGGTCTGCAATGTTATGTAACGAGAATATAATTTTTAATTAAGTTTGAATTTAAAAACAATGTTAAATAATAAATATGTTTTGAATTTAAAATTCATTATATTTTAGTCAATGTTTATTATTGTTTAGTTAGTTGTACTGTCAGATTGATTTTCTAATGAAGTGTTATTTTGCAATGTTGTAAATGATAAGAGGTAAAATGGAAGGTTACAATGTCTTAGTGTTTAAAAGCTCGAAACCAATTGAAAGGTACCTTGAACATTGTCTATATTATATTAACATTAATAAATGCAAAAACTAAATGTGTCGTTTAATTTTACTATGAAACCTGGATCCTCTAACTAGGATCTATTTACTAAGTTTACCACCTGGTTCCTCCAAGCTGAATTCAACCGAAGCGATTTGTCGCGAGGCTGCTAACGCCGGTATAAACGATAGACTAAGGTCTGTATTACATAACGTCACTCAAAACTCAAGCTCTACTTAAGTCTTGTTTCAAGCCATTTGATTGGTTGAAACTAGTTTTAAGTAATGCTTAAGCAGAGATCAATGCTTGAGTTTCGTTCTGGAATACGCACCTTAATTTCTTTTTCACTGCTTACAGCTTAAGCACTAGTTTATAATTATAAATCTCAATAATACAATATGTTAAGAAAACCCTGTCCGATCCGTGAAGGTATTGTTAGGTATCGATAACTGATTCTACTAATGCCTGCAAAACCTGGCTAAACTTAAAAAAAAAATATCCCCTAAAAAATAAATAACTTAAATAAAATAAATAGGTAATTTCATGGCAACACAGGCACAGGTCATGACCGCAGTTGACCTCATGCTTGTAGGTATAGGTAGCTTGTCCACGTTTATCGACTCTCGAAAGAAACAATGATACTTAGGCAGCTCGAGAAAAGAACTTTTTTAAGTAGGAACGTCGTCTGACTCCCGAATGTATCATTTCATTGGATGAGCACAATGGCTGTGGCGGAGATGTTCCTTATTTCGTTCACTAAGAACGATACAGGCCTGGCACCGTCGCACGAGATTAGCACGGACATGCACACAAATAAAAATCAAGTGGTGTCAAATCCGCGCTGGCCACAGTTGGCCCCTACCAATCCACTGCTCGCCGAACTGATAATGGAGGTACTTACGTACAGGTCGGCAAAAATATCGTGAGGCACCGTCATGCTGGAACCCTCGTGCATTGACCGATAAGTACCCACTTCCAAATCGTCTAACACCTGATCACAACACAGCTAATTGCAGTTACTACCTCCATCAGCATGTTACATTACTCTACGTTAGAAAACGACATGATCACACAATACACGAATAGTCTACACCAGCAATGTTTACGCGCAACTAATAATTTAAAGTAAAAATTATTTTTATTTTATAAAAAACGGCTGGCCTCGCGGCATGCTTTGGTAGAGATGTGTAAGTAATCAAAATATTGTATTTTTTATCGATTGATACTCGTCTATTTTTGGTATCAATTTAGTATTGTAGTTTCTCATTCTTATTGTCGATTCAACATTGCATGGAATTGTTTAGAACTTTTACAAAACTCAAATTAGCGAGGTACACTGCTGTAAATGAAAATCATGCCAAAGTTTTAATTTCAGTTTCTGTCTCAATATCGATGATATTGACCGCAAAAATATTTGTAAATCTTTACTAAAATTGTGTTTCATAAGTCTTTCTCGTTTCTGTTTACTAATACTTGTGTTATAATAATGTTATTAGTAATTAATCGATAAACAAACAAAAGTACGTTTACCATTGGGTAATCTGTGTTTTTACAACAAATCATTCAACCAGATACAAGTTTCGATTAATAGCGATAAAAAAACGTTATTACGCAAAAAATAGTACATCCCTAGTTTCACCTACTTTTTTCTTTGAGGACACCGACAAGCTCGCCGCGCGCCGGCATCACAAATGGGGCCGCTAAATATTGAACATAAATTTATACATTTAATCATCATTCTCCTGCCCTCATCCCAATTTATTTGGGGTCGGCGCAACATGTCTTTTTCTTCCATGCATCCCTATCAGAAGCCATCTCGGCAGTCACCCCCTTCTTAGCCATATCATCCTTCACACATTCCATCCATCGTTTCTTTGGTCTTCCCCTACTCTTATAGCCATCAACATTCATAATTAAGACTCTCCTCACGACATTTTCCTCAGTTCTCCGTAGCACATGCCCGTAGCAAATTTATACATTTAATATCCAACAATAAATCAAACGATGATACCGCCGAAAATGGTGTTGTCACATTTTAAAAATTTACCTAATTTTGGGGAAGTTTCCGGGAAAAAAAGATAATTTCAAAATTCACTAGTATTGTTACTATGATGATTATGTAAAATTTCATATTTTATTTGGCCATGTGTTTACCTAACCTTTATTATCCTTACCGGTCGGACAGGGTTTTCTTAACATATTGTATAACCATACTAATCCATGTAGCCGACGTATCCATGTATCCATGTAGGATCAACGGATACAGCGCTTCACTAGGTGACGATGCAGCCAACAAACTTACAAGAAGTGGGTCCAGCATGGTACACCCGGCACCAAGTGATCTCGCCCCCTAAAAGCGACATCTAGTGTTATTATACGACGATGTTACGTACACGCCATCAATGAAGTTATCATTCATGTCGGTGTCGGTTATATACAGTATGTTAAATAACAGAGGGCGTTCCCTTAAACTCGTTAATATATATCATTAATAGATTAAAATAAAAATATCAGCATAGAAAAATAAGCATAAAATAATCCGAATAAAAAGAAATTATAATTGAAAATAAATTTGAAACCTCCTGTTTTAAATCAAAATAGTAGCGCGGAATAGTATCTACCTAACGTTGCATTGCCCAACACACATCAATCAATTAGGCTCGTCATTCATAAATAAATTGCGACGTTGCCATATTTCATGTTCGCGTGTACAGTGTGTTTCTTTTACATGTCAATTTAAAATTTTTATTGAATATTTTCATATTGAAAAAATTTTAAAACATTTTGTTTTCGAATGGAAATATTTTTTTTAGCATGTATGTATGCTATACTATTTCGGGTTAACGGGAACGCCCTCTGTTAGTTAACATACTGTATATGTATAATGAAGAAGATTGAGAGAAGTTCATAATTTTATTGAATAAAACATGACGTCACAAAATAGAAAGTGAAGGTTACCCACTCCGTTATTAGTATAGGTTTGACCCACAATTTAAGTTTATCATAATTACTTAATTGTTTTTGGTAAAGTTTTGAAAAATCGCGAGAGATGTAAATTGTTGTCCTGTTTGTTTCAAATGTGGGTAACATGTTGGTTCTCTTGAGATATCATCAAAACTAAATTATCAGTAAGTAAATATTTATTAATCTAAATTGGATTAATATATTAATTAATACCATAAGAATATACATATAGGTACAATAGAATATCGATGAATTTCACCATTTTTTTTAAGAAATCGAATGGCGCAGCGGTATAATAGTTTGGCTTGTGAGTATAAGTAACCACGTTCGATACATTCTTAAAAATAAATTTTAAAATTCTATTGTGAGTTTTTAGAAATTTCAAAAAAAAAATGTAATGTTTGTGGAAAAAGATGGGAAATTTAAAAATATCTATGTATAGGTAGGATGCACGAAGTAAATACCAAGATGCTATGGAAGTTACCTAGCGGTCGCTATTTTTGTTTCTAGTTATAATATCTTGGCAGTTTTATTGATGTCTCAGAGATGGCGCGCACGTAAACATCGTAGGGGGGTGAGACTTCTCTGGAGCAGTATGTACCAGTGCGACCTGAACCCATCGTGTCACTACCCCTCTTCGTTTTCTTATGCACTCTAAGGAAACACACTAGAGATCCGGACGACAGATACTGGACGGAACTACCCGAATGCAGGCAGGCTAAGGAAGCAGTTCCACAATAAATGGCCGACTCACAAAGCAAGTTCTCCGTCTAAATACACTCAAGTAGCGCCCAATTACTGCTGCTTTAAGTGGCCATGGGTTTATTAAACACTTCTTTATAATATGAACTATATTGTGTAGTGCCTGCATGGAGTAGGTATGAGGAGACTACAGTGCATTGCTGTTAAACTGCACTGCCCGGCCAGAGTGGAACCCAGGACAAGACCTCGTGTCCGGAAGTAGCGCTGGCTTCCTCTATACCCGTGTTGGAGGCTAGATCAATACGTTATTATAATTTAAAAGAGCTCTATACCTGTAAAGGTAGCAACAAACACCTGCACTACAATTCTGCCGTCGTAAGGAAAAAAGACGCATCTAACATTTTTTTTCATGCGAAATATAATAATATTAGTGTATGCCATTTTTTTTTACTGATTTAGAATATGCATGTAACTCAATTTGGAAAAAAATGTTAGATGCGTCTTTTTTCGTTATGACAGCAGAATTTCGCCAAGCTACAGGCTGAGAATTTATAGAAAAGAAAATTTATCAGAGATTTACTAAGAATCGAGCAGGTTTCCTGTATTTCGGTTTACCGATTTTAATTGTTATTATGTAAATATTTTCAGGAAAAACGGAAAAATATGTCCAGTAAAACAAGTGTTACGTTGGTTATCAATTTTATTATAAAAAATTTCAGTTGCATACATAATATAAAGTTGACGCAAAAATGAGATTTCTTACAAAAATACGAAGAAATGGACGGAATTCCTTAATTTCAAATCACACAAAAAACTAAGTAAAATCTTAAATAACTAAATATACGCGATAAATAAAAATATAATGTACATTAGGTATATCAATAAGAAGGTATATTAATTTAATAAAAAATATTTTAGTTAATACTGGAGACACATTAAATATTGTGAGAGAGGAAATGCTTGGATAAACAGTAGGTACTATAAGATTTCATCATCAACATTTTTATCGTGCCACTGCTGGGCACAGGTCTCCTTTTATACAGAGTAGGATTGAGCGTAATCAACACGCTTGCTCATTGCGAGTTGGTAATTTCAGACGTCAAAAGTCCAGGTTTCCTCAAGATGTTTTCCTTCACCTTTTAATCAGTCATTGGTGTTCAAGATATACTTAGAAAGTACATATGTATAACTTAGAAAAGTTACACTGGTACTTGCCTGACCTGGAATCGAACTCGCACTCATACTTGAGAGACTGGTGTTTTAACCACTAGGCTACCACAACTGTCTATGAGATTTAGCTGCATTAAATTTTTAGTATGTGACTTGTGAGCAAACGCATGGAATTTAATAGCCAGTCCCTTCACCTTAACTGCACTGATATCTATATTATTATATAGATATGGTTATTTACATGATTATTGACTTTTACATACTTACTAATTATTTATTAACAAATCCTATTGCAGCATATTTCAATAGAATCTCTAAAATAACATGCATAATAACTTGGTATTTCGAAAAACCATTAAAAAGTCGAAATTAATTTTACGTGATAGCCCTACAAAAAAAGAAGGATGAAATTCAGGTATTAAACACATTTTGTGGAATTCAACCAATGAAGAAAGTTGAGGCAATACAATTTTGCGTATTTTAATTACTTTCATATGAACTGCATAACACATGCATTGTAATACTTTCAAGTATGGACTAAGTACAATATATGTATCAAAAAATTTAACTTATTAGGAAATTAACTCATATGTGTGTCATATTTCATTAAAATCGGTGAAGCGTTCTATTATGCAAATCATAAATATCTAAACAAATAAACTGTTTACATTAGTAGGAAGTAGAATTATTACCGCTATGAAAATCATCTATCTAGAAACGTTGGTAACATGTCTTTTAGGCGTAAACTACTCGTTGCCTAGCAACGGTTTGTTTACCTCTATTCTTTATCGAATTTAGCCGACATATAGATTTTTCGATTCTATCTAGATTCTAAATTCATACTTATTTACTGGTTAGGTATTCTATTAGCAGTGGACAGATATTTAAATAAAAAAAAAAAAACGATAAAATATATCTCTATCATATAAAAAATCTGAAATGATGAGATTCTCTTTAAATCAAACTTTTAATTAAATGTACAAATAATAGAGAACTTCACACTGAAATGGTGCTGCAGGTTTTTCCAAGGGAAGAGGTAACATTTTGATGTTCTGATTATAACTAACAGATCATGAAAATAAATTTCATAACGTATATACACTTATTTTACATAAGTTATATGAACTACGTAAAGTTAGGTTTATATTTGTTACTAATAAACTAGCGAACAGCCCCGGCATCGCACGGGGGCAATGCTGATACTAAATACACTACAGAAAAAACTGTGAACCGCCGTAAACGCGACGCACCGCAATTTTTAAATCTGTAATATCTTCGAAAATATTTCTTAAAATCATATGCGGTAAAGGGAGGTATAGATCTGTATTAAATTAACAATGTATTTAAGGTATCAAATCGGATAAGGATTAATGCTGTATTGGTTAAAATAGCTTCGAAAATTCGCCGGTATTTGTCGAAAAATGTTATCGTGGTATATGTATAAGAGATAGACATATACCATCGCGGACTTTTTTGTAGACCTTTTCAATGTGTACAATATTTAGTACATTATTTTGAATCTCGTTGGGTTCAGCCTGCGTTTCACTGCAAACGCGGCAAAAATGTAATTATTTACGACATCACATTAGAAACCTCAAAAATAATGGTATTTCTACACAATTTAATGGATGTTGCTCATTAATCACTCTATCTGTTAAAAAAAACTGCATCAAAATCCGTTGCGCAGTTTTAAAGATTTAATCATACAAAGGGACATAGGGAAATAGAAAGTGACTTTATTTTATAATACATATATGTAGTGATCGTCGCCGTCACTGCGGGTCAAATAACAATAAAAACACGCGAACCATATGGGTTAGGTATCGATTTCATTTATCTGTTAAGTGTTAATTCGCAATGATTTTAGAAGTATTCGGGCTAAACTATTAATTCGATATTGGAGAATTTGTTAAACTACCCACTGAGATAAAACATATTACAGAGGTAAAAGTGCACTAAATTTATGTAGACACTAGCACCGCCCCGTGGTTCCACACCCATGGGAATATCGAAATAAAAAGTATTTATGTATTTTTTTAAATTCTGGTAATAAACCATTTGTGTGCCAAATCAGTTCAATAGATTTTCTGTGAAAGAATAACAATCTAACATAAGTACATCCAAATTTTTACGTTTATAATGCTAGCTGCGTCCCGCGGTTTCACCCGCATAAGTTTAGATTAAATTTATCTGTGTGCCTAATTTCATCTAATTCCGTTAGTAGATTTTGCGTAAAAGGTTAACAAACATCTAGTCATACAACCTCACACTTGTTCGCATTTATAATTTTAGTAGCAAGTAGTATATCATTTATAATTTTAGTAGCAAGTAGTATATCATTTATAATTTTAGTAGCAAGTAGTATATCATTTATAATGTTAGTAGCAAGTAGTATATCATTTATAATTTTAGTAGCAAGTAGTATATCATTTATAATGTTAGTAGCAAGTAGTATATCATTCTATACAATGTTATTTTTTGTTTATGCGAAACCTGAATAGTTTGTTCAGAATAAGCAACAGCGATTCCAATAATTTTTACATCATGTTACATTTTTTCCCAAATACATTTAGAAATCATTGCAGTATATTTACTGAACGCGAAACGTAGCTTACGGTCGATCATCGCCAGCGCAAGCAGCTGACGCCAGAGGTCAATGCACCGCTCGCCCGCCCGACCGGAGCGTGGACCATATTTTTGTTACACAAAGGTAGAATGTTATGAGCTTGTTATCCTATTTGGCTGTCCAGCCAAGTTAGTAGTAGTAGGATAACACACAAGTAAGAGTAGGATAACAAGCTCATAACTTTGTGGTTTTTCATGATATCTTTTGGAAATTTTGTACATAGAATCTTTACTTAAAAATACCCACGTGTTTTGGGTTTCGCTTAAACAAAAAATTTATGGTGTATAGATTCGTCTAGTTCAATAGTTTTAGGAGCTTTGGAACATTCGAAACCTTCGTCTAAATAGTGTGCACTAGTGTCATAAAAAAAATCTGATACACAATCATTCTAAACCTCCTTTTTGATGCTTCTCTTATACAATAAGTTGAAGTCTTCCTTACTAGCCTAGTTACAGCTAATATAATATTATAAAGTTTTATAAAATCGACATAGTTGTTGTAATACTTGATTAGTGAGCACAAACTGACGAACTAATACTTTATGTATGAAGTTAATAAGTTAAAATATTATTTGATACTATACATTTTCTACTTATAGGTACGGAAAAAATATCTTATAAATGCGTTACAATTATCAGATCAATGCTACAAAATTATTAATATCTAATTTACCTAACTTAGCTGTCTTTTGTTTCAATAGCTTTAGCTGTATAGAATCAGCCTTTCACTGAGAGTCAAATAGCCAATGGGCGCTTACTGAAGGCCTCATGAGCCGCCGACGGCGCGTGATTGTTTGTTCCGCGTGACTACAAGTCGCCCCGATCGTTAGCATGAATAAAGATGGAACAATACTTATATACTTTTCGATCTCTTTATTAATATGTATAAGTATTGTTTCTTCTTTATTCATGGTACGATCGGGGCGACATGTTTTTCAATATAACAATTCCTAAATACCATTACCGTTGACTTCGCCGCTAACATCCGAGTATCAAATATAACTCTTTGGATCCTAATAAAACTATATTTTGGTTAGTTTCCTAAATACTATGATACGATTTCGTACTGCGGTACATGTGGCTCGAAATCAAAACCATTGTAATGAGTAAAGCTTAGACTCCTGCAGCCGGGAGCTTCGACGAATGGCTTCAGTTCCTGAACTAGGCTGGCAAACGTTGGTCTCTCATCCGGGTCCACTTGCCAGCACTGTAGGCACAGTTGAAAGAGCTCATCGCCCACGTAGGAGGGCTGCGACGGCCGCATGCCGCGTAGTATGCGAGCTGCGACGTCTTTATTAGCGCTATGGAAGTAAGGAGTAGCGCCTATCGTCAGCGCCTCCCACATGAGGACACCGTACGACCAAACATCAGCCTTAGGGTTGAACCTCGTCTGTCGTAACATCTCGTGTGAAGTCCATCTTGTGTAATCTGGGGTTTCATGTAAGGACCTCATGTGCGACAATCCAAAACCAGACACTTTCGCTACGCCGTTATCTGCGAGCGCGATGTTGCGACAACTCAGGCGTTTGTGTAAAATTTTCTTACTATGCAGGTATTCCATGCCTCGGGCAATATCAACCAAGTACTGAAGCAATCTGTTTTCGGGAATAAGACAGAATTTGTTATTTTGAAGATCCCTGTGTCTGCTCTGAAGAAGAAAGTCTTTCAAGCTATTTTTATTATCTTCTAGGACCACAAATAAGGTTGTATTAGTTTCACAAAAGCCTATCAGTGAGATCACATTCTCATGTTCACTGGATTTGATGAGCTGGTCCAGTTCTTGCAACATCTGCTTTTTTTCTGGTCTTTCCAGGTCCCTGTCGGCCACCACTTGCACTAGCCCTGGGGTCTGTGCCCCATGCTGTTGTATTTTGCCTCTAGTAAACTTGCCATAACTTCCAACACCAACTATGCAGGAAATATCAATGTCTATGAGGTTTCTTGGTATGTTCCATAGCTTTCGTTTTAAGTTACTGTAATAATCTACTCTTTCTTCTTCTTCTGGAAGGAAGCTTGAGTTCTCAATCTCCATGCATGGTTCACTCATACTCAAAGGCATGGACTGGGAGCCCCTCTGTGCTCTTATTATATGTATCCTCTTTCGTAGGATGATTAGCAGCCCCACTCCTATCAGCAGCAGAACCACACTGATAGCTATGGCTGCTCCAAGTGCTATCACCATTGGGGAATACTCTTCAGGCTCATTTATATTTAAAATAATTTTCTTAGTTGATTCTGCATACCTGATTTTCTTCACATGGTTCTTTTCACTTACAATTCCCAGTGATACATCTATATCTTTGGTTAGTGGCAAAGGAGCATTGTAGAATCCATTGTAAGTACTTTTGTCTCCAATAATGAAATCATCTGCAATGTCATAAGGGTCTAACTCAGCGGTGATGTAGTAGGGGAGACCATTATTAGTTGCATATGTGTAGTTCCCAAGGGTAGCCACAATAAACCCTTGCTGGTATACTTCTATAGAGACTACAATTCTGTACAGGGATACAGGTCCATTCACATTTTTAGCTTCAGGAATATGCACCACCATCCTGTTTCCTTTCCTCTCTTTGATCTCTATGTCGGGTGGGCTAGGGTCTGGAGTACCTATCACAGTTTCTACTGTAGTTGTGATATTAGGCCCTTCAACACCAGCATTGACTGCAACCACTCCTATCTGGTACTTAGAGCCTGGTTGCAGGTTCAATAGTTCAGTGTAAAAGGTTTTGTTTGATACTCTCCATTCAAGATCTATTAAGGCAACATCAGTGTAGGTCTCAACAACAATGGCTCTTATTACATAATCAGATATAGATGTGAATGCATCGGGTGCAGTCCAGCGCACCCTCACTGTTGTCTCAGTTACGTTAGTTATGTTGATGGATGCTGGCGGGCCTGGGGAGAAAACATCAGTGTCGTACACACTTGCGGCGTTCTCTCCGCCGCATTTTTGACTGTCATTCTTAGGGCATTGGGTAGCGCAAGACTCTTGAGGCAATTGGAACGTTCCGGGTGCGTTACCGCAGAAGCACGTCGACTCATTACCTATGATAGCGTATTTGTAGTACACTTGTTCGCAAGCCGACAAACAGACGTCCACAGACTGCCCAGTATGAGTGTTCAGCACACTTTCCACCATCAGCTTGTAGCAGCCGATGTAGTCGCCTCGGTCGCCGCTGCAACCCCACGAGCACAACAATAACAACATAAATACGTAACACTGCTTATCCATTGTGATCCAATGTGTAGTTGACTCATTCAACTTCAAGCCCACTTGACGTTTTGTAAACGCCCGAAACACAAATTCCTTCATTACAACGCCCGTTTATGGAACTGGAAATTCACGATTGCAAAGTATTTATAGAACATGACGTATATTATTGTGTATCACTGAAACTTAACAATTACACTTGTACAAAAAATCGAACCTAATACACCGCGTTCCTAGTAATAATATACTCTTTGACCGCGTTGCTTGCTGGTTCGTTATTATTTTGACGGTTAACAACAAGTGTTGCTACTGACTTCTAAAGATAATGAAATTATTTAATTTATTTACTTGAATTTCTCGTTTTCTATTAAACAAGTAAGCACGACATGGCCAATTATATGAGTACAAAATCTAAAATAAAACGGCTATTATTTAGTAAACTAGATATCTACATAATTAACATAATAGTCTAAAAACAGAATAATAGAAAATATACCTATCTTGGTTAAGGCCGTCCATAGATTTTGCAAAATATGAACCTATTTCATGTTAAAATTAATAGGTATAATAATAACCAGTCAGTTTAAAACTTTTTACCAGAATACCATTGCTTAGGAATGGGCAAAAACTATCGATATATCAAAATATCGATATTTTTCCAGACAAATATCGATATATATCGGCGAATTTTTTTCGCGCGATATATCGATTTTCGATATTTATTTTCAGATATCAAAATCGATATATTTTCAAAGCTCTGCTGTATGCTCATGCGTCACATAATGTATTTGACCAATCCGACTTCTTTAATTTAGAAAAAAAAAATAGGTATGCTGTAGGCTGTTTGTGTATGAAGCAAAGAAACTAAACCCATTAGTTTCTTTGCTTCATACACAAACAAAAATTACAGTCTATGCGATACGGGATTTTAGTGCTCTTCTTGGCCCTTTCAAAGAAGCTACTGAGGAAGTTGCGAAGTATAGAGTGTTGCGAATTATATAACGTCAAGCTTAGCCATTCCTCTTACAAATTTAATGACCCAAGTTACAGATCAAGCAACTCCATCAACTCAAATCACCGAGTTGATTGTAAAAAAGCTTTACTCAAAAAAGTTGAAGACAAACTGGCTTCAAACTTCTTTCTTAGAAACCAGTCCTTTTCTCTTAGTAGCTACTATTTTGGACCCTCGGTTCAAGTGCATCCACTTTACCTCGCCAATTGTCGTGTCAAATGCTATATCCAAATTTAGTGCTGAGATTCATGCAGAACATTGGCGTAGAGGACAACTTTCTTCGGATAAAAATCCTGATCAAGCAGCATCAGAGTAAAAGGGTCCTCAATCTGGTCCAGACATGAGAAATTATTAAATCTGAACATAGCTTCGTCAGAGGTAACAGTAGCTGTTTCCCCATTGAACTGAAGCAGTATTTGGACCAACCACTTTTAAAACGAAAATCTGATCCAATAAAGTTCTGGGTAAATTGTCAACATTTCACGCCGATTCTCTCGGATATCGGTCTAAAATATTTGATTTGTCAAGTTTCTTCAGTGTCATCTGTGTCAGTGTGTTCAGTGTCGTCGATATTTTATTTTATTTTTTATTTATTAATAAAGGTACACCAACGGCTTCTGTATAAAAATTAACAAATAGAGTAGATATGAGTAAAAGGCTTATACAGTTGCCAATGACAGGTAAACCAACATTCACCAACATGAGTGATAACTTAAACTAGATAAATGTAAATACTAATAAAAAATTAAATATGAGATCAAAAATTAGAATAAAACTTAAAAAACTTAAACTAAGAAACTTACAAAATTAAATACACAGAATAACTTAAATTATACAAGAAAAAGATTACAAATGCAGACAAAACTATTACCAAACAAATACTCGTTTGAATATTGTTATTTTTACTGTAGTTTTCTTTTTTATGTCAATTCGCACGCCTGGCAAGCGTCACCTCTGCCCATGGACAGCTGCAGTGCCATACAATAACCAAGAATTACTCAGTTACAGCTCTAATACTGCCCTGCGCGACAGTTATTAGGTATTGTATACCCAGTAATTACACTGGCAAAGTAATTTGTTGAAGATGTTGATTTTTCTGGTACATGAACCTGTTTTTTTAAATAATAAAACTTATGTCAAAACAGCCATAGGTGTATTTGCTTTAAAATTTCCAATATTTTGGCATTTTTTTTATAATTAATTACAAATTGGGCAAAAAATATCGATATATCGATATTTTTTGGGTGATCATATCGATATATTTGAAAAATATCGACACGATAAATATCGATATATTCTTTTCATTTGCCCATCCCTACCATTGCTAATGAACGGCCTGTGGCCGGTACAATATGTCAATGGGTACAATGGACTGTACCAAAAAGTAAAGAACTCTAGAGAGAGGCATAACTAATAACTGTCAAGTTGAAGTTGTCGATGAGTGATCAGTGACAGCAACGGCAAAGTTTTGAAATTTTGTAAACGTTAAACGGCCGAATGGGAATTTGTTAATAAAGTAATGTAAACAGTGTGATTAAATATTAAAAATACTGTATTAAACGCAAACGATTTACTAAACATGTCTACCAGATCCGGGAAACGTAAGTTTTGATCTAAAATGGTTTTTATGATCATTTTGTGTTTATTTGTATGAGACGCTTTCTATTAACTGAGTTACCACGTATTTCAGGGATTCACACTTCTTTACTTGAAGGTACAGCCACGACCGAACAAGAACCGGCTGTAAAGAGTGAAAAAAAGACTCGAAGCAAGCGAGTGAAAGAAAACTTTGACGAGCTAAGCGTCTCAATAATTAAAAACAAGAAACGTAAGAATTATGTGAGTTATCCTACTGACGGTGAATTACTCAGAGATGTAGCGACTAAACAGGAAGGTGAGACGAAACCAAACCGAGTTTTACGCAAAAATGCTCTCAAAGATCATAACCCTGGGGAAAATAGTGAAAAAGTAGAGCCACAGATTGAAGCGAAAAGTTTTATCAGAAAGTCGCGTCGCTATAAAAAAGAAGATGACTTAGAGGAGACTGAGAACCATGAAAATGTACCAGTTGAGGTTATAGCAGTTCCAAAATCAAAAAAGAATAAGAAAAAAAAGAAAGTAGAATCAGTTATTGACAATCCTCGTGAAGAAGCACCTGCTAAGAAATCCAAAAAGAAGAAGAAAGGGAAAAGAACTAGTTCCACAATTGAAGATACCCAACAAAATACCAATTCTAAAAGTGATGTATTCAACAGAAGTGCTACATCTATTGATTCCTTCCATAGCGCTGCAGGCAGCCCTTCAAAAAATGAATATACTATAGTACCAGACCATGTTAATAACACACTGGGGAAAACTGAAGAAAATTCCTGCCTGAAGCCTGTGACTGAAGAGATGACTTTGGAAAAATCTTCTATCTCAATGGCTAAAGAAAATCTTCAAAAAGGTGTTGAAGATATTTTAAACATGTCCCATCTATCCAATGAAGAACCGAGGAGAAGGAAATCTAACACAAGAAATGCCACATTTGATAAAAATAATACTTCAGACAATGTTGATGTTGAAATGCAAACTAATTTAACGGCTTCTATTGTCAACAATGGACAAGTGAACAGAGGAAAATCAAATAAAAAAGAAAAGGAAGTATCGCTATATGCAATTAAGGAAGATGTAGATGAAGTTATTAATAATGATACATTTGACAAGGATCTGAGAAGACATTCTGTTGTAAAAGATGATACTTTCAATAAGAGTAATGCATCTATTACAAAAGAAACAGTAGATTACAATGTAGATGGAAATGTTTCCAACATTTCTAACAGACTTCTGAAAACCAGAAGATCTGTGATAAAAGATAGCACATTTGACAATAGTAATGCTTCCATTGCAAAAGAAGTTGTTAATGACAAAATGAATGTTTCCAATATTTCTAACAAACATGTTAAAACTAGAAGATCTACAATGAAAAACAGTACATTTGATAAAAGTGATGCATCAATTGTAAAAGAGAATATAGTTGAGGTTGATTTAAATGTTTCTCGAAAGCAATCAACCAGAAAATCTGGTTTGAAAGATTTAACATTTGACAAAAGCAATGTTTCCTTAACAAATGTTAACAATATTCTGGAAGATACTAAACCTGATTTAAATGTATCTAGCATTTCAAATAAGCATCTAAAGAGAAAGAAATGTAATGTAAAAGATTTAACTTTTAATAAACAAGAAAGTGTACTGAACACAACATTTGAGAAAGAAATAAAAAAACAAGCCATAACAGATTCCACAATAAACCAAAGTCAACATCTAGATTCAACTTATGAAAAAGAACAACCAACTGTGAACACAACTTATGATAAGCCTAACAAAGTAGAAGAAACAACATTTGAGAAAGACATCTCCATCTCCTACTCTTTTGATGCTTTCAAAAAAGGTGCAATGTCTAGGAAATCAAGTATCAGAGATGCATCTTTTGATAAATGTAGCATTTCTATTGCCAGTCTAAGCAACGAAGACTTTGTAAAAGATAACAATATCATATCCAGTTCAGCTACGAAAAGAAGAACTACCAGACATATTTTTGATAGAAATGAGACCATTTCAGAGAGTGCTGGCAATACAACTTATGAGAAAATGGAAAATACTAATAATTATGAACTGAAAAGAAAGTCGCCCAGACTCTCTAAGACGCCTGACATTCAGACCATACTGAATACAACATTTGAAAAAGAAAGCCCTAATGAAGGAAAAGAAAATCTCATTTCCAGTTCAAAGACTTCCTTAATCAGTTCAGACAACAGCAGTGTTACAGACAAGTACGATATCTCCCACATCAGTATAACAAGTGACGATAACTCAGAACACCTCGAGAAAATAGTCAACATCACTCCAGTACTCATAGAGAGCAGTGTAGATGAATCTCACGTCTGTGACACTAAACCAGAGAGTCCAAAACCACAAACTGCTTTAAAAAGAGAAGGGACGTTTACCAAAGACGTTCCGGAAGATCCAACTGAATCTGAATTAAAGACTCCAACCAAAAGTAAATCAACACCAACAGCTGGTAACACTCCGTACCATGTTTCAAATAATTCTAAGAAAAAGAGTATAATGAATGTTACTCGGTCGCTAGAGAAATCTCTCCATGCTACGGTGGACCCAGCTCCAAGACTCACTAGGGTGATGTTTTGCAGCCCAGTTGACAGCCCAGCTATGTTCACACAGGAGAAGAAGAAGATAATTAAGTCCAATCTCAAGGGGTCTAACAAGAGCTTTGTTTTTGATGAGAATGGTGAGTTTCTATATATTTTACTTTTAACTTTAGCTCGCAGCTTCACACATTTGGAGGTCAGAAATTATACCTTTATGCAATGATTTATTTTCAGTAAGTAGATTTGTAGAAACACTTTTACAAGGCAATCATATCCTTGTCCATCAATTCATGATTAGTAATCATAATAATTTATCTTTTTTCTCATCTTCTTATTTAATTGCTATTATTAAGTATGTGGTTTTCCATCAACGGAATAGCCAACAGAATCTTTTATGTATTGATAACAAATGTGATTATGCAAATTATTGCTCTTTGTAGAAAGTGTCAATACAGGGAGGGCCATCATATACTGAATGCAGCAACACTAACAGGTTGTGTGATGTGTCCTCCAGCCTGCATATTTCACAGTACAGAAAGTACTACTAGTAAAGTTAAGCTAAGTAGACTTTTTGCCAGAAATCACTTAAATTTTACAACTACTTCATGCAAATACAATCTTAATTTTATAAGAATAAGGTTCATTTTTTATTGAAACACTGCTATGACTACTTAACCTGGCTAAAGTCAAACTTTCTGCCTGATCATGCTTATTAGATACCATACAAATAGTCCTCCAGACAGAATTTTCACAATTACCTCAAGGGATGGGATTCCAACGTGACCAGAGACATACAGTAAGGAAGACTGATGTGGGTGCATGGGAGTTTCAGCCTTATAACATACTTACTACACATAATCTCATTGCAGCTTCAGTGACGCGCCCGGGCCGCAAGCGCTCCTACACCCAGAACGATGCGGACGACTCCCGCGTGAAGCGCACACGACTTACCGAAGACCTGCAGCAGTCGGTAGACCGCCTGTCCAGGCCCAGGACGTCTAGTGCCACAGGTATTGATGAAAGCTTCAAAGTTACATGCAAAATTCATGTTTTCTTAAGTTTTGTTGCAATTTGCTGGGCAGTATCGGGTCGTATGTAGGTATGTCGATCAAAATACGATTTGCGGCCGTAACAAATACTTATTTATATGATTATAGTAATTAATCAATGTAACTCTCCGAATTAACTATAGGTAGGTATGTCACGGACGATCACAGCTCATTGCCCTTAAAGGGGTGAAAGGTAAGAGCACTCCTTACATAGTTGCGCAGATGCATTTGTTTGTCAATTTCGATTCCGTCCATACCTAGCATGCCTGGGGTCGGAGTCACACTGGCAGATCTTGCATACAAATATGTACTTACTATATTTCACACAAGACGAAGTTTGTAACCGACTACAGCGAAACCCAAAAGGAGGGTAATGTTTTTAAAAGAATTTGTGACACTCTACTAGATTTTCCATAGTGACGCTACCTTCAACTTGAGCCATATTATTATGGAGATTAACTAATAATAATTCTCATTGGTTCGATAACAATTTGATAATTACCATCAAATGTGTAGTAGGTAACGTATGCATAAATAAACATCACATCACCTAGGAGGTAGCTCTGAGTCAGACTAATTAAAAACGTTAAAAATCTGGGGCCCTAGCCAAAGTAACATCGCTTCCTAGCGAAGCGAAATCGAATACTAAACCAACCAATGGCAGGAACGATTGACCACGTGATTTATTGCGTCGCGTGGTCAATCGTTCCCGCCATTGGTTGGTTTGCTATTCGATTTCGCTTCGCTATGAAGCGATGTTACTTTGGCTACACGCAGTCTCAATGTGATCTCAGCGACAATTTACGGGGATATTAGAGGTACCTATTTTTGACAGATTGAGATTAAGATCAGCATGTGATTGTTCATATATTACGAGAATATGCTCAACTCCATTAAGATTTTCGAATTAAACAAAATTTATCATTGTTCATGATTTGTTTACTTTGAAGTATCTGATGAGCGCCTGAATGAATTCATCAAGCACAATTTTATTTCGATCTAATTTTGCTCTCTGTTTGTTCGGATCGGTTTGAGGAACGTTCAAATATGTGAGTATTTTGTTCATAAACAAGTGTGTATTATGATAATACACACTTGGGAACTTACAGTCTGAGGTTTCCCATCTCACGTGTTTTATGTTGTGATTTATAGAATAGATAAATCGGAATTCAGTGGCCGAGCCGACCTCATAACATAGTTAAAACGATAAACAATAACTGGCGCTCGATATGTTACCATATCAGGATGAATACAAAGCTTGATTATTTTTATATGAAGCAATTATTTAAGATCTTCCATTTTATATCACGTGCTTCTTGCTAGCTAGATTGACTCGCTATATATTTGTGGCTTCTTGATTCGTATTAGTATTTTGATTTTCCCCCACAATCCATCAAGAGACGAAGTAATGGGCTTTCTTACTTTTGAATATACAAATATAATTATTATCATACCCAAAATACCACTATTGGCTAGTTCCAACACAGCCAAGTAGTCCGATTAATGACATCAGATAACAAGTACATGTTCCGCTGCGCGCTGCGTTATCACTGCCACCTCGCCACCTGCGCTACTTGTCGATAACGTCTGTAATTACCCTGTTTTATTATTATAACTATATTTTAATGTTTTATAAAAGGTGTATCTGACATCGACGCACAAACGAGTACCTACCATAGATCCAGTACATGATTCTGAACCCCCCCCAGTGCTGGAATATTTCGTCGGCTTTTTCATAATTAAAAAAAAAATATATATATACATATAATTTTTTTCACTTTAGACCGTTGATAATTGCTATACTTTTATAACCCAATAAGGTTTTAAAGTAAAAATTAATTAATTCGCTAATTACATAAAAAAGCGCAATGAAAACAAAACTCGAAAAACTATGTTATCAGCTGATTTAATAGTGTTCACATCAGGGATCAACGCCATACCTAGAAACCCGCACGGCGGCACGCTTGCAACGTTCAAAGGCCGAGCCAGCTTTTTTTTTTTTAAACACTGTGTTCTGTAACCGTTCATTAACGACATAAATAACTATCATAATTTTATTAATGGCATGCGGTCTAGCCTTTTCGCGAAGTTTGCGTTACGAGGTCAGATACACCCTGTATGTCATCATCAACCTTTCTTGACATACACAGCAGGATTGAGCGTAATCACCACGCTTGCTCAATGCGGGTTGGCGATTTCAGACTTAGTCAGGTTTCCTCAAGATGTTTCTCTTCATCTTATAATCAGTCATTGGTGTCCAAGATATACTTAGAAAGTACATATAACGTAGAATGTGGAGAAATCATATTAAGTTAATTTTCATGGTTAGCATAAATGTATTCTGGGAAAAGTTATTTTCTTCTCCGATTAGTGCTCCCACATGGATCACTTTATTGGTTCTCAATCTATAGGTTCGATGATAAAAGATATGAATGTTGTAAGAATTCACTGATATCCAAAATAATCCGGTACGACTGCAGTCTGCACGAACTGACTGTTTACCCAGTCCGAGTCACCCAACCACAATATGAAATACTTATTGAAAATTAATAATGTTTCGTTATCGGCCCGTGAACTTCTGTCACTGACTCATGTCATTGAAAATTCTCAAATTCATTGTGACTCGAGTATAAACATTGGAGTCAGAATGACAATGTTCATTTCACATTTGTACACACTCACTATTCAACCAATTAAAACTTTACAGGCAAACTCGCAGTAACCACCCCAAAGAAGTTGCCGACTCCAAACAAGCCGAAGTCTAATAGCAAATCGCTTCGCACAAAATTGCCAAATTTCACCGCCCTCCACCAGAAGCAATTTGATAAGATGGAGT
Organism: Sesamia nonagrioides; assembly: GCA_017933935.1. NCBI lineage: Eukaryota > Metazoa > Arthropoda > Insecta > Lepidoptera > Noctuidae > Sesamia > Sesamia nonagrioides. The sequence goes on from JADWQK010002273.1 coordinate 193,059, forward strand.
CGCTGAACGAGTGCCAGGAGAGGAGGGCCAAGAGAGCCAAGCAGCTGCTGACGCCCACTGCACCCCCTGGATTGTTGGAGCGCATCAGTCCTAAGAGTAAGGAAGATTTTTATTTCGCCTTTGAGTGACCAAGACTTTAGATCATTTCACTCGAAAGCCGTCCACTGCTGGACATAGGACTCTTCCAAGGATATCCAAGACGACCGGTCCTGTGCCTCCCGCTTCCAGCAGTTTCCTGCGGCCTTCACCAGGTCGTCGGTCAACCTTGTCGGCGGTTTACCCACGCTGCGTCTTCCTGTGTGTGGTCGCTATTCGAGAACCCGTCGGCCCCATCGCGCATCGGTCCTACGGGATTGATGGACTTTTAGACAATAGAAAATAATTTCAGCATATGGACCCATCCCTATGCTAAAATTATTTCTATTTTTAACCGACTTCAAAAAGGAGGAGGTTACTCAATTCGACCGTATATATGCTTTTTTTTTTTTTATGTTTGTTCGCGCATAACTTCGTCGTTTATGAACCGATTTTGATAATTCTTTTTTTGTTGGAAAGAAGACATTCCCAAGGTGGTCCCATAATAAGGACATCAGGGTCTGATGATGGAAGACCAGAGAAATCAAGGGGAACTTTCAAAAATCGTAGGGGCGATTAGTGCATTTCTTAGTATTTTCATTAAGTATTTAAAGCACTACAATTTGATAAAGGTCTGGAGTAGATCTGATGATGGAGCCGGAAGACAGTCGAAGGAACTCCTCAATAACTCACAGCAGCTACCTTGTGTTTGGGCTTGATTAATTTGTATTGATAAGAACTTTACACCTAGATGGGTTATGACTGTCATAAGAGCTCTGATGATGAAGACAAAGGCCAGTTCCGGGAACTCCTCAACGGTTTGCAGTAGCTACTTTGTGTTTGGTTTTAATTCGTTTATATTGATGAGAACTTTGCACCCATTGAGTTAAAATAATGGTCTGCAGTACCTAAATCTGATGATTAAGACCATAGGCAGTCGAGAGAATTCTTCAAAATTACGGGTAAAAATTAAATTAAACAAAATTACGTCATTTCCCAACTATATTTGCGTCAGCTTCCAGTCTGACCGGATGTAACTGAATACATAGTACCTACTTTTCACAACTAAAAAGTGTAAAATAAAAACTTTTTTACAAAAAAACAACCGACTTCTAAAAACCACTACAAAGTGAAAAATAACTAATTTCGGAAGTCGGTGTCAAAAACTAATACCAATACAAAAACCAAAGACACCGACTTCCGAAATTAGTTATTTTTCACTTTGTAGTGGTTTTTAGAAGTCGGTTGTTTTTTTGTAAAAAAGTTTTATGCCTTAGCGTGCAGCTGGTAGCAGCTTTATTACACTCAGTATTGTTCAAAAGCGATTTACTCCATTATTTTTGAATGACATTTTATTTTGGTATAAATATCCCCTTATTCATAAACGTTGCTTAAAAGTTAAAGTTAACTAGGGATTAGCGATTTTGATATGTGTGGTTAAACAACCATACATTTTAGACGCACGCATTAATCATCGTTTATGAATAAACCCCGGGTCCGGTGTTCCGGCATGATGTATGGTGAAGCCGTACAGAGGACGGGTCTGAGCAGTTGTGTTGCGAGGTACGTGCCGGGTACGATGCGCGAAATGTTGTTGTGTCGGGAGTTTGGTTGTGGAGGGCCTCCAGGTCAATCTCCCTCTGGCGCAGCATCGTTGGTCGTGTTGTTGGGTTTAACATTGCATCACCGCGCTCAACTGCCGTCTTCGAGTGAGTAGGTTTAATAAACTAGCGCGCCTTACCATCAACGATTGCATCACTGCTTACCATCAGGCGGGATTGCAGTCAAGCGCTAGTTTGTAATTTATATAAAAAAAAAACATCTTAAACACTGTGATGTTTATTCATAAACGATGATTAAAGTTAAGTGATGTTAAAAGGTCTAAAATAGTTAAGATCGCTAATCACTAGGTAACTTTAACAACGTTTATGAATAAGAGGGCCTATGTGTTTATGTAATATGTCGTATTTCAACGTTGCATTCGCTATTTCACGCAAATATCGCAATTGATAGTCGCCAAGCGTTGACGTATTGGTCTACGTGGTTTGTTTCGCAATCACTCACACACGTTTTATAAAATTCCTCGTTTTTCGTTTTTGAAGCCCAAATCATACCAAGCAAACCAATACTTAACATTAGAAGGCAGGATAAGACTTTCATGAAAAACTAACGTTTCACTTTAATGTACACATATACAATATGTAAAGAAAACCCTGTCCGATCCGTGAAGGTATTGATAGGTATCATAACTGATTCTACTAATGTAGAATCGGCTACAAAGCCGAGCTACACTTAAAAAAAAACCCCCAAAAAAATTTATTATTATTTCGCAAAAAGAGGTAACTTAATAGATGTGCGGTAGGCAACCCTTCTACTAGAGGGGTTTATGAAGGTTGAGTGTACTAAATCTAATTATGAATACTTACTTTACGTTATCATATTGATTATCAATCGGTGCGTCACTGGCTGCAATCGTGAGGCTGATTGAATGAGCTCCCTGGAAGCGTATCTTATCACCGCAAAACATGTGGGTAGAGGCACACACGACACGTGGTTTGTATCTGTCTATAAGTAATTGTAATTGTATGTAATTTCTAGTTAAACAAAAATCTACTTTACGATAATGGTAATTAAGTTGATTTCAGAGTGAGTCGCACTATTGAAAGAGGTATAAAAATGTTCGAAATTCTAGCGTAGAATGATCTTTATTGTGTAGGAATAAGAGTCATTATTACATAAACTGATGTATGTTTACATTTTACCCACTTTATCTCAAACGCAGATTATATATTTTGTAAGGAAAAACACGTATTAGGATTTTCAGTAAAATAAGATTGAGTCACCAAAGGAGTTTACGTCATGTATTTTAATTACATTAGAAAGGTTATCGCAATGGCCAGCGGTTATACCCTCGCCTCTGATACACGACGTTGTGACTCCAGGGAACCGTTTGACCAATTGTGGCTTTCATTTCATATGTACTTTATGAGTTTATCTTGGACAATACTGAAAGATTAACATACATATGTCCAGGATCCCATATTATGGATATTCTCAAGGAATCGAACTTATACAGGTGAAACCGCGGGGTGCGTTGTGCGGGGTGAGTTGTGATTCATAAATCAATGAATGAAAGAACACGTCGCCATTATTTATATTTTCGCAAAAGAAATGTACAGAGGCGGATTCTCTACTAGTCAGCCACGGGTGGCGAAGAGATTAGGATGGCAGGTGAACCATTTTTTTTTTTTATAAGTTATAAACTAGCGCTTGACCGCAACCCCGCCTGATGGTAAGCAGTGATGCGATCGTTGATGGTAAGGCGCGCTAGTTTATTAAGAGCCTATTCACTCTAGCCTTGAACACACTCAAATTGTAATGTGACGGAAACACCGTCGCCGGCAAATTGTTCTAGTCCCTCGATGTACGCGGTATAAAAGAGGAAGCGAAACGCTTCGTCCGGATCGCAGTCGTGTCAACAACGTAAGGGTGGAAACTCGCCGTACGACGGGTCGTCCGATGGTGTAACGGATATGGGGGAATTAAATCATGCAATTCCCTTGCACACTCACCAGAATGCATCCTATAGAAGACCGAAAGGCTGGCTACTCTACGCCTGTGCTCCAAGCTTTGGAGACTGCTAAGTCGACTCATTGATACGATAGTCGTAATACATAGTACTTTCACAATTTTCTCGGTGGTAGGTCGTAACATCGGCTACCGGCAGGAGCTACCATCCACCAGACAAAGTCTTGCCGCCAAGCGATTCATCGTGTTCCAGCATGATGTCTGGTGAAGTACGGAGGACGGGTCAAAGTGTGTCAAATGTTGTTGTAACGAGAGATTGGTCGTGGAGGGTCTCCAGATCAATCTCCCTCTGGCGCAACATCGTTATTGGGTTTAACATTGCATCATCTTGCTCAACTGCTGTCTTCCTTCCTATTCACTCAATTTTTTTGAGTGAATATGCTCTTAATAAACCACCGCACTTTACAATCAACGATTGCATCACGGCTTACCATCAGGCGTGATTGCGGCGAAGCAGTAGTTAATAATTTTAAAAAAAATGTATATGAGCTAATAAAGTAACTTGTTGAGTTGATGTCAGACACTAACTGTAACAGAAAGACATCACACGCATGTAATAGCATGCGTCATTTAATATAGCCCGGGGGCCGACATCCGGTGAACTTGATTAATTAAGTGCTCGAACTGATCATCTGTTGCTTCGTGTAAGCAAGTGTGAAACAAACCAAAGGTTATCGTGTTCTCTTGTGCCCGAAGGTGTGCTAGGCAGAGGTGTCCATTTGTACATTTGCCCAGTTATGTTTAAATTCCATGTAATGGTGGGCGAATCTATCGCTATCACCCGGCCACAAATCAAGACTCCGGGCTACCGGACTACTGAGAAATTCCTGGTGGAAAAATCAGTTAATTCATGTCTTCGCCACCGCGTTGTCCCCAATGAGAACTAACGGGGAAAACAGTTTGGTTCGACCCCACTGGTGACGATTGAAACTTTATTCGCCACTCGTTCCGGTATAGACCGCGTGTCAAAATGCGGTAACCAGGACTTTAATAAGATATTTCACAGATTGTTACAATGCTTTAATTACGCTTTTCTGACAAAAAAGTTAACAATATTCTTGCTGAGAAATAATTTAAAAAGACAGGCAATTAATAAAAAACTCTTTACATGCTTTTCGGTACGAGTGGGAAACAAAAAGTCCTCTATCGTCAAAGTTTCTTTCGTATTAGTCCCCAATGCGTCCCTACTAGGTACAAATGTGAAAAATTGTGGTGGAAAAAAAAAACGAAGAATAAACCAAAAAAGGAAAACCACTCATGCTAATGGTAGCGCTTGGGACCACAATGAAAAGCTTGGATATATGTAGTTGCACACGTCCATATAACTAGGAGTATGTACAATTGTACATATATAATTATTATTACAATACAACATGCATATTAGGCCATCAGTTATCAATAGACAATTCCATATCCCAAATTGCGACAGCAGGCCGACAAACATTTTGCAGAGAGCCATGTCCAGAGAGCCATGTCCAGCGGCTATTTATTGATCATCATCGTAATCAGCCACTGGAAAGATAATGTTCGATATCAATTCTTTTTTATGGACTGTATTGTATTATTTTGTATGTTTTTTAAACAATGTCTACCATTTAAACATTGAAACTGTGCGTTACTAATAACTCTTATCTTGTTGTAATAATCGTCTGAAGATAATGGATATACCTATGTATAAATTCGTCGCTTTTTAGGGTTTTCCTTGAAAGGAAAAAACGGTACCTACCCTTATACGGTCACTTTGTTGTCCGTCCGTCCATTCGTATGTCTGTCAAGACCCTTTTCTTTTTCTCAGGAACGCGTTTAGGAATCAAGCTGGAATACATATCAGATACACAGGTGTAGGTACTACTAATGGTTGGCTTTGAAAAAATCAAACTCAAAATCAACACATTCAAAATATATGCTGCAAATTTAGCCATACTCGCGGTCGCAAGGGAATCAAAGCCTACAAAATACTTTCCGTGAACTCAGAGTTTTGAAACACAGATAAAGAAAACATTTCGAGACGTTCTATGGTCATTATAAGCATCGAGAAGGACCGAATTTTTCAGTAGGCTTATATTATAAGGTTTCTCATTTAGCCGCTGCAATGTTTTAACGGGTTTAAAAAAGACGCTATTACTAGAAAATAAATTCTTTATTAAATCTAATTCTGTCACAAATGCGCACAATTTAAGGCGGTTCCAGAGAAAAAACACACAGCAGGCCGTTTTTATGTAGTTTTTCGGAGCTATCTACTCTTTATCCAAAAGAAATATCAACTTATTAAAAATACATAAATTTTCCCCATAATCTTGGCTCCATAATTGTAGATTTTTTTTTTACTTAGCATAATGTTTAAATAATTCCTTCACAACGAAACCTCTGACAAGAGAAATAATTATCAAAAACGTGCATCTCCTCGAATAGTAAGCATTATTTAGATTGCGTTCTTACACTAATAGATAGGCAATTTCATGACGAACATTATTGTAGAAATATTTTTTTAAAACGACCAAAACAAAAATTTTATTCAACAATCTGAGCGTATTCCCCATCATTTCTCTTGCCCGAGCTATTGAGATTCAGTATGCCACATTCCACAAGCTCTCGAAGGGGGAACCCGTGTCGTTCGTCATCGCGCGGTCCGCTAGCATAGCGGGCGGCGCGTGAGCGAGAAAGCATCTGCTTGCTCGCTCACGCAGCGCATGTCGCATATAGTATAATACTATCATAAAGTGTATCTGTTATTGATGTTCATTTTGGTGTTCGCTTTTTTAACCGATTTCAAAAGGGAGGAGGTTATATGTTTTTTTTATGTTTGTTTGCGGATAACTTTACTATAATATAAATAATAGGGTATTTGACTAAAAAAAACTAATTAGTCCGTCATTCAGATTATAGAAAAATATTGGGTAGGTTTATTATATACGTTTTACATTTCGTATATTTTGTTTTATCAAATCAATAAAAATTGACAAATATAATAGGCATCAAAGATCAGGAGTGATGGCTGGTGACGTCACTGGCCGCTAAAAAGTGTAGCGTGCAGTGACGTCACACGAGTTTTCAAAGCACTGTGTTGTCTTCATTTTTTTGTTTATATGAAAAAAGAAAAATATATGTGTCTAGTATTTTTTGGGTAGGCCCCCGACAAGGTGGACCGACGACCTGGTGTAGGTCGCGGGAAACCGCTGGATGCGGGAGGCGCAGGACCGGTCGTCGTGGAGAACCTTGGGGGAGGCCTATATCCAGCAGTGTACGTCTTTCGGCTGAAATGATGATGATGATGATGAGTATTTTTTGGAAATCTGACTGACGGACTAATTAGGTTTTTTTAGTCAAATACCCTATTGCATAAGTTGATAAAAAATGCTATGCAATAGCTTTACCGCGGCAGTTCCCGAGTGCCACATGTTTTTTTTTTTTTTTTTTAATTAGAAAGATTATATCTTCAAGGTAGTCTCATGTTAAGGAAATTAGGGTCTGATGATGGAGGAGCTGGGAGACAGCCAGGGATCTCCTTAACGATTCACATCGGCTGCCTCGTGTTTGTGCTTAATAAATTTATATTGATAAGAACTTTACACCTAAATGAGTTGTGATTGTCATTAAAGCTCTGATGATGAAGACAAAGGCCAGTTAAGGGAACTCCTCAAAGGTTTACAATAGTTACCTTGTGTTTGAACTTAATTCATTTATATTGATGAAAACTTTACACCCATATAGGTTTAAATGAAGGTCTGCAATAGATCTGATGATGAAGACCATAGACAGTCGAGGGAATTCCTCAACAATTTACAACACTGTACTTTAACATAGTACAAACACTACCTACTTGTCATGCTTATGCAAAAATCAATTAAAATCAAGAGACTCAATTTAAGTTGTGTTATTTCATTGCGTTATTTCTAGAAATGCTCATACTTTCATTGTGGTCTTATAGGAATCAAAGCAAACGAAATACGTCGTTTGCTTGCAGGCCTTTTCCAAATATGCTGCCGTCAGCGTCCAGTCTCACCGGATATTGTATTAGTCAGATGTATATTATTTTTCTGCAAAAGGAAGCTTTGTGTAAATAATATTATAGTATATGTATTTGTTTTTTTTTTATACGATAGTTTTATTTTTTACAATTTACGTATTTGTTTTATTAAACGAGAATAATAATATAATTTGTCTTGCCTGAGCCCAAAACAAAACATCAAATCTTTTTTTTTATGTAGGTTTCCTGTCTGCAGAAATTTATTTGACCCTGATTACGTTTTCCCTTAAAATAATAAATAATGATAAATTAACCTTTATTATATTATTTTTCTATCCCTTTGACCATCTGACTTAGCTAACTTTCAATCTACAAAACTAACTTCCAACCCTGAAGTTACAGTCATAACATATTTAGTTGTCTAATCAATACAAATTAAGTAAGCCCAAACACATGACAGTTGCTTCCGATGTGGATTCCCTTGATTCTCTGTCATCTCCATCATCAGGTCAGGCCCAAATCTTCACGGTTTTATAGTATCATCCGATATAAATACGAGTATCAAGTTTTCACCCGAAGCGTGCCTAATTTTCGATAATTGGCGTAAATTTCTTAGAATTTCCATTATCGACACTGACGTGGTAACAATGAGATTACATAGGCAGCATACTCTTTCATATAAAAAAATAATGGTCAAAATCGGTTCATTAACGATAAAGTTATCAGCGAGCACACATAAATCGAATTGAGAACCACACTTTTGGGAAGTCGGTTAAAAAATAAAATACGCAAAATTTTTATTATGAAGTATCGTCAACATTTGTTTCTGTCTATAATAAACAAAAGTATTTGGGCGCACCAATAAACAAAAATAAAAGTGCCATGTCTGTTACTTCTGTGGTCTATGAATTTAACTTTGTATTTGTAAGTACTTCGTCCGCCAGACGGCGCTAGTAATATTTTGCGAAGTATTGTAGAGGTGGGGCGCGGTGAAGAGGGAGCAAATGCTCAAGGTCATTTGGTGAGGGTACGACCTTAAGAACTACTCGTGTTTGTGTTCTAGAGGCGCACATCAGAAATCGATTTTGCTATTTTCTTTTTGTTTTCTAATAGACAAAACGTTCAATTTTTTATGTAGCACACATTTACAGCAGGTTACGCACTAAGTATTCGTTCCATTCATTTGACTCTATGAGCTACTTTCCTGATGGGGTAACGTACACGTAATAATCACAATTATTTCGTATTGTAATATAATTGGGAGACATAACTGAAAGGTATTCTACCAGTCTCCTCTAATGCATATTAGAGGTTCACCAACTTTTCAGTTCTTACAGGAAAATCAACTTGCAGTTAATTATAATTGCTACACGTATACAAATTTAAAATTATTTATACTATTTAGCCCATATACCTAATTAAGCCGTGACCTTGATGTGTTATTATCCCACACTATCGTTATTTTGACGGTGATACGTGGACCGTATCGATAAACTATTTATTTTCATACGAATTTAACTTTAGTCCACGTGTTATTGTTACGGAGTGTGTAATTGGGATAATGTGTGGCAATTCATTGACACACACGATGGCAAGAGGTCGCAAAGCCCAATACTACATAATATACGAAGTAGTAAGTAGGTAGAGTACATAGTTTTTTTTTTTTTTTTTTGTAATGTTGACTATCTAGTCTGTTGATTACAGGGCATCGGCTCATTGGCATCTGCCGAAGAGCCGATGCCCTGTAAAAACTACCGAGTCAGATGAAATCGATATCAGCCCGTGATGCTAAAAATAGATAACGCTTATCTGTGATATCACAAGCGTGAGTCATCTCGTTCTCTCGATTATTGGTTAGCAATCATCTTTACAATGTTAACCTAAATACCAGTGACTGTAATCCGAATGCACCAGGCACGCACTCTAATTGCGTAACATGATATAAATCTGAATCATTAAGAAACATATTGGCGCCAATTCTCTAGACAGTTTAAATGCGATTAAAAACATCGCGACCTAAAATACGTCGATCGTCGTCGTCAGACACGAAATAATTTGACTCCACTCACCTATATTTATCTTCTGTCATATTCTTAATGAAATAGAAACAAAAATATGCACCAAATTCAAATTAAGGTTGTAAAGAAGGGAATTGGAGCATATGTTCAAAAAATGTGGCTGCTGAACTACATAAAATCGCAAAGCATTTTGTTGAACTGTCAACATGAACCCTGTTATGCACGCCCCGTTGCTCTATTTGATGTCGAGTCAAATCCACAATGATCCTTTAGATAATTTGTAAGAAGTTACATTTGCATATAATCAAAATTAAAATAAAATTATTGGATAAACAGCATTCTTCAGGAAAGTTGCTAAATTGTTTAAATGTTATAATATATTTTGTTCCGTTCCGTAAACAACTTTTCTTATTGTGATTGAAAAAATCTTTCATTAATAACCATAAAAAATGATAGTTTAATGATGATCATGCTAGGAAAATAATGAATTTTCCTTAAAATATGATCCTAGGTAGGCCATTGGTGTCATTACCCATGCAACGTTATGTGGAACTCGTATCCTCCCCGCCTAGAACGAGGCAGATACTCCGCGTCGCTAATATAGGTGATACTGTTTCAGTTTCAGGTCACATCTGTAGTCTTTAATATTTTGGAATGAAAAGTTTCCCTGACCTATTTTGGAATTCATCAAACTCATTTCATGAGCCTTGAAAACTTGCTGGAGGAGCATCAAGAAGACCCCCTGCATTTAGAAAGATAACAAAGAATTATCTAATATTCGGCTTTTAATTTCCAGATAACACAGAATCACCAAAAAAGAGCAAGGAATTAGCCAAACCCAAAGAAAAAACCGACACCCCTACTAAGAAGTTACCCACCCTTGAGTCTTTACGACCAGGATTCACGAGGTTCGGGTTCAAATTGAACCTAGACGTGAATCCGTTCAGCATTCCGAGCAAGACGGTTGAAAAACCGAAAGAAAAACCTGTTACGAAACCCAATGGACCTAAACAGGGATTATTGCCATCTCTGGCTGGTGCCACATCCGTAAGGCGTGAAGCTGCGAAGCAAACTGTCATGAGAGAAAAGTCCTTCACAGACAAACGAAATGTGAAGAGAAAGGAAAATAGAACCATCATCAAAGGAGTCAGAACTAACAGACGGTTTGAATTGCAGATGCAGATGAGGAATATAGAGTAGGGTACTTGTAGAATAGTTACCTTAGGGGGAAGGTGAGTTAATATACGAGGTTATTGTTTTGGTTGGATGTGGCGCCCGAGCCTAGCAAATAATCGCGGTGCAGAATAATATACGATACGTGTGACTTGTAGTCTATGATACAAGTCACGCGTATCGTATATTATTGTATAGCTTGTGTGACCTAAACCCGCTCTTAAGGTAATGCGCGGTTGTAGTCCACGAAATTCAAATTTCCTTAAATTTTTTGCAATTTTCAGGTTGTATCTTGATAAATAGTCGTATGAATTTACTAAATTAGAATCATTAATACGTATTTTTACGCGAAAGATTGAATTTTGCGGGCAATATCTGCAAGCTTAAGTGTTGCGACACATCTGCGGAACGTATGGCGCCGAAAGTTCGGCTAAATACGCCCGCAGTCTATTTCAAGTACTCTATGACTAATCAGCCCAAATTACGCCGCGTTCGGCGTAGGGCCTAACCTTCCTTCGGGCGGTTTTTTCAGCTAAAACGCATTTAATGTATTTTGCATAGCAAGCGACACATCACGCGATGCGTTGCGCGACCGAAAGTTCGGCGGGCGTACCTGAACGTTCGGCGTGTGTTATGCATCGCGCGCGAGGCGGTAACGAAGAGCGGTAACGTCCTAAGCCCTCTATAATATCTAATATTCTAATTAAATCCATTTTTCTGGGAAATTCAGGTACGTCACAAAAACCGCACTCCATAAAGTGTTGACACAGACAGACTGAGGATGACTCCACGTTCCGTCGCGTTGCGCGCTGAACAAGACGTCGCGTTATGACCGTTTGGTTTGTCATAACAACTGAATGAGCTTTCGGCGCCGTACGTTCCGCAGATGTGTCGCCATCCTTAGTCACACGTCTGTATGGACTACTCAAGTCGTATAAAAGCGCGCCTTAAGTGCGGGCTCAGATCGCCGAGTGCTTATTATACGGAGCAATAACAACACAATTATTTTAAGTTAGCTTTAGCTCACTGTGACGTAATCGCTAATTTTTGTGTAAAAATCTGGTTATTTTTGCAATCCTGTTAACCAAATTCTGTTTCGTATTAGTTTTGTATTTAGTGTTACATAAAATTCTGTTTTGATAAGTGCCCTATAGTTTTTCAGATGGTGCCATATATAGGTACTAAACCCTTTTTTAACTCTTATTTTTATACAAATATTTCACAAGTTCTTTCTATAAATATTAACATTTTAGTCTATAGAAGAGAGGAAAAGCGGCGTGTTGAAATCAGTAAGATGGTTCTAGTGGGGGTGGGTAGCCAGGGGTAGCTACTCATTTGCTGACGTCTTTTCTACGCCCACACACTCCATAGCGACAATTGATTCGTTCATGCCGCTTTGCCAAGTACCTAACGTAACAGTATTAACTTTAGAGTGCCTTTAATTTTTGACTATTAATAAACAACTTTTAAAATTTTATGATGTTATTAGTACTAACACTGCAGGCATGCGAGATAGTGCCATCGTAATTATGTATTGATATTGTGTTGTATAGTTATCTAACAGATTAAACGATTCACTTTTATGTGTTGTGGTTTTATTGATAAACGCGCAGCCCACAGTTCGTGTGACAATCTATATATGTGCATATCTATTTGTTATCCGATCTGCTTGCTTCTGGATATTCACAGAGTTATGAATGCCCATCATGCGGGATGTGACGCTTTGTGGATTGTATTTATTACATCAAAGTATATGCTTGTATTCACATGTCCATTTCCAAACCAAGGATCTTTTATCGGCTGAAACATATTAATAGTGGACGGCATTGGTTTGGAATTTTGAAATTGTCATTGAAATTTTTTTATGCATTATATTTAATGCTTGACTGCAATATCGCCTGATAGTAAGCAGTGATGCAATCGTTGATAGTAAAGCGCACTAATTTATTAAGAACCTGTACACTCTCCTTGAAGACACTTAAATTGTAGTCCGTCAAAAACGCCGCCGCTGGCAAATTGTTTCAGTCCCTCGATGTACGCGGTATAAAAGACGAGACGAAAGGCCTCGTTCGGATCGTTGTGGTTTCAACAACATAAGAGTGGAAACTCGCCGTACGAGTGGTCTTCCGATGTTAGAACGGAGATGAGGGAATTAAAACATCAAATTCCCTCGCACACTTTCCAAAATGCATTCTGTAGAACACAGACAGCCTGGCTAGGTACTCCGCCTGTACTCCAGGCTTTGGAGACCGTTTTGAGCTAAATCTGGGTCGCCAATTAGCCTCTTCGCACGCCTCTCCACTGAATCCAAAGTAGTTAGGTGGCATTTTGCAGCATCAGCCCAAATGTAGCTGCAGTACTCACACACACTACAACACACGAACGGACCTGTGCTGTATACCTATTTGTATTGACAAAACAAGATGGCGGCGTTAGTTCCAGTTTTGGCCACGCGCCTTCTTACAGTTCCTTCTGCATGAAGATGTCATGTCAACAGCACAATGAGTATAAACAATATCGCACACCTAGTAATATATCGGCACACTAAAAAAATCAAAATCAAAGCATTTATTTCAAATAAACCAGTTACAGGCACTTTTGAATTGTCAGGTCGGTAAGTCAATGAGATGAAGCTAGTCGCCCATTCCAAAGAGTAGGTACCTATGGAGAAGAACGGGCAAGAAACTCCATGGACACTCTTTTAAATTTTCAAGCTATTGTTACAAATATTTGATTACATCATTCATGTTGAAATCAACCGTTTGAGAAAGATGCAGAAATATATTGTACGCTGAGAGCGTCCATTAGGTATGGAAAACACACAAAAATCAATACAGAAATAAAATACGCCGTGGCAACTAAGAGATGACCAGTCTCCTCCGATGGCGTCCGTTCACGAACATGACATAAGGATCAGCATCATTCAGCTCAACTATATTGAAGGGAACCTAATGACCCAACACACACGCCACCATCAGCGAGACATATGAGTAGGTAAGCATGACATACTCTCAACAGTCAGAGCTCAGAGCACAATCAAGTCAATAAAAAACACCTACGTTTTTCATATATTACAGGAATAAGGATCAAATATCTTTTAAATGTTTGAAGTTAATTTTACGTTTTTTTTTTCACGGATTTATGTCTGTAGGTACTAGTAACCAAACGCATTATTCAACGGGTCCGAGCTACTAATATAGACGCTAATAAATACTAAGGATATGTAATAAACTCAGTTTCACATTCTTGCTGATGTGACAATATAATATGTATTACTTAATAAGTGTAATCAACAGCATTTAAACCACAATCCAACCTCTTTTTAAAGGCATATTATTATAGCAACGAGAAAATTATATTATTTAAATGATAACAATAGTTTGCCACCCTGATTAAGGCCGAGGCCGCACTACGGTTAAACCGCTGCGGTATTTTCCCGCGAATAATTTTTTCGCTACAAAATGCACGCGGGAAAAAGCCGCAGGTGCGGCGGCCGCTTGCATAAGTCTTCTAGGGGCACAAATTCACGCGATTAAAAACCGCCGCGGTTTAACCGTAGTGCGGCCACAGCCTTACTCAAGACAATGTTTATGTTCTTTTCCAGAATAGGTTTTCTGACGGGGAATATTATGAGTTCATATTATAATTGCTTATTTTTTTGAACCCATTACTGTATGCCTGGAGGCTGTTATTTATTATTTATTTAGTAAGTTTTTACTTACATTTTAATTTTAATGGTTTTTTAGCCAATTTGGTATATTTTTAATGTAACTAGTGCGTGACCGTGATCCCGCCTGATCGTAAGCAGTGGTGCAGTTGTTGAAGGCATAGCGCACTAGTTTATCACGAACCTATTCACTCTAACCTTAAAGACAGTACTTGAAATCATTAAGTCCTTTGGTGTACTATATACTATAAAGAATCCGGATCGTAGCGGTGTCAACGACGTAAGAGTCGGTACTCGCCGTACAGCGGATCGCCCAGATAGTGGTGTAATTAAGTTTGTAATTCAAAATGCATTCTAAATACCGAAAGGTTGGCTACTCTACGCCTGTGCTGCAAGGCTTTGGAGAACGGTTTTTTTCCAAAAAAATATATTGGTATGACTAGCTCACACATGGTAAATAATTTAATGTTTTGTGACTTTTAATGTCAGTTACTTTACATGCCTAGAATTGTATACAGCCAGCTGTGCTGCATGGGAGTTCGCTGCGCCACTTCTTCCCAATGAAAGCACTAGGAAGTAGTGTAAGGCGGGCGTTTTGAGGAACCGTATTTCGAAATTTTGGCGCCTAATTTGAATGACTTTTGATTTTGATAATTAGTAACTTATTAGAGAAATTAGTAGGTAATTCACTGCAACTAATGCCACTCCGAAGTCAGTAGGTACTTCGTATGGCAGAGAAGGGGGACCACATAATAAATCACAATTGTACCTACAATAAAAGTGTTCATCTCTCCCGCGTAGTTGTGACACCCGATGGGAACTAGGTGACTGTGGTGTTGAAAAGCTTTAAACAATGAAAAACCTAGACAGTTGCACACAGTGCCTTATTGTAATTCTAGATTCTGCTTACCATTTATTGCGTGTATAGAACTAGCGCTAGACTCATGTGGGAAAATTCTGCAAAATAAAACAGCTGTGTAGTCTTACAGTTGTTAAATTTTCTGAATAGCCATATGTACCTGCTACTGCGTTGCATCCGTCTTTACATAGTTGGTAGGCCATAACATCGGCTGCCGGTAGAAGTTACCACCCACCAGACAAAGCCTTCCGCCACAGAAATCGTAATGACTTGTTATTACGATTTATGTGCTTGCCGCCAAGCTATTCTTCGTGTTCTGGCATGATGTCTGGTGAAGCCGTACGGAGGACGGGTCTGAGCAGTTGTGTTGCGATGTGTGCCGGGTACGATGCGCCAAATGTTGTTGTGTCGGGAGTTTCGTCGTGGAAGACCTTCAATCAATCTCCCTCTGGTGCAGCATCATTGGTCGTGTTGTTGGGTTTAATATTCCATCACCTCGCTCAACTGCCGTCTTCCTTCCTATTCACTCAGTTTTTTGAGTGAATATAGCGCGCTTTACCATCAACGATTGCATCACTGCTAACCACCCGGCGGGATTCCGGTCAAGCACTAGCGTTCGTTACTAACACTCTATGGAATCTCTGGTCCGAAATAAAAATCATTTAATTTATAATTTAAAAAAAGATAGGTGACCGTAGGAGAGTTATTATCTAGGTCATCGTTTCTCAGCGGCATACCTATGCGAATTGCAATTCATAATAATGAATTGAGAGTAGGTAAGTACTGCGGCGTCGTGGTCCCTCAAGGATGTTTGCTGTAATAATATGATTATATAATAGTTTTGCTACCATTATTAGGCATAGGTGACCCTGACGCGTGTTTGCGGCAGCTCCATTTTGTTGGGATGGGAAATCATCAAATGACTTCTCCCGCTCTGGGCAGAGCGGAAGGGCGTGTCAGACTTTTACTGACTAAAACCCACCCGTGTTTCTTTACTTGCCTGTGCAACGGCCAGGGCCACGGTTTCTTTTTTAACCAATCCGCAACCCTGACCCAGGAGGCATCGGTCTTCGTGGACAGTATTCTCAAAGTGAGATTCCCCGATGTTGCGGAGGAGAATGCAGCTGCATGCTGGATTTTAATCGAATTATTAACCTTTTTTTTTTTTTTTTTTACGCTGTGGGAATGCCTTTACGCACCGTACCCCGAAGGGCGTGTGTGGGACTCGCCCAGCCGAAGCCGGGAATACCCACTAAACCCACAGCGACACTCCGGCATCGCCATACTGGCGGGGGAGTGGGATACTAGCGCAGCCTGAGCTACCTCTCCCCCGCCGGCGAAACCCGCCTAGTAGGGCGGGCCCTCAATTGCCCCTCCTGGGGAGGGGCCGTGGCTCCCGCGTGATGAGCGATGTAAGGCGGGCGTCGGCCGCACGCCCGCCGCTCACCTCAGGGAGGGAGAAAGCGGGCGAAATCCCGCCTTCTCCTCCCCCTACGCCGCCTGCGGAGCGCCGGAGCGAGGGGATCCTCCTCCCGCTCGCGCTCCGCGGCCTCCTTCTGCGACATCACGACCTCGCAGAAGGAGGCCATCGCCACCCAAGCCTCCTCGCTCCCCACCATCGCTCTGACGATGGCGGGCAGCGAGAGGTCCCCTCCAACCGCCGCGACAAGATCGCGGCGCGGCACGGCCCACGACGGGCACACCGCGAGGGTGTGTTCCGCCGTGTCCTCCGCCGCGCCACAACCATGGCACGACGGTGTCTCCTCTCGTCCTATCCGGTGCAGGTACCTGCCGAAGCAGCCGTGACCGGAGAGCACCTGCACCAGACGGAAGGAGGGGAATCCGTGACGCCTGTCGAGCCACTCCCTCAGGACCGGCCCAACGGCGTCGAGGGTACGGCGGCCGAACACCGCGGAGGCGAGGTCCCGCGTCCAATGCTGGACGATGGCGTCCCTCGCCTCCCGGCGGACGGCTTCCCTCACTTCTGGGGCCGGACGCTCGCCCAGCGCCCTGCGCCCCGCCGTCCACTCGTACACTCTGGCGAGCACCCACGCCTCGAGCTCCCAAGGCGGAGTGCCCGCCAGAGCGCACGCCGCTGCTAAGCCCACCGTGCGGTAGGCCCGCGATGCCCGCTGGGCGATGGCCCTTTGGGGCGTCCGAAGGGCGGTGAGGTTCTCCCTCCTATTGATGGAGTCCGCCCAAATAGGGGCCCCATAAAGGGCCATACTCCGCACCGGCACCATAATTCGACGCCGGCACCGCATGCTGGGCCCCCCCAGGTTTGGCATCAGCAAACGAGAGGGCTCCCGCAGCCTTCAGCAGGCGCGTCGACAGCCCGCTGAAATGCGGGCCGAAGCGCCACCTGCTGTCCAACGTGAGGCCCAGATACTTCATCTGGGCCTCGACCCTGATCCTGACGCCCTCCACAAAAATGTGGGCGTCAGGTGGGGGGGCTGCCGGGGCCCGTGAAAGAACACGGCCTCCGTTTTGTGCAGCGCCACCCTCAAGCCCAGGCGGCGGATCCTTCCCGCCACCAAGGATCCGCCCGCCGACGCTAAACTGGCCGCCTCCCGGAAGGTGCTCCCGCGGGAAGTGAGGAGAGTGTCATCTGCATAGCAGATGACACCCGTGCCTCGAAGGAGGGTTCCCCGCAGGAGCCAGTCATAACCGACGTTCCACAGAAGAGGCCCTAAAACAGACCCCTGTGGAACGCCGGCTTCAACAGCGTATCGCCGGAGCTGGCCAGCCCCGTCTACGAGGAGGACAGCACGGTCCTCCAAGTAGCTGGCCAGTCGAATTATTAACCTAACCTAACCCCATGATGTGAAAATAAAAGTTTATTCTATAATAATTTATGGTATTTGATCTAGTATGTAGGTGCTTGCGCCAAGAATGTATAGGGTTGATAGAGTACGTCTCTGCATACCTACGTACCTAAATAAATTATATTATTAAATAGGACAAAAATACTGTAAGTTGAATTACTCTGCCAACAGCTTGCAGGAGGTAATAAGGTCTGGAACTGGACGTAGTAAGGACTACTATCTATAGTGTGCTTACCCCCATGGAACCACGCATGTTATCCGCTTATCAATGTGTGTTATTCAGTAATGGAAACGTAGCTATTGTTATGCAGGGTGTTCATTGGCAATGCTCTGTGATCTTATTGCTAAAAATATGTTGTGTGATACCAGGCAACGAGGTCACGACGCGGATTGAAAAAAGTAATGCAGCTTTTTGATTAATCCTTTAATAATACTTCCAGAGTTATGTGCCTTCGAAAAAGTAATCATGGAATTTGTCAGTCGTAACTCTTGAAAGCCCGAATCAGTGGCGACCACCAGAAATATGCCGAATGCAACTCGACGAGTCCCAGAAAAGCTACTTTACTGTCTTCAAAAGTTGGCTTCCATAACGATTTCTTTTTTTTTTTTTACTTTGCCTCACACTAGGAATTTCTCCTGTATCGTGGGTCCGTTTATAAACATATAAACTCATATACCTAAACAGCCAGACCCGGAACAACTACATGTAAGTCATACAAATATTTGTTCCGTGCGGGAATCGAACCCGCCACACGCAGTGCAGTATTGGCTTAACCACTACGCCAACCGTGAATGAATAAAAAAAGACGGCAGATGAACGGGTAATACCTCCTTAAAATAAAACCATAGTTTTCAAGTAATAAATATATATTTTAATTACACCCACATTCGAGGCATAACTGACAACGTTTTTGCTCTCTCACACCACGTTCTCCGGACACAATTTGAACTCGAACTCGTAACCCGCAGACCCCTAGAATTCAAACTAATTACCTATTAAGCATAGTAACTGGAATCCGAAGCCAATTAAAAACAGCTTCATAAAGGTACATTTATTTTCAAACTAGCTTTCCGCTGTAACGCTTAAAAAAACTCTGGGTGGCTAACTCCACCCTACCCGGCAGTTACAGTAAATTTAATTATGTAAATACTTGGTAGCTAGGAGCATTAAATAAAACAATAAATGGATACAATTACAAATTTATTTTATAATTACCCTGTGTCATAAATATATGACAAAACAATCTCTTAACTTACCTAACCGATTTCCTGACTCACTCCGTCTCGGGTCGGAGTGGGACAGGGAATCCACATGAGACAATTCAGCAAGCTCAGGGTCGCTTGATGAAGGATTCGTGAGGTGAACCGTTGTGATCACGGCTCAGTCGTTACAAAAGTATCTCAGGTTATGCACACAATATCAAGCCAATGGCCTACTTACATGTAACCTGTTGAAACCCACTCTCACTCACTAGATACATCAAAACAAAGAAACAAGGACAGGGAGTCTACGTTTCGGATTAGCTCTCCTGACTAACACTTCTGGGTTACGGTACAAAGACCCTTGGCTTCACTAACTGACGGGTGTCAGATTAATGCACGGTTGAACGCGGCCTGCGGGATTAGGTATTTCGGGAACACCCGGAGCAAAATAATCATGACAGCTTATACCTGTCTAGTCGTCGTCGAAAGAGAACTGGATGTGCCGTACCATCAGGGTTCAGCCACTTCCACTCCAAACAAGCCTGATCCAATCGGAATCAAGGCCACCTGAGATAAGTCATGACACGACGCCTCCAAACGGGTTCCCACCCTAGGCCCGCCAAAAGAGCCAAATCTAGAACAACATTTAACCTAAGTCAGCACTATAGAACAAGAAAACACGTGGAGAAAATATTCCGGGTACAGAAATGAATACTCACAGAGAGATGAGCCAAACGGTAGACGCACAACCCCATGGGGTTTATTGCGCCACACGCCAACCTTGCGTACCAGCCATGTCCACAAAAACCTGCGACACCACAGGCTT
Organism: Sesamia nonagrioides; assembly: GCA_017933935.1. Classification (NCBI taxonomy): domain Eukaryota; kingdom Metazoa; phylum Arthropoda; class Insecta; order Lepidoptera; family Noctuidae; genus Sesamia; species Sesamia nonagrioides. The sequence goes on from JADWQK010002273.1 coordinate 213,260, forward strand.
CGGTCGTTCTTCTGGAAGTTTCTCTCCTTCCAATCGACCGCTCCCAATTGTATTTCCTGAACCATAGACTAGTGCGTTCCGCGACTTGTATTTTAATTTCAGACTCATGAGTTGGTTCCTATTTTTTTATATCTTAATCCTAAGTCCTTTTTTTATATTATTTAACCCGGTCGTTCTTTATTTGAATTTATTTATTATATTAACGACCGTCCTTTCGCGCAACGCCATCTCTCGGCTCGATGCAAAATATGTGACCCGAGTTTAGCCCGAGTCCACGAGATGTCGCCTGCTGCTATATTTTGCTACGTGACACCGCCCGCGTGGAGTTCGGTTATATCGCGCTTTTTAGATTTCCCTCGGGATCATCAATTTTTTTCGGGATAAAAGGTAGCCTTTGTTCTTTATGAGGGTCTAAAGATTGTCTGTGCCAAATTTCATCAAAATCGGTTGAGAGCTTTAAGCGGGAAAGCGTAACAGACAAACAGACAGAGTTACTTTCGCATTTATAATATTAGTATGGATAGTCGATGACAACTGACACTTAGTCATTCCTAAAATACAGGGAATTAATGAAACAAACTGATGACTACAATCAGATTTATTTAATGTTCTCAACATAGAAGCACAGCATGGTATTACGGAGCACACCTGTCCACAGCCACACTCCACACGTCACACGGCGAGTGTCTTATCAATGGCGTGGCCGTGGTCGCATACTGCTCTTATTATGATAAATATACTGTACATTCTTTGCACAGTCATTACGCAGGCGGAATTATTTAAGAACTCAAAAAGTTGTCTATGGTAAAATAATTATATATGATTATGTAATGAAAAATGCCTCTTGTAGGCATTGGGTATCAATGAATAAAGTTGCTAAGAGTAAATACGAGATTTACAATATCAAGATCATGAACAATTTATCATATTATTATTCGCTCTTATTTACATATTTTTATTTCACGTATTTCTAATTTAACCATAGAGTTAAACCTCAATGTCTCATTGTTTTAACAGCTGTAACAATAGACAAAGGCCCGATATATTCTGCCAGGTCCACCTACGTAATGACTGAACAATTTTCTTTATAAAATTACCCCTTGTGCACTTTCCAATCTCACTTATTGAAAATCAAACAATCACAATAAACACTTGTACTGTAATACTATTTAAATACATTGTTAGGGAAAATAAATATTTCACTCTAGTGGAAATGCTTAGCTTTCATTGTACAGTATATAAAATATTTGTTTTTCCATTCTTCCATCGTTGCGCTAGATACCTTTACTGTGGATTGCGTCGGTCTCTTAAATAAGTATTTTCAAGTAACAATTAACTTATCAAACTGTGTAGGATGCTAACTTAATGCGAGTAGACACACACATAGAACTAATATAATTAACGCCTATGTTTACCAGCACTCGTTTATGTATTTGTCAATTTCCATCAATTAAATGAAATCAGAGGGGAGAATTTCTCCGGTTGGGATGTTCTTACTTACTAGTAAAATAAAACCCTGCTCGATCTTGATGATCTCCCACAACGAATTATCCAAATTAAGTTGTTACGGAAAGGATATATATACCCAATTTATATAAAAACTTAATAAAATGAATGGCTTTCTTCTTTCTATTAACTTAATTACCTTTCAATAGATATACAGAAAGAATACAGATCTACGTACATACAAAAGCTAACAGTCTGATAGGTTGGCCTAGTACGTCTAGTTATACTTTGATCACCAACTGACAGAAATACATAGAATAATTTTCTAATAGATAAGTAATATTATGAGAGTAATAATATTTGGCATAATATTATTACTCTGTGGCGAAGTAATCTTGTGAAACTAATTAGCGGAGGAAATCAACCTACAATAAAACGAATATTTTTAGGAGGCCTACTTGATTGAGATTTGGTAGGAACCAACGTCACGACATTATTTGAAGTAACCAGTAGTTATAAGCCCCGCACGATGATATTGCGATTGGCGGCCATCTTGGTGACGTAGTCGAACTCGCTCCGTCGGTACCGTTAGCAAGTTCAGTCCGCGCTTATCCACTTACGCACATCGAATATTTTTGTTAGCTTTTTGTTTTTGTTATCCTGTTTTATTATTGTTCTTGAGTTTTGTTGTTTAGTTTTGTTAGCTGTTACTCGTTTAAATGAGTAAGAAATTAATTAACAGTCGTGCTCGTGAAATTATAATTTAATTATCCATTATTTTTATTAGTGTCCACTTTAGTGGACAATTATTTTGTTAAAGAGAAAAAGGACTGTAAGTTAGTTCTTGAAAGTATAAACCGTGCTTTAAAAAGTGCTTCGGACACTACTGAGGACATTTTAATACCGAAGCAACAGCTAAACCAAAGTCACGGAGCGTGTGGCATGTGCCACAGGCGTTGCAAAAAATACTGTGACTAAATTGCGACGAGAGCATGAGTCGGCAACAGCCAGTGGCAGCAAAATGAGAACTCCTACTAAAGGAAAAAGACAAAAGAAGGAATATTTCGACGGGTTTTCCTTAACAGCTTTAAGAAATATTATACATTCAATGTATACGATGAGGAGAGAAATACCCACAATGCGCAAAATCTTGGCGGCTTCAAAATTAGACCTTAATTATACCAATAGTGAAACTACATTAAGAAAAATAATTAAATGTGATTTAGGCTACCAATTTAAACAATGCTACCAAAAAAGACTGGCTCTAATTGAAAGACCCCAAATTCAAGCGTGGAGGGCTAAATATTTACGACGTATGAAAGAAAATGACTCGCTTGATAATAACAAAAGACCCGTTATTTATCTCGACGAAACGTGGATACACGCACACTACACGGTAAAAAAATGTTGGCAAACAGCAACCGATGTCGGAGTGAGACAGAACGACAGCCCCGGCCGCCGATAGATAATAGTTCACGCGGGAAGTGAAAGCGGTTTTGTTGACAATGCCCCTTTGATGTTTAAAGCAGACACCAAAACGGGGGATTACCATGATCAAATGAATGCTGAGAATTTCACCAAGTGGCTTACAGAAAAATTAGTACCCAACATACCACGCAACTCCATAATTGTGATGGACAACGCCCCTTATCACAGTAGGGAAGAGAATAGGCCACCAAATATGAACAATAAAAAACAGTTGATGGTTGATTGGCTACAAGCTCACAACATCGACTTTTCCAACGACAGTACAAAACCTGAACTGTATTTATTAATTAAACGGCATAGACCGCCGAAAAATTATAAAATTGACAATTTATTAGCTGCCAATGGCCATGAGATCGTTAGATTACCACCCTACAACTGCGACCTCAACCCCATTGAGTACATCTGGAACCTGGTAAAGATGAGGGTGTCAGAAAAAAATGTGGAGCAGTTGGAAAGTCGCATTGAAGCTCTGACATTGGAGGCGTTGGCGTCAATAACTCCAGATGACTGGCGAAAGGAAGTCAATCATGTTAAACGGCTTGAAGAGGAATATTGGAAAAAAGATCGAATAACTGACGAGTTATTTATCATAAATACGGCAGACGACAGTGAATCGGAAACGACAGACACAGAAAGCAGTTCTAATTCGGAAGACTGTATGAGTGGAATTGAATAAATAGGGTAAGATTATATTGAATTATATAAAAAAAAAAAATTACATACTATCCTGGTGTTATTTGGTACTCTGGTTTAATTCCCGCTCACAAATTAACAGAAATGTAGTTAGCAAAAGTTAATAAACATGTAAGAAAGATATACGAATAAGTATATTTTTCTTACGTCTACAAGAATTATTTCCTTGAAATTTTTAATAATGAAAGTTTATTTGTCAGAATATGGATGAGTAGGTATGTGTATGTATAATAAAATTATAAAATACAAATAAATCCTTAACCCGAAAGAATGTTAAATGCAAAATTAATAAACTATAATTTTGCATTTAACATTCTTTTGCTAGCTGTCCTTTCGTGTGACAGATGACGTCACAAAGCTGTTATTGTGACAAGGTTCCATCGCAATATCATCGTGCGGGGCTTATACATGGTTTTATGTTATTATAGACTACCTAAGATACAAGGCTGCACTACAGCACCCACTCAGGCTAGTGAAACCTTTGATCATTTTTGATCGAAGATGAATAACAATAGGTACAATATGTGTTTCGTGCTATATTTTGATAAGTAAGTAATTATGATGCGAGGTTAGCAATACTGCTACTTACTTTTATTTTACTTTCGCTTTGGTTTGGCGCCAAATGATACCAATCATTTGGCGCTAAAACCTGCCATCTTGGATCAATTTGACAGCACACTGTTCTCACGTGTCATTAAATTTATTTTTCGAATATAATTATCTAATAGCTCAACCTTGAACTTTTGCTGTGGTTTTTCTGTGGGGCTGCCAAGTGCAAGATTTTCCAGTGTAATTCATGGGCAAACAATTAAATTACCGTTATTGAATTTTATGAATAGCATGTAGGTAAGTAGGAAGTAATTATCTTTTGAAATACATTAAAATTACACATCAGGCACTTTTGTGCCAACTGGGCATTCTTTTTTTTTAAATTCCATTTAGCAAATTACTTTTCTTCAGAACGGTAGACTGCAGTGACTGTTCGATTCAGAGAATGCGCCAAAATAACATACCTATTAGTATGTAAGTCGTATTACCTATAGTAAGTTGAATCATGAAAAGGATCTAGAAATATGAGCGATAGCTATCTGTTCGCTCATTCACTGTCCCAAAAAAAGACTGGGAATTTAAAATTTTAGGCCAATTGTAAGACTCCGTAACGACAGTCGTTGACACATTATTAGTTAGTTAATAGATAAGTAAGAAACACTGCAAAAAAAAGATGTTAAGCAATACTTTTAGAAAAGTATTTTTTAAATAATATTTGTTCACAATAAAAAAAAAAAAAAACGCCAGGGGGCGTCGTCGAGCACCTATTGATATGGATAATTGGAGTGCGCGGAGTTGAGGAGTCGAGCGAGGGCCATATTATAACCGTTCGTCATCAAGAAGTAGGTACTTAATGTGAAGTACGTAATACGCGAGAAACACAGAAATGCTTGCAACTTATCGTTCCTACGTTTTAAAATGTAAATATAGGTACTTAGTCACTTAAACAGGATGAATATGCAAGTTCGTCATACTTTGATAAGAAAATAATACCTCGCCCTAAATATTTATGTAAAGTCAGACATTTCGTGTTTTGCGAATCAAAAGGCGTAATAACTTTCTCATTTGCAAGCGCTAAGTAGGCAATGGAAAGTTATTTAGTAATGTCGCATTGTTGACAATACTGCCATCAAATCGATACGGGTAACAAATTAAAGTTTCAGTACGATAAAATACACTGAATGTGAAAAAACTGCTAAATTAGTTTCCTAAAAATTCTCGTAACTTTTAAAATACTCCCGTTCTTAATTTTTTATTCAGAACCATTTTTGATGTTCGGAATTTAAAAAACTAAAACTACATTGTTGACCAAAACCAAAACGTAGTGATTAGGTACTTACTCTGTGTTGTTGGCAGAGTTCCTTTCAGCTGGCTATGATGAAAAGTAAAATAAAATTGAAATTAAAATTGGACATGGGCATTTTTCAAAGCTCGGTTTTGGTAAATCTATTTGCTTACCTAATAATTATTTGAATATCTTATAAAAAGCTACGATCATCGAATACATTCGATTCGATGGCTACGGTTGACGGTTCACCTTTTAATTTAAACACATAGGTTGTATATCCTTTTGAACGCCCATCTATATAATACGCGATGTGTCCTCCTGCGCCACACTACAAATGTATAACGTATGTATAGTAAAACGTAGGGATGGGATTAGTGTCCTATCGACAAATAATATTATACATTTAAAATTATGTTTATTCACCAATTTACGAAGCTAAATAAAAACTGTAATCGTAATTTCATAATTTATTTTATTTCATAAAAAAAACAATATGAAAACCTGGATATATTCCCCACAATAAAGAAAAGAATTTTAAATTTATTAGACGTGTGTTCTACAAGGCACATCCCTATTTGTCTCCAAATGTAATCCTTCTACTTCATATCAAGTAGTTGGCGCTCGAGGCACGTCAAAATCCTTTCTGTTCTAGGGATGTCTAGATTTCTATGGTATATATTTTATATTCACTGTGGTCGAGTTACACGTGCATAAACTCAACCGATTCCTGCATAATTTATTTCGTTTACTTACAACAAATACAATTAATAGAAGCTAAATACGTGGTTTTCTACGTTTTAAAAAATAAAATAAAATGGAGGGTAAGTGTCTGTTTTACACAAGACCTTTTTTTTAATGGTGTCGCTAAATACTCGCAATTATTTTTCTGGTTTGTAGAAACTAATAGAAAACTGAAGAAAATTCCTGAAACGGAAGTTGACGACTTAACGGAATGTCAAGACGACGAACTATTTCAAAATTCTGATTCAAACTTGAACAACTCGCAATAATTCGTCATATTCACAGTCACAATTTTTTTATAAGGACACGTGCGCCAACTCAAGATGTAAACATTGCACTACACTAAAATGCACAAGGTCACTATGACCTTGAAACCCGTCCGCTTATGACGTCACAGATTTCCTTCTATACACGTCGGTGGCGTGTACGGAGCGCTAACTAACTAACTTTGTAGGGATGGGTTTTTCAAACGGGGTTTCACTATCGACAATGATTAGAAAACCTATTAATTCTTGATTAAGGTGAATAAAACCTAGTTTAAAGTGTACAATATCTATAAAATATTATATATTTACGTCATTTTCTTGCAATAATAGTATTTATGATCATTTCGACGAGATGAAATATAGCGAGGTCTTCGTCGTGTCCCATCACTGGCTTACTTGATATCAAGTAATTGGCGCTGGGGGCATTAAAATATTTTCTGGCGTTTTTGTTTCTATTGAAAATTAAACAAATAAGAACTTATTATGCGTGAAAAAGTTAAAAATATGGTTGATAACAGGGCAAATTTCCATAAAAACAAAATAAAAGGTCTTGTAAAAGTCGTAAATTTATTTTATACTGTGATTACTTCTAATCAAGTAGTGGCGCTGAGGGCACGAAAATCTCGAACTTGTATAGAAGTGATTGGCGTTCAAAAGGATATACATATATGCTAGCCACAATAGGGCAGTAGGATAGTCGCACATTAGGGCTCAGAAAGTAGGTATGATAACAAATGTTAGAAACGAACAGAATTACAGTATTGCTATATCAGAGCACATTTCACGTCCAACAGAATCATGAGTTCAATGTCGCAGTCGGTACCTACCTACCTCATCAATCAGTTTAGTTTTGTTACAATTTAGGTTATAAACTCAATCTATGTTGATAACTATGAAACTTGTACCTTATTCATTTTTGCTCTATTTGTATAAAGTAGATTAGTAAATTGTAGATTATTAATATGTCTATACATAATATATTTTTTTTCCCGAAAAAGAAAAAAAAAAACGGTAGAGGCAAAAAATCTTCAAAGAGAAATGATCGATTCATTGTGTTACGGTTATTACACCTCTTACCAAACCCCATCTGCGTCCGTAAATGAATATAGAACGAAGTAAAGAAATTCCCAGAATAAAATCTTCCTGAATATTGTACCTTCATAAGGGAATACCACTTGTGTAAAGACACGTTATAGTAAAACACATCGCGTCATAGTATCGCTATAATGACGTCACAGAAATATTTGCTCAGTGAACAACTCTCGTGCTGTGTCACGTTAAAGGTCACACGGACTGATATTATGCAGAATGCAGTATGCACCTACAAGAGTTTAATAGTTGCTGAGTTTGAGTTTCTCCCCAGGTTTTCTGCAATAGAATGCAGCAATTAGCTCAAGATCAGATTTAAGCCCAATAAATCTGACGTAGACAGATAACAGTTTAGTAGATTTTGCTTTACATCTGAGCCTCATAGGAATCTACTTTTAGAAAACGACTGTATTATCGCCTGCGCCGACCTATTGACTGAGCTCGAAGTTAAATTCAATGCTGGCTGCGACGGTGACGTAATTTGTAATAAGCATAACAATTTAAATACTTTATTGTTAATTAAAATCGATTAAAAGCGTTCTAAAATTAATTACTACGAACTTAAGACTATGACCATAAATATTATAACTCAATAACATTATTCTATTGAACACTAACTTCTCACGAAACGAAGAGCTATTGAAATAAAGACAGTCAACTCGATACCTAAGTATATCCAAGGCATGTATAAACAGACAGCATAATTTGGATGTTGTATAACGCTTATAGTAAAATCTGACAAGTTAATGTTGTCTAAATCTAGCTTTGTCCTTAAAACTGCCAGCCAGGCTTTTCCAAAATCTCAGTCTTCACTCAAGTTCACTTCACAATTTTTTTTGTCGCATTTTTACATAATCGGCTCATCTCCATAAGATGCCCAACAATACTTTTTTAGCCCTGCATTATTTCACATAAAAAGGGGAAGACATTCAGTGATTGTAAAAAGTAGATAATAACATTTTGCATTTAAAGCGAATGCGTTTTATGTAATTTCGCCAACGCAACCCACAGTAATGGCTTGTGGTCATCGATTACCCATTTTTGTGCCTCAATGGAGTTAAATAATTGACCAGATCATACAGTCCACCTTTATGATACTGAAATGGCTACGTATTATAATATTATAATAGTTTCTATTATTTATATATAATTACACTAGGTTCTCTACAGTTTGGCATTTTATAAAAAAAGAAACAAAAAAACCAAGCATTTTATGTATACTATCTAAGTAGAGCAAAGGAAAACTTCAATAAAAATAAAACTAAAATACGATAACCTAACTAAAAAACAATACATGTAATTAGTTACTGTTTTTATTATTCACAACTTTTTATTTAAAAATACATCTTTATAGAAAGTAATCTAGTTGTATTTAAAAGTTAATCTGCACACGATGTCTGCGACGATTTCTTTAAAATGTCTGCTGAATTTTAAAGTTAGTTGAGTTATCCAAACGTTTAAGATAAGAAGATCAGATAAGTTATAACCAAGTTGGGAAATACAGTTTTATTTACAGGGATTTATCTTCAAAACGAAGAAGCATTAGAAGAGCAAAGCATATAATTAAAGTTGTTTAAAATTACCATCAATGACGTATAATGCTGCGACACTGCTCATGAAGTAGCGAGGGATAGTCTGCGGAACATTGCGGAATTTTTGACGTTGAAAATCTTTTTATTTTCTGTTCAAGGTAAAATTTGTCATACAAATCCCATAAAAGCTTTAGAATATGTATATTATCCAGTTATCTGTGCAGTAGCGAGAATATCGGCTTGCACAGTTCAGGGTCGCTGGGGTAATGTATGGCAACATAGTGTTACTAAGGTCGTGGCCGTCGGGAAAGTGTGGCCGTGTAAGTTCGCTACGAGTTTTATTCGCGTGGCTTGCGGCTTCAGATGCTATCAAGGCACTCGCTATTTCGTTTTATATTTATTTTTCTTTTGATAAGCATAACAATGCATCGTAAGTAGGTATGTCATTCGACTACATACTGATTTTTGATATTTTGTCGTTAAAAATGACTCGTGCTAAAATCAATTTCAAATATCGTAGGGCGCGGCTGCAGAAGATTTAAGGTCGATTATTTTATAATTTATAAGATCGGCCTTTAACAACAGTATCACATAATTTTGAGGGATAACAATATATTTCTGAATATCGTCGCAAACTGTGCAGAAATACTTAATAAAATTATAAAAAATGCTGTAGTAAAAGATAGTACAATTCTTGCTGTATTGGAAGCCAGCGAAGCTGCAACATTATATTCAATAACAAAAATACTTTCAATGACCAAAATAGAGCTTTGGAGTAAGCGGCCGATTTCCTAAGAGATATAAATGAGCATCGAAAACTTCGATTAACGATAACACAATGTGAATTTGTCTTCTAATTTGAGCAGCTACGTTTATTAAAACTCAGTTCTTTAAAGCGAATAACAAACTGTAGGAGTAATAGATATGTACGCAGCCCGACAGTTTAGCTCAGTTAGCGTATCACGTGGACTTGTTAACTTTAATCTAGAAGAATTTCCGATCTTCGTTGGCTAATAAGTCGTCTGCCGCTCGATCCAAACCCCTACTAGTGTTATATACAATATGTAAAGAAAACCCTGTCCGACCCATAAGGATAATAAAGGTTAGGTAAACACTTGACCAAATATAATATAAAATTTTACATAATCATCATAGTAACAATACTAATGAATTTGAAAATAATCCTTTTTTCCCGGGAATTAATTCCAATTTCCCCGAAATTTGGCAATTTTTAAAAAAGTGACAACACCGGTATTATTATAAGCGAATAGCGACGCGACCACGTCACAGGTGCCGCGTGCCCTGCCCCCCGCCGCCCGCGGAAGGGGTTGCTTATCGCACATGTATTAAGTTACCTTTTTTTGCGAAATAATATTTATTTTTTAGGGAGATTTTTTTTTTTATTTTAGCCCGGCTTTGTAGGCATTAGTAGAATCAGTTATCGATACCTAACCATACCTTCACGGATCGGACAGGGTTTTCTTTACATATTGTATACATTTAATATTAAAAATAATTCTACATACATTTATCTCACTATATTACAGTTCAATATAAATTAGTTTACGCTCAGGCACCTAATTAACTATCATAGGGTCTTATCTAGAGTAGAGCACAAGAAGATGAAGTGTGGTGTTCACTCATTTGTGATAATACGAACGTGTCTGTTGAGCCGAGTGAAGTTTCCAGTTGTCCAGATGTCATAATAAAATTGTTTAATTAACCCTAATTTAGTACATTCACAAATAAGTACGCACCTTTTGTTAATAAACATTCTCAACAAACTCGGTTTTTTCTTTCAACACAATTAAAATGTGAATGTTTTCAACACTTATCCTAAAGGAAACAGAGTTATCTCACATATATTTACACAAAAATAATACACATTTGTAGTCCTTGTTATGACTTGTCCTTTTTAACTCACCCTGCAAGTGATATGAAAGAACAAGCAGTTTTTTGGGCACTTTGTCGAGGATATTAGATCACATGGCAAGCGGATATTACCAGAAACACAAGACAATTTATTATGTAACAACGATAAATATGCACTTTTTTTAGCCATGTTTGATATAATAATTATTGGTTCATTTGTCATCCCCGTATAGAACATTAAGTAGACCAAGAACTGATACATTGGTGATACTTAGTCAGATATTAACCTGCACTTCCCGTTGGGTGTAGCTAATGCTACACAAATAAATTCACACATTCCTCTCACAAACAAGTTTCCAATGTCAATGCCATGAGAATTACGCGTTGATCGTAATAGATAGAATAGAACTAGAAATATTAAGCCACACGTAAGGATACATAAGCATTACTTTTTATGGAAGTGGATATAAAATGCATGTTCCTTGAATGTCAATGCAATATTTATATTTCTAACATTCATCGTAGAAAAGCTAATTTCACAAATGTTTTAAAATAGTTATAAGTAAGTAGTAGAAGTATAAAATAATACGCAAATCGGTCTTAGGATAAAAATCATACAACAGAAAAAAAATAATAATAATCCACCATCACTTCATCACACGTCTGATCCTGTGAAGATGAGACCTTAAGGTTAACGTTCCCGATAACCATAAAAATACGTGAAAGAACATAGATTATAATATCAAACAAAACGGAGCTAGCATCACACAAAACATCGAATAAATTATTCATCGATTCAGAAACGTGTTATAAAATGAATTGACGAAGCGACGCTGTGCTAGTCCTTGTTTTTATTGTAATCAAGATCACTGAACAAATTATAGTTTGCATAATATTAGATACATCATACAATATAAAAAATGATGCGGAAGATATTTTTAGGACTACTAAAGTGTTATGGGCAATTATAGGGACAGATCGAGCAGACACACATGAGGTAGGTCATGAAAGGAGGTTCACTAATTATTACTACATCCGTTAAGACGTCTTGAAATCTGAATAGACATAAATAGTTGTCCTAGTATACTGCGTTGAAATGTCATCTCTTTTATTCTGACTGTTTATAGCTAGTTATTTTATATTCAGAGGAGGGTTAACTTAGCATTGGCTTGTGACAAATGGACTTGCAGTATGAAAGAAATAGTCTGTTTTAATTTTGTAAGCGAGATAGGTTCACAACTGTTGACTAAAATGAAGCTGCGTTATACGTCATTAGCTCTCTAAAAATAACGACGTTACGTTTTTTTAGTAATTCAAAATCTACTACGTGTAAGACAGTTCCAAAACTGTATATAATTAATTTTGCATTTGCAAAATTGGGAAGCCTTGCGCGTCATAAGCGATTTTTATATTTTTAGCTCTGCAAGGCGCCAAGAGGCTAGAATCATAAGAGTAGACAATCCGGATTCTTCCCAACCGGTTTTATTCGTTATTTTTGACTTTTGTTTTTGTTGAGAAACTCAAGAGCTTATGAGTACGAGCCATCCTTGAGAACGCTTGAGGGGTAAGTTATTGGGGTAAGGTTTAGATGGAGGTTAACTTGTAGATAGGACTTAGTTATGACTTAAAAAACAAGCTGCATGTTTTCCAGAAATGGGCCAAGACTGATGAAGGTTTCACGGAGACTTCGTTACTAAGTTGAGGTATAAATCATCTTATGTGCAAGGTTTTAAAGGGCTTATGCGAGCGTGGTAGTGGTACAAAACAGGTTTCCGAGAGTAACAATAACAAACGTTGAGGAACATGTTATAAATGAAAACATTCGCTATAAAAAGAGATTTGGTTATTAATGAAGAATTCAGAGAATAAAGAGACTGAACAAAATACCATTGTCTATAGGAGTTTGAAAAACTAACGTGAATACGAAGATAGGAACTTTAGAAATTGTTTGAATTTTAATTAACGTAAAAAAAGTATAAAACTGTAATCAAGGTTTATGATCTGTCGTTTTATGCATTCAAAAATCCATCTACAACGGATAATTTGTTACGTGGTCAGCATTTCCATACATCGCTGTGAAGTGTGACCTCGATGCAACCCCAGGCGCTCTGATAATAATTGGGTTGTATCCTAAAAAATAATTTGAATGTCCATCACATAGATTTATAAAAAAATATTAAACACGTATTTTTTATCTGTCATTCAAATACTTAGGAAGATGTCACATGACTTAATTAGCCTCCACTCCGTAACTTTATTACGCTACATCTCGATCTAGGTAGTTTTTGGTAATTTCGACAAAATAAAAAAGGGTCTTATTTTTTTTTAATATCTGTAAGACGAACTATTTCTTTTTTCATTTTCATACCTTGGATACATTCCTATTAGCCTGTGATGTCATCCGGGTAGGCTTAGTCCGGACTGCCATTTCAGAGCGCCGTATAATTTCATGTAGCCAAACTATGTAATAATATAAGCACTTTGGCTCACAATATAACAGTGACGTAGCAACATCATGTTGATAAAAATACATAGATTAAAAGGTGCTTTTCGTTTAATAAACTGGGTCAGCTTTTCTTTGATCTAAGCTAACTTTTTAGCTGTGTTATATTTAATAGAGTTAAAAGGTATTTTATGGCGCTACAAGGTTATATAGACAGCCTCCGTGGCGTAGCGGTAGCGAACGCGGTCGCTGCGCAAGGAGGCGCGGGTTCGATTCCCGCGTAATGCAAATATTTGTATGCATGAATATGAATATTTGCACTGGTCTGGTCGTACTTCGGAAAACATGTTAAGCCTTTGGTCCCGGTTGCCATACGCACATCTAATGGCAGTCGTTACGGGTTGTTTGAGCCCTCAAAAGTCCAACAATTGGTCTAACTGCAATGCTTCGATATCGCCTTCGGGTTGTGGAGGTCAGACGGCAGTCGCTTCACGGAAAATATCGAAGTTAAGCCAAAATCAGCAGTTAGACTGGTAAAGGGGACACCAGACTCCAAAGCTGAAAAGCTTCGGATGCGACTGTGATTAACGCTGAAATGATTATGATGATGATGACCCACGCTGACAGAATAGTTGACATTGTTCATCAATTGCCAAATAAGGGTAATATTTACCAACAGCGCCCTCTATCAACATCATTCGAGCGCTAAAAGATCCTTGTTCCCATAGCTAAAACAAACTTGTATCAACCTTTTTCCAAATAAGTTGGCTTCCAGTCCAACCAAATTCAGATGAACTATCTGACTTCCACAACCCAGTTACTGGGTAATACTGGTAAGACTGGTGGTGGTGGTCAGGCTTTCGTACGTCTGACGACCCGGAACTACTGTCAAAGATGAAGGACCAGGCCCGAGTCGACGGCGCGTCGTGTTTCACGCGCGCCTCAAACAGATATCAGCACATCGTGACGGGGTCCACAAAGACCGATGCCTCCTGGGTCAAGGTCGCGGGTTGGTTCAAAAAGAAACCGTGGCCCTGGCCGTCGCGCAAACAATTCACTCCTGAGTCAAACATGGATTAATTTGATAGGACAAAATCACACAAGCCAATATTTAAAAAAAAAACTATTACTTATTCAACAATTGCACCGTCTGTATTAGAGCTCAATAAATTGATTCAGCCAAAGCAAACCTTTTTATTTTTTAATGGCGTTTCAGAAGCCAACTAGCGAGCACCAAAAGTGTTCAAAATTTCATAAAGCTTTTCCACATATGTTTTGATTATTTATGAGCTCAGTAGGAGAGTAAAGTGATAAATTGTTAATCGCGCTTCGACGGGATTTCGTTTAACAACTTTATAGGCTTTTAAATTTCCATTACCCTTTATACTGAAAGTCGCGGAATAATAAAGCTTAATTTTTCAAGTAGAAATACACGTCCCCATTGCCATAATATCATGTATATTTATGCGGGTTTGCGATGTCAGACTTAAAGTCCAGGTTTCCTCAAGAAGTTTTCCTTCCTTCACCTTTTAATCAGTCATTGGTGTCCAAGATATACTTAGAAAGTACATAAATAACTTAGAAAAGTTACATTGGTACTTGCCTGACTTGGAATCGAACCCGCACAGTCACACTTGAGAGGCTGGTGTTTTAACCATTAGGCCAACATGACATAAAATATAACATACTATTCATATAATATACTACAATTATTCGTATGCCTGTCAAACTCTATACAGAAACTGATTTGCTTGCGTTCCGCGCCGCAACTATAATTCACGGTCAAGTTGACAGGTGGTACTTCTTGCTCCCATTCTCAGGACCACATTAGACTTCGTTATGAACCAGTTTACTGGGAAAACTACCGTATACCGTAATACAAGGTTTTGTTTTATTACTATTCTAAGGTTGGTACTATGAAAGTTCTATAATGTCTATTGTCTACAAGCAATTGCAATTTCCTTCTTTACCATAGAGTGCCATAGACGACAATAAAGCCATTTTGAATTTCATTGATAGGGTGCTTTGAAATCAAATTTTTATAAAGTTTAATCTGTTGCAGATAGCAACAGTGCAGCAGTATAATGTAGGTTACAGTCAAAAGCAAATAATTCGATGTTCTGTTCCACATTTCCTTTTATTGAATCTTGCGTAGCATAGCGAACAAATAGGAAAATGTCCGAATTTTGGACCTACCCGCGATAGGAAATACACATTAGGTACGATACAAATTTTCCTTATTATACATATTTATTTATTTGCGTTTTCCCTGTTTTTGCAGTGTCATATTCATCGTTATTATGATATAATGAATAATTCAAATTCGTGAGTTGAACATGGCTGCCACATGGCTTACAACATCCAATTTTCGTAACATGGAAATAAAGCCTAAATATCTTGTCCAGTCCAAACAAGATATTAAATCTTGTTTACATGACAATAAATCTTAGATGGCGCTATCTGGACAAAATATTAACTCTACCACATGATATGTACAAAAAAGTAGAATGTTATAAAGTTAAAAGTATGTACATAGGTAATTTAAGTCCTTAACAAATATTTAGTAGGCAGACTATGGGGATTAAGGAAATAATAGATTTAAGTTTTTTTTTTTTTGCGAAACTGAGAAACCAATTGGTTTTTTTTGGTATCGTTTCCGTATCCGCTACTGGTATCTGCCTCATTGACCAATACCGACTAGGTATTTAGGGTTCCGGAAAAACGAGCCGCTATTATTAAGATTCCACAGTTTGGCTATGTTTCTTTTATAATTAAAAAACTTTTACTGTTACGAGGCTGTATTTTATTAACCGTGATAGCTAGACTATTGAAATTGTTATACAAGGGGCTAAAATGACCCATTTTATACGAGGTAGTTTTATCCCAGCGTTAGCGAGGGAGCATTGATATGGAGTCAATAGAAACCGAGTAGGTATTTTTTGTTTATAATTGTAAACTAGGTATTTAGCGCTGTGTTACACTCTAATTTGTGCTACGATTGAGAGAAAATGAAATAATCCAATACAATATAAAATAAGTACTAAGTACTATCAATTAGAGAAAACTTTTTTATTTTATTTTTATGATACTTTTTTTATTTGAAAGCTGGTGCTTCCCGTGTGGCCCCATTATGGTTCAGTTCTGATAACGGCATCCACAATAGTACAAATCTTAAAATTGCATTAAGTAGGTATGAGGCGCGAGCGAGTCGCGACACATATACGAATAACTCAATCTGACGCAAATCGATTTAGATACTTTTTTCAATTTGGTCCCATATACATATATTTCAATATCGGTTCATTAGTTTAATTTTTAAAACAAAATTACGGGGAAGAAATCAAGTAAACGAAACTGTTGTTTGCTTTTCACAAGTCATCATGTGCCGTTTCACTAATTATGTTGGGGTTAGCGTCCAGTGTGACCGGATGCAGTTTCACAATTAAAAAAGCGAATAATCTTTTTCGAAAATAACTTATTTCGGAAGTTGGTCACTAAAAGCGAAAATACAAAAATCAAACACACCAACTTCTTTATTTTTCAGTTTGTAGTAGTTTTCTGGAAGTCGTTTGTTATTTTTGTAAAAAAGTTATTTTTTGAACATCAAGGTTAGTATTTTGTAAGACTTAGTTGATCCTATCAGATGATATTGTGATCATCATATACATATGTAAATTTTCAAGAGCAGGAGGTAATGGATCGGTTGCGGTGATTGTATTCGAGGCAGTTACAATGCCAAGTCCAAAAAAGTGGCCAATTGTATATGCTCGGTGCTGGAAACAAAAGAATTCGCAACTGAACTTGAACGATAAACGCATAAAAACACGTCTTTTTTATCTTCTTACTGTTGTAATCCAGGTACACATGGTGGTCATTTAACTGCATCGACAAAGGAGTATTTATATTTTTACAGTAATAGACAATTTACAAAATAATATCCTCTCTAGATCTAACGATCAAGGCCATTCTGAGATCCGGAAGAAAAAAAACTCGTCAAACAACTACACATAACTAAGGAGTTAGTGACATATTTACAAGCTAGAATGGGTAATTCGGATTTACTTTTTGCGCCAGAATCGCCTGAAAATTCCACTGTAAAGTAAATTCATTCATGTACACAAAACAATCGAAATGGTAGGAGAAGGGCGACACTTCAACCGTGGTAAACGAATTTACATTGCATTTAGACAAAGATTCACCGAATATTAGCATATTCACGATTACATGGCACCTGTGGTTTTACGAACAACGTTGTTTACTTAGGGAACTCTGAACGGCGACGTTTTGCCGTCTTTACTACCCAACGAGCCGTTTGACAACAAGAGATTGTGAGAGCAAACAGGCTGCTGAACCCGCGATTGTCTTGGGTTTGTGTTTCTTGTATTGTTAGCTAATTTTTATGAGAAGTTCGAAGTCTGGTAGAAGGAAGAACTGAGAAACCGCGGTTTTTTATGTTGATTGGGTACCTTTTAAATCATCGGCTCTGATTAAATATGTTAATTCGTCGCTTGAAAGGCAATCATATCTAAGCGACAAAAAATCGTAAATTGAGTTATATACACCATTCGAACCGGCAGATTTTTCTGCGTCGTTTGGTGTATATAACTTAATTTACGAATTTTTGTCGCTTATATGTAAGTGGATGTTCGGTAGTTGCGAGTTGACAAACTTCGAGGGGACGCCCTGGCCTAGAGACCTACACTGACCTTCTTGGTAGTTTCCTAAAGGCCTGTAAATCCCTAATAAAGTATCCTAAGGGTCAGGTATGTCGTAGCTCGTAACCTACCTACGCATATATTCAACTAGCGGCCGCCAGCGACTTCGTTCGTGTGGAGTTAGTTATGCTCCGCTCCTATTGGTCGCAGCGGGATGTTATATACGTCTGCGTTAGCTCCCGTTTTCGCAACATTTTTTGTTACTGCTCTGCTCCTATTGGTCCTAGCGGGATGGTATATAGCCTAAAGCCTTCCTGGAGTAATAGGCTATCCAACGCAAAAATAATATTTCAAATCATACCAGTAGTTCCTGAGATTAGCGCGCACAAACAAACAAACTCTTCAGCTTTATATATTAGTATAGATATGTAAAGAAAACCCTGTCCGATCCGTGAAGGTATTGTTAGGAATCGATAACTGATTCTACTAATGCCGACAAAGCCGGACTAAAGTTTAAAAAAAAATCCCCCTAAAAAAATAAATATTATTTTGCAAAAAGAGGTAACTTAATACATGTGCGGTAGGACACCCTTCCGCGGGCGACGGGGGGCAGGGCACGCGACGCGTGGTCGAATCGCATAAGCGTACCGTCAAAATGGTGTTGTCACTTTTTTTAAAATTACCAAATTTCCGGGAAGTTGGAATTAATTCTCGGGAAAAAAAAGATTATTTTAAAATTCATTAGTATTGTTACTATGATGATTACGTAAAATTTTATATTATATTTGGTCATGTGTTTACCTAACCTTTATTATCCTTATGGGTCGGACAGGGTTTTCTTTACATAATAAAAACGTACGTAAACGTATTTATGTTAGAAGAAGTGGTATCATGCTTACCTACTTAACCCCATTTGAATAAAGAGTTTTCTTCGTTATTCAAATAGGATTATCATGCATACTTTTTATAAGATTTCCATTGGCCGTTTTCTCTATGACTTTTAAGTTTGACACCTGTAATTGTAACTGTCAAGTGAGATGTTGAACATGGCGATCGAAAGCGTTCGAATATACATTCTAAAGGATTTTCTGTTTCACAATTAAGTACCTTTTTCCTATAACGGCATGAATATTACCATAAACAATTTTTTTATTTGATTGGAGGTAATAAGTGTAACTCACCTTTTTACAAACGCTTGTCAGAGTGGCATGTTTTTTTCTTCTTTTAGAGTAAAGCTACTTATAGCAGGTTACAACCTCTTTGAATTTATTTCGATATTATTGACGAACGTAATTATGTATCGGTTTAATCATAGAATAAAGAGGGGAAGTAGGTTATCTGCGACCCAATCCGCGATTTAATTGCCTACTGTCTTAGGGTTGACGACTGTCCGCGCTTCGTCGGTTACGGTTGTCGCCCAAACCGCTAACAAATATTTATAGACTAAGGGCTTATGTTTAAATTATTTGCTTAGTATTTAGTTTACATATACTAGTCAGTTTTTTTTTTGTAATTTTTATTTTTAGTTTTGTACACATAAAGAACCATATTTATTTTTATTTTTAATTAATACAAATATAAATAATACAAACATAACATCTATTGAATCACACATTTAATACAAAATTACAAATTAGCTACAGAAAAATACCTACTTTCTTCGGTTTCGACTATTACGAAACGCGTTGTTATTAAACTTTAATGTGTAATATATCCGTATCCTTGTAAATAACTTTTAGAAATATAATTTGAAAAATATAAGTCTTTTATTTGTTCATAAATAGACATACCAACTTTGCAGTTTATGTGATCATTTTTTAAAAGCTAATGTGCCGAAAAGCCGTGACGCGCGAACCTCGTTCCGTGCTAGCCGCGACTAGCGCAGTCATAGGCACTCTAATATTGTGTTTAGGTGTGCGTGCGGCGACGCATAGATACTATGGCGCACACATACAAGCCGCGCGCGGTCCGTTTGTATGAAGATAACGTACTTCCCTCTCTTTATTCTATGGTTTAATGGTCTCTCAGATAATAAAGAGACAATAGGTACACCGCAAGGTTACCCGACACTGTCGGTGTTTGCGCATAACGGAGCGGGAAAATTTACAGAAAGAGTTTAAGTCATCATAAGTCATAACGTCAACTTGATGAAAAAAATAATGTTTCCATTTCTCTACTACAATTACCTAATATAAAGGGCCATAGAATAATCACAAGAATTAATGAGTCATACATAGTTAACTCACGGTAACTTGTAACTGAGACAGTGAATTAATTAAGAGGTTAAATCACTCAGCGCCACGCTTGATGCGTTATCCTTGTGGGTTATTCCCACAAGAACGCATCAAGCGTAGTATTATAAGTATTATAACAAGGTTTTGAAACAAAACTAATCCATACTAATATTATAAATGCGAATGTAACTCTGTCTGTCTGTTACGCTTTCTCGCTTAAACCTCTCAACCGATTTTGATGAAATTTGGCACAGACAATCTTTAGACCCTGAGAACATAGGCTATCTTTTATTGAAAAAATTGATATTCCCGAGGGAAATCTAAAAAGCGCGATATAATCGAATTCCACGCGGGCGAAGCCGCGGGCGGAAAGCTAGTGGATAATAAATAGTCTATGAATTACACCTCATGCTTATGATGAAGATTTTTCTTCACTCGACTTCGAGTCTGCAATCAGTGCGTTCCGCCAGTTAAGACTTAAGAAGCTGAAACTTGGACATTTCCAATACGGCTAGTTTTTAAATTCAAGGTCGCTCAGCGAGCTATGGAACGTGCTTGGAGTTTCACCGAGGATCAAATTCGCAACAAGGTGATCCGGCAGAGAACCGAAGTTGTCGACATACATAGCTCACAGAATAAGCAAACTAAAGCAAACAACAATGGACCGGGCTTGTAAGCCGTAGAACCGATGATAGTGGGGTAGACGTGTTCTTGAGTAGAGACCGTGAATTGGTAAACGAAAAATGGGATGCCGACAGGCTGTGGAGCGACAATCTTTGCAGGATTGCTGGTAGCAGCTGGTTCAGAGTTGCCGAAAATCAAGTTGAATGGCGTGCAATAGCCGAGGCCTAGTTTAGCAGTATAGGTTGATAATAATGACAACGCAAATTTCTTCGGAAAAAAAGTGAATGTTCAATGAATTGGCACGAGTTATCAGGAAGACTCATAAAGTCATACTAAGCAAAATGGATGACCTCAGTAAGTTATCAAAGAACAAATCACCAACTTCCTTAGTTTTATACAGCTCATTCAGTGCAATTTAATTTTCGAATAACCGCGGAACTACTAAGTTGCAGTTCCAGCCTGCAGCAATGTTGGTACCTATTTTTTTTTTTCGCTACACACACTTTAGCTTTGCAAGTAGGCAAGCATATTGTATATAGTCTTGAAAGCCTTATAAAAAAGAAAGTCTTGAAAGCATTATAATTTGTAAATTGAATCAATTTATTCATCTTGCTGTTTGAGTTTGACAGTGGGAAAAACAGATTTATTGATTTTATTACTAGATATTATTAATTATTCAAGAGAGTCATTAAAGTATAAAAATCTTCGTACCAACATATTTCCGTCTCGTGAATGTTTTTGGAATAATTCACTAAGAATAGAAAAAACGACTTTGTATGTATACTAACGATAGAATTTATATGAAAGGCCATAAATCCACTGTGATATCGATTTGATACGGGAAATTGAGACAAATTGCCTCTATCAATACCGTGTCTTTGGACTATTAAATTAACGATTACCATAAAACAAAAATCCAGGACCGAATGTTACTACAATCCAGCGCCATTGAACGTTCTTTGGCACTCGGCCAAGTTAACTAATTCTAAAGATCCGTGTTTGCTGAGGCTTGTTGGATTTGTATGTAATCTAAATGCCTATTAGTTGGT
The DNA here is from genome assembly GCA_017933935.1 of Sesamia nonagrioides. Lineage (NCBI taxonomy): Eukaryota > Metazoa > Arthropoda > Insecta > Lepidoptera > Noctuidae > Sesamia > Sesamia nonagrioides. The sequence goes on from JADWQK010002273.1 coordinate 235,229, forward strand.
CTGAAAGCCCTATTACTGAACGAGACAAGATTGACAAAGCTAAACAACCAACCTCACGTGTTAGCTATGAAGTTATGAACTGCATACATTTGAACCCCGGATGGCAAAAGGCACGCTTGCTATTACTTGGGACCTAAAGATAACTAAGGGTAAGAAACTTGGACATGGTGTTATGTATACATTTCACAACTTCGGCTGAGGTCAAAGATGACTTAATGTTTTTTAAGAAGATCATTATCAAATACGAAAACTTTAAGAAGCTTTACTGTTACGAGCAATTTTTTTATCTAAAATTCGGAAAAAGTTTACTATCAAGTTTGAAATCAGGCTAAACGTTTACCCAGGACATCTCCAAAATAAACGATGATTATGCCAAAATCAAGAATGAATTAAATAAAAACGAATCTGAGAATGACGTCTTTAGAAGCTGCCATGACGGTGTTTGCTTCTCGAGACGTGTCGACAGGGAAATGCGACACCGAGCGTAATCACACTGAAATGTTTGTTTAATTTTGTAATAAAAGATAACACGATAATGTATGCAAATAACAATGTGTTATTAGTGTTACGAAAATACACCTCGTAATTGATTTTAGACTTTTTTTTTAATAATTATAAACTAGTGCTTGACTGCAATCCCGCCTGATGGTAAGCAGTGATGCAATCGTTGATGGTAAAGCGCACTAGTTTATTAAGCCTATTCACTTAAAAAAACTAAGGAATTGGAAGGATGACGGCAGTTGAGCGAGGTGATGCAATGTTAAACCCAAGACCAACACGACCAAACAAAGCTGCGCTAGAGGGAGATTGATCTGGAGACTCCACGACCAAACTCCCGACACAACAACATTTGGCGCATCGTACCCGCTACACATCGCAACACAACTGCTCAGACCCGTCGTCCGTACGGCTTCAAGACATCAAGCCGGAACACGACGAATCGCTTGGCGGCAAGACCTTGTCTGGTGGGTGGTAACTTCTGCCGGCAGCCGATGTTATGGCCTACCACCGGGAAAAGTGGCAGACTTTGAAGCATGCTGCTAATATTTTAAATGTGAAAGTTCCTTTGTTTGGATGAACGTTACTCAATCATGCAAAAACGGATTGGGATAATTGGCACAAAAATAACTGGGATTAACATATGATACTTTTTATTCTAACAGACAGCCTCAGTGGCGTAGCGGTAGCGAACGCTCCGTTGCGCAAGGAGGCGCGGGTTCGATCCCCGCACAGTGCAAATATTTGTATGCATGAATATGAGTATTTGACCTGGTCGGGTCGTGCCTCGGAAACTACGTAAAGCCGTTGGTCCCGGTTGCCATACGAACATCTAGTGGCAGTCGTTGCGGGTTGTTGCCCTCAAAAGTCTAACAATTGGCATAGAATAAAGAGAGGGAAGTACGTTATCTTCATACAAACGGACCGCGCGCGGCTTGTATGTGTGCGCCATAGTATCTATGCGTCGCCGCACGCACACCTAAACACAATATTAGAGTGCCTATGACTGCGCTAGTCGCGGCTAGCACGGAACGAGGTTCGCGCGTCACGGCTTTTTCGGCACATTCGCTAAATCACAGATTACAGAATACTACGTAGCTAAATTAAAGAACAATGTGTGATTATCGCAGGAGAAAGTATTGTTGTTTGTTTGGGTGTCTTAATTCATCGATTTCAGGATTGTCTCTGTTCAGATTACCTTTTTTTTTTTATCAATCAATCAATACATAGTATAAAACAAAGTCGCTTTCGCTGTATGTCCGTATGTATGCTTAGATCTTTAAAACTACGCAACGGATTTTGACGCAGTTTTTTTTTATAGATAGAGTGATTCTTAAGGAAGGTTTGTATGTATAATAAATGCATAATATAGTAGAGAAACACTGATAAATTTAAAGGTTTCTAATGTGATGTCGTATATAAGCACGTTTTTTTGCGCTTATATTGCAAACGCTGGCTGAACCCTACGAGATAGACCAAAATAATGTACTACAGTATTGTTCACCTTAAAAAGTTCAACAAAAAAGTCCGCGATGGTATATGTCTATCTCTTAGGGATAACCCAGCATAACCATTTTTATTCTTTACTAAAAAATGGTTATTTACGAAGTGATTTTAAACAATACAGCATTAATCCTTATCCATTTAAGTACCTTAAATAAATTGTGCATTTATTATAGCCCGAGGGAAATCTAAAATGCGCGATATAACCGAATTCCACGCGGGCGAAGCCGCAGGCGGAAAGCTAGTATATTATAAACTAGCGCTTGACCGCAATCCTGCCTGATGGTAAGCAGTGACGCAATCGTTGATGGTAAAGCGCACTAGTTTATTAAGAGCCTATTGACTCTAGCCTTGAAGACACTCAAATTGTAGTCCGACGGAAACACCGCCGCTGGCAAATTATTCCAGTCCCTCGATGTACGCGGTATAAAAGAAGAAGCGAAACACTTCGTCCGGATCGTAGAGGTGTTAACAACGTAAGGGTGGAAACCAGCCGTACGACGGGTCGTCCGCTGGTGGAACGGAGATGGGGGAATTAAATCATGCAATTCCATCGCACACTCCCCGAAATGCATCCTATAGAACACCGAAAGGCTGGCTACTCTACGCCTGTGCTCTAGGCTTTGGAGACCAACTCGAGTTAGATCAGGGTCACCAATCAGCCTCTTTGCACGTCTCTCCACTGAATCCAAAGTGGCCAGGTGACACTTGGCAGCACCAGCCCAAATGTGGCTGCAGTACTCCACACACGAACGGACCTGTGCTTTGTATAACATTAGAAGCTGCCCAGGTGTGAAGTACTGTCGGACCTTTGCGATAACGCCAAGTTTCCTGGCAGCCACCTTAGCCTTGGACTCAATGAACCGCCCAAAGTTAAGGTCCGAGGAAATCTCAACTCCCAAAAGCTGAAGGCGGTCGGAACACTCCAAGGACACATTCCGAAATGTAGGAGCCAAGGTGAAACACAGGCGTGTCTTTTCACCGCCAAAAGGAGCCCCCTTTTGGCGGTGAAAAGACACGCCTGTGTTTTGGCGGCATTGAATACCTATTGTAGGTAGGTATAGTAACTACTTACTTACAGTTATAAAATCGTTATTAAAAGTAAGTAAGTACCTAATTGACAATTTGTGAATCAGATAAATAAAGTTCAGATCTTAACAACAGAAATAACTAGTCAAAGAGGCAGTTGTCAGTATTTTTATGTTGTTTTACGATTTTTAGGGTTAATAGATATGTTTGTGTTATATAAATTTGTATTAATTAAAAATAAAAATAAATATGGTCCTTTATGTGTACAAAACTACTTATAAATTACAAAATAAAAAATACAAAAAAACTGTGTATGACTATATGTATAAATACTAAGCAAATAATTTAAATATGAGCTCTTAGTCTATAAATATTTGTTAGCGGGTTCGGTAACAACCGAAACCGACGAAGCGTGAACAGTCGTCAACTTTCCGACCTTTGCCAATTTATAGACACTGAATTAAAATTTTGCTAAACGTGACAACCCTAAGACAGTAGGCAATTAAATCGCGGATTGGGTCGGAGATAACCTACTTCCCTCTCTTTATTCTATGCAATTGGTCTAATTGCAATGCTTAGATATCGCCTTCGGGTTGTGGAGGTCAGATGGCATTCGCTTCACGGAAAATATCGAAGTTTATCCAAAATCAGCAGTTAGAGTGATAAAGCGGACTCCAGACTCCAAAGCTGAAAAGCTATGGATGCGACTGGGATTAACGCTGAGATGATGATGATGATTTTTTATTCTAATACTACGTTCCCGTCACCCGTGAGATAATATCCAGTCGGGCGAACCGCGACCAAAAGCTTCATAGATACATAAGTTATTTATTTTATCCTTATGAGAGAGTTAAGACGTGACATGACCACAATAGACAGAGAACAGTAAAACATCTTCATATAAACGAGCCGCTCTCGGTTTAAATGTATGCGTGAGCGCCGTGTCGGTACGCGATTTCACGCACACGCTGGCATAATATAGGATGGTATAGGATGGCGGCAATACGGGCTGTGTCGCGTGACTGTGAGCACGCGCGTAAATTACATGACCGCTCGCGTTCGTCAATTCTCGCCGGCCACTTACCATAATATTAATTATTACGAGTATCATGACTTCAAAAGGGGGAAAAAAATATTGTAGTGTTTTCGGGTGCCTCAATAATGATTTCGCAAATCCGGACTTATCATTCTTCATACTTCCTACTGAACCAGAAATGTAAGTACAACTTAAATCTTATTAGAAACTGTGATATATGTATTGTTTGTTTCACAGTTTATTTGCTTTATTAAGAGCGTACCCGAGTCGCATTTTTCCATATAATTGTATTTTCAGATTTACTTCCTGAATACTACGCTTAAAGTTAAGTTTATTTTAAGAGGCCCAGTTTTACTATAAAACAGGATATTGAGAACGAAATATCTTTTAAGTAAACGTATTTGTCGCGTATAGTGTAATAAGGGCAATTTCACAATAATCAATATTGCAAATGACTATTAATTCTTTTCTATTGTCTTATGTGTTGTTTGATCCAAATATGGCGTCTTAATCATAATATTAAGTTAATAAAATTATAGTAAAATGTGACCGACTGACGCTTAGGGTTGCGTAGAATTTTAGTTATAACATTATAACCTTTATACCCTCCGACGCGCGCGTCGACAACAGCAACGCGAGGTGCTCTTAATAGCGCGCGGCGCCTTTGTTGCATTTGAGCTAGCTGATGCTATCCGATTATATAAACAAACATTACACAGTACTCATATAAACAATCATTATAATTGTACCTCAGAAACTAATGAGGCTAAAACGGTTTTGCGGTTTTATTAAAGTAAGGTATCATTTGTTAAATATTCGCTACCCATACATAATCTTAGCTTTACTAATGTCTACTTTTTCATAAGAACTACATATTTATTGTTTACGTTCTCATGTTTTATATCATTTAAGCATTAGTTATAAGCTTGTGAATATTATTGTGTTAGTGTTACATTTAAGAACTCTTCACTTACAATCTTCTCTGATAAGAACCAGTTATATCGATTTCCCATATCACACATCACTTAAAATTTATCATTATTTACGAGCTTTAGAATATAATTTAGTGTTACACTTAAGTAGTCTTAAAAATTTTGTCGGTATCAAATTTGTAACTTAATATAATAAATGTTATGTGAATAAAGGCTTTTTATTTTTACTAAATTTATAAATTGGTAAAATATTCAATCATAATATGCTTTTTATTCGATAAATTTAGATCAAAGTGACAACCCTAGGGTTCAACGCAAGAGTAGGCAAATAACTCTGCGGGCGGCCTTAGATAATCTACTGTTCTCTGTCTACTGTGACATGACTGAGTGTGACGACAGATACCTGTGTGTGGATGTCAAGATAGTTGTTTATTATGCACTCGTGGCTTTCCACATTGTACTCGTAGCCTGAGTCACAGATATTGTTCTACTATAGGGCTATTTAGCTTGTTTAGTTATTGGGAAAACACTGGAAGTAAATTCCTCTCCACAATATATTGTGGATGACGGTAGTTTGCGTGTGTTTTTTGAAGCGCTAGTGAAAGTCTATAATTTAAAATGCTTTTTTCGACATAACTAGTACAAAAATACGGTATAAACGTAATAGAAAGTAGAAATGGCTGTTAATTTAAAATCCAACCAGTAAATGACCCAAAAGGAACTTCGTTATGCAATAAATAACAATGAAGACTGTCGTTTGTCATTGTAAAACTGACGACCTTTCACTTAACGCTTACTCTGTTAACACTGGGGTACTACCTAACACTTGAATGAGTAGTTATATCAAATGTATTTTGTGGATAGAAACTCATATATGATTGTTTGTTTATTGATTTGACAGACGACGCTGAAATTACTAATTCTGTTTTTTTTTATATCGTAGGTAGTTCATAAAATTACTCAATTTGTACGGGCGATGCGCTTCGTAAGCTGCCAGCTAATTCGTGTTTATTCTTGTTTTAATAAAGCAATAGCAAAGCAGAGATGATGACAGTTAATATAAATAGGTAACAGATGGGTTATTAAAACGAGTTGAAACCACCAGTGTAGCTAACATGAGCTTTCATAACGAGACTCGAACGTCGATATCGAGCGTGTTTGACTCATCGATTGTCCCGCTTCAAGGTTATAAGAACTTAACCAATGAGAGCGCCAAACGCGCTCGATATCGACGATCGAGTCTCGTAATGAAAACTCATTATAGTTACACATTTCTCCAATGTCAGACAATGATGATGGTTTTAACACATGACCCGAAACGATCAATTGGAACTGTAAATTTTTGCATGGTTAATATCATCATGAGAGAAACTATTTAGTAAAAACCGCAAGTAAATAGGATAGCATGGTCGATGACATGCATATTATGACGCCTCCACGCCAATGCTAAGCTCTCATTTATGTACATTTGTCTATGGCCAGTGCGACGTAGGCGGAGGCTGTGTGCCTTTGTAGCAGCAAATACAGAGCAAAGACAGGATAGCTATTCAATACATTTAGGTCAGAACTCAGAATTGCGACAAACCGGCGCCAATAATACTAACAAAAAGTTTAATGGAAAGTTCTTAAGCAAAAAGGTTTCTGAAAGAAAGTAAGGGTAGACTTTGAACTTAGTTTTTTTTATTTAGCCTTCTGAAGTAATAATACAGTCTATTTACTGCCCGTCGCCAGATGGTTCGTGAAAGACTGTCTAAATATACTCTCTTTGTTAGATGTGGAGTAAGCATCAAATTCGCGTGAGCCTGCCCGACTCGTCATCGCTACAGCGAGATGTAAATATGTATACTGTGTATGTATAGTTAATAGTGTATACAATATGTAGTGTATAGATTGCGTCACCGCTATAAATTTTTTGTTGTTGTTGTCACTTTTTGTCCCACGACTGCCTTTTTTATTTATGTTATATAATATTTGTGTGATTTTTATATGTAATAGATGAAAAAGCGTACTTGGCATTCCTTTTATATTGTTAAATTTTTTGTAAGTCGGTACATTAGGTACTGTTTTTTCAGAATAGCAAAGACTGAGATTTTTCACTGACATCATTTTATTGTAATTAGGTAGGTAGTTCGAAAAATTTGTATTCGTATAAGAAAAAAAGTGTAGGACTGAAGTTATTGTCGTTGTGTTAGTTATTAAGATTTAAAATCGCTTTACTTCATATGGTTAAAGTGAAAATATTAATCTGACGACATCACAAAGCCAGTTAAGGCGATAAGCACGGTAATTGCGTAGCACACTTTCAGTAGCAATGGGTTTCATTTTGACAGTTCAATAAGATTCATTGCATTATTTAAGTTGTTGAGTAGATACAGTTTTCGAACATATGGGAGAATGGATTAGCAATATGCTTCAAAATGATTCAATTAATAGTAATAGTATATTACGCTATTAGGGTGGTTTGTTGACATAAAAAGAAACAATATAAGTATTTATTGGGAGTGGGACCTCGTATGCACAGAAAAGATTAAAATCATACTTGTATATCGTTAAATGGCGTGGCAAATTCTTGGGTAGGCTACAATCGTACTTGAAAAAACTTGACTCATCTAGAATAACGTCACGCTTGCCACGTGCTGGAGCAAAATGTGCAGTGAATCTTGATTGTCGTACGAAAATCTATGACTGAGCTTATAGCATCCGTTACTGGCAAGCAGCAGGTATGTCTGACAGATTGACAAACCTAAGGTGAAACCAAACAGTATAACTAATAAAAATATAAGCATAGATATACATTTGGAGCCTGAATGAGATCGACTGGGGGTAGGTAAACATTTTCTGAAAAGGTATTCAATAAACAAGGTGGCGGCGTTAGTTCCGATTTTTGCCGCGCGTCACTATATTACCTTGTAGCGTTTATCCATAATGTGTTGTAATTATTTACGTTCTGAATAATGTTATCTAGCATCTATAGCGTTATTTGGATAGGAAGGCTACTAAGCAGGCTTGACTGAAGATGAATATAATCATTTATGTACATAAAAACGTTAATTCTCAATATCCTTAAAAAAAGGAACAATAATTATTAATTTCTTGACAATTTTGTTAATTATTATGAACAAAATTGTCTACAATCAATTATTAACGAAGCATCTCGTTTCCTCTCTAATGAAGCCCGCAAATGATGTAACCATAGACGAATCAGAGTTATACCAAACATTTTATTAAAGCCAGGATAAACGGAGGTTTTCTTTGAAATCATTTCCGTGACGTCATTCTTATCAGGTTGATTAACAGAATATTTCTTTGGTATTCTCGGTTGAATAAACATGTTGTTTTATCATTTTATACTTCAACTATAAACTTTCTCTAACGAAACTAATTTGGAAAACATGGTAATAGAATTGATACCTCCATTAAAATTAAACAAATGCTATAAATTAGTGTTGCCCAAATTCAGTCTTGGTCTTGCAGTCTTGGTCTTGTTCTTGCGTTTTTGCAAGACCAAGACCAAGAACAAGACCGCGTATTTTTAGCAAGACCAAGACCAAGACTGACCGTGCAAGACTTGAGCAAGAACAAGACATAGCCTGCAAGACTCTTGCGTCTTGCAGCTAGGACTTAGCGCTATGTCACTGAGTAGTTAGGTGTAACAGTTCGGTGTATAGGTAGGTACGCTTAGGAATTCTATGAGACGCAAAAAACTGTATCAAAGAATATGAAAAACTGGACCTATGCGCATTACGACTAATACCATAAACATAGCGAATAAAAAAATCTATTAAAATCAAACTGAGTGCATGCATAGTTATGTTTTAACCATCGGCACTTTGATAATGCGGCATCAAAGGTTTTGTACTTACTTCTCAAAGAAATTTGCCGCTTTTCGGAAGTACATGGTTATGATACACGCGCCGGCGGCTTCTTTTGAAATCTAAAACAATCGTTGCCGCCACGCCGAAATCATAACATTTGACACTATTTGATTGCCGCCATAGGGCGTAGGTATACTCATGCAAAATAATTTCGAATTTTAAGAGTACCTACAGGTGTTCCAAAGAATAAATAAGTTTCAGAGTGCTTAGAATGAAAATGAATACATTATACTGATCACAAGTAGTATTATGATTAGGATAAAATGGTAAGGATAGGTAGTAGATGTCATATTAATTCATTCTAGTAAGTATATATTATAATATTGATTACTTATATGGTTTTAAACTAATTACTTAGGTACTATTATTGTACATTTAGTCATTATATTTCTTACAAGAAAAAATAGCAAAAAAGTGTTCAAATATCACCCGTTTAATAAATATTGTAGCCACTTTTAAATATACTTGAAACGTGTAAAAAAATTCTACAAAAATTTGTTTTTTTACATGTTTTAGCAAATGTAAGCTTATAAATCATAAATGTTTATTATGAAACAGTTACTTCCATGGAAAACGACATATAGGTCAGTTGATTTTTCGAATTTCTTATCAAATCTTCAGTTAGTTATTAATCTGCTTGATCTTTACTATGGCTATGTTAATTCAAGCTCACAATGTTCCAATTCTAATACGTTTTTCTAAGATTTAAAGTAAACTTTAATAAATAGTAATAGACTAATAGGTAATTGCAAGACTTGCAAGACTCTTGCTGCAAGACCAAGACCAAGACCAAGACTGGGAGTGCAAGACCAAGACCAAGACCAAGACCAGGTGTATTGGCGCAAGACCAAGACCAAGACTGGCTAAGTCTCGTCTTGTTCTTGCATTTGGGCAACACTACTATAAATTGACACAATATCAGTCATTTTAGTTTTATAATGTGTACACTGAAAGGAAAAGGCAGGTTGGTACAGCTGGATGAGAGTTATCGATCTGAATGGCGAGCAATTGGAGCCTGACTTTAGCAGTGGACTGATGAGAGCTAAAAAGACAGTGTCTTTACATCGAGCGTATTAAAAATATTGTAACTTTTATAGATCGCTTGTTCGCTTACAATCATGATATTCAGTCTCAGGATACGGTTCCCAGGACTATTTATACGGAAACTCGCAGTTTTTACAAAAACTACAACATTTTGTTTTTTAAATTTCTGTTCATTCAGTTTGGGGTAAGTTTACCTCTACGAATGTCAGCCCTTCATATGAGGAATTGTGTACATGTATTCATGTTAAAATTTCCTTTATCGCGAGATATAAAATAGATAACAAGAAAAACGCGGGGCATTCTTATTTTACAACGATTAGATAGAAAAAAATAACTCATTTTAATGTGAGATAATGTTTGTGGTACTTTTTCTTCCTTCAGTAAAATTCCACGAATTCTTCAATAAATAAATTATCGGACAATTTCACCGATTACAGAATGAGAACTCATTTTCGCAAGAAAGATATATACATAGATACATACTTATTATGAAAATATTGACATATTTTAATTGATTAAGATTTATAAATGATTAGATTGGACGACAAGCAGGCACCTATCTTAGTTTGTTCCTAAAGTATTTATCAACATACCTCAGTGTTCACCTATAACTTTTGTAGTTTAAGAATTAGGAAGTGCCTATTAACACTTACCAAATGTAATGATAAAATCTAGCGACTCACTCGACCATATCATATCGACAATAGTATCTACATTCAATGTCGCCGGAGACACTGTAAAAGTGTAAAACTTCCGTTAACTGCAATCATATAGGTCTTGTTTTACAGAAACAAGTCCCGGCACATTAGTCACTGGTTGATAACACCCGCTTATCAGTCGCGCAGCGCTACCTAAGCCATCGCGTTGGCGGTACAAATCAATAATTGTCGTCTACTACACCTACGTTTAAAACAAGTGCTCCTGCATGCTGACTAGACCATAAAGAAGAGAATACGATATGTCAACGACTTAACCGTTGCCTCCGCCTTTACATCGCCATCGTAAACCAGACTGAACGAAAGGGTTGTCGACCTTATAAAAAGGCTGTTATTGATGATAACCTGTCACAGTATAATACATCCACATTTTAACCCCTATCTTTTGTGTTTGCCCTTGGTATAAATCCACTATTTCATGCGAAACATGACTACAAATAAACCGTTAGATATTGCAATCAGGATATCTATATGTGCCTTTAGAGTTGATAAAATAGCGTGGCCTTTGATGTCTATGTCCATATTGATCGCAAAGTTTAGTTCAATCATTTGTCATATTAGCATACAAACGTAGTCTGAAGTTCTCAGGAATACTACCATCAAGGTCCGAAGAGGTCGCAAAAACAGCAGGAGGTGAAGCTCAGGAAGACAGGAACAAAACACGGCGAATGGCAGACACGCTGCAGAAGGTGAAAGAAGGCTGAAAAGAAAGAGGGAGACCTACTCTAGTGAGTCTACACTACATAGAATCTATAGAGTCAACTTCCAGTACGTCTAACCTAAATACTGCGTATACAAACATAAGCGTACTACAAAGAGGGCTAAAGAAGCAGTATAAACGAAGGTAGTTTGAAGTTTAAGACCCAAGACTAAATTATTATTATGAAAGCATATTCAACTCATATAACTTCGTTACCAAGTTATAATTAGTTCCAGGCTAACTAGACCATGTACTTATTTAATAATCTTGTATTCTGACTTGACCTTCAGGTACCACGGTATATTTGGTAGTCAATTATGGTTTATAAAAACTTGTTATTCATTGGTATATCATGTAATTTTATGTGATTAATTTAAATACTAGATTTTTACTTGTATTAGTTAGATGTGATAGCTTACTCGCTTCGTATTCCAAATAGATGCAATCATTTTGGCTGATGATAACACTACGTCATCAAACGTTTTAATTGTTGGAGAGATTACAAATTAAGACTCGTAAAATAAAATAAAAAACACAATTTCCAAAGCTTTTTAAATCTAAAGTAAAGCTTGCTCTTTAGATCAGAAGTTTATTTTAAAATTTTACAATGCTGCTTCATAATAATGTATAGGGATAGGTACAAGTAAAACATCAAATACCAGCTTTATAATAATAATAATAATAATAAAAAACTGGCAACACCAGCGTCAACTAATCATGTTCGTCAAGCTCCAAATTATATATTCATATAAAATAGATTTTACAATCAGTTTTATCAACATTTATAGAAAAACAACAAAGGAAATAGCCCAACATCAGTTATACCCATTTTTTTAAAATAAATATGAAATAATGTGCAACAATGTATATAAAAAACTGCCGAACCGGAGGTGACAGCTGTCATGTCACCTCCGACAAAACTGTAAAATTCAGACGAAGACGATGTTGACAAGATCTGCCGCTCGAAGAGCACGCCCACCATCTCCGGACTCGTTGCTCAGCTCCGCCTCGCCGCCGCCGGCCTCCAGCACCACTGTAAGTGCTGTGACGACCCCGGCCGCGGCAGTTGCGTTGAGCTCGAGCGACGAGTACTTCTCTCCGCCGACGACGCCGCCACCTGCTCGCCGACGGGGAGGACGCCGGCCGCCGGACCGCTTAGGACCTCGAGGCCCATCGGCTTCTGACAGGGTCCCAGCTCCCGGCGGTAGTGTGCAGCGCATGAGATGGACACAATCCATTAATGAAAATGTCATGCGCTCATACTATGGGGCTACAGAGGGAGGAAACAACCTGACCGCGTACCGTGTTCGAATGCTCTCTCTGTTTCAGGTGCTTGAGCCAGCTGTCAACGTGTCGGCGCAACGACTGTCGGATCAGGTACGGGTTATCCAGCGTAATCATATGTTGGATGATACTGTGCTTGATCGCCTGCGAAACGAAATGCAGAGTAGCCGTATCATTGCTCACCAGTCGCAGACTGCGGAGATACCACCACAGCCCACAAACTATGCTGACGAGGGGAGTAATGATAGGGCTACCAATGTAAATACCCAGTGCAATGAGGAGTTAATAAACGCTTTGGAGGCTGCGATTCGGGAATATCGTTTCACCCCGGCAGAACAGAGACCACGCCTGCCACGTTTGCCCATGCATAACAGAAATAGGGCACTGATGGCTGCTCTGGATGCGCAGTTATCAGATTATTTTGATACCTGCGAGGACCTCACTGATACTCATTCAATCCTGTACTGCGCAGCTGTAGCAGCTTGTCGTGTAGCTCATGTCAAATTTTCCAGTGACTCTAGAGCTACACGACCGAAACCAGTAGTACCAGCTTGGCAGCGCAGGATTGAACGTCGTATTGGTGGGGCTAGAGCACTCATCGGTAAACTAATCTGCTTCAGGGAGGGTAATACTCGTCCCAGAGTGATGCGCTTTGTGAGGCGGGCATTTGCAGGTACAAATATCAGCCCACAAAATTATATGGCCCGTGTCACGGAGCGCATCGACTTCCTGAAGCAGAAAGTGTATGCATGGGCGAACCGTATCAGAAGATACAAACGACGAGTGGAACGGTACACCCAGAATCGCACCTTCCAAAGCAATGAAAGGTGGGTTTATAGGGACTGGGAACGACCAGAACAAGGTGTGACTGACACGTGCCTACCGGATGATGATGCCATGTGTTCATTTTGGCGCAGTATCTGGTCGGTACCTGTCAGTCACACTGAAGGTGACTGGGCCCGGGATGTCGAGAGAGCCTGCGATCCAATACCTGAAATGGGGGCTATTACCATCTGCCCCCAAGATGTAGCTTGTGCAGTCCGTCCGTTACCTAACTGGAAGTCTCCAGGACCGGACGGGCTGCATAACTTTTGGATAAAATGGTTTCCAAGGTCGCACGCTCGCTTGGCATCTCAATTCCAGACTGCTTTGGTGTCTGGTTCGTTACCTCAGTTCCTAACTACTGGAATAACCCACCTGCTCCATAAATCAGGTAGCACCGCGGAACCCAAAATTATAGGCCGATCACCTGTTTACCGACGGTCTATAAAGTTCTTACATCCATTTTGAAAACTAAAATTAACAAACATATTGACAGCAACTCCATCATGTCTGCCTCTCAAAATGGATGTAAGAGCGGGTCCCGCGGTACTAAGGAGCTACTCCTTATTGATATGGCCATTAGCCAACAGGTTCGTCGTTCCCGAAAGGATCTGTCGACATGTTGGATAGATTATAGGAAGGCCTATGACTCAGTCCCACATACATGGCTCATGCGGGTGCTGGAGTTGTATAAAGTGGATGCAACTCTGCGCACCTTCCTGATGTCGTGTATGAAGACATGGAGGACAGTCCTTCGCTATCCAGGATGTCGAAATATTCAGAGGAATAGCGAACCGATACGGATCGAGCGAGGAATATTTCAGGGCGATAGTTTGAGTCCACTTTGGTTTTGCTTAGCATTGAATCCTCTAAGCACACTATTGGAGGATTCAGGTCTAGGCTATCGGTTGAGGAGAGGTGGTCAGGTTATATCGCACCTCCTCTACATGGATGACCTGAAACTTTTTGCTCCCAACAATTCACAACTGAGGGAGCTACTGAAAATTACTGAAACTTTCAGTAGCTCCATCAGGATGGAATTTGGTGTGGACAAATGTGCGGTCATGCATGTAAAGCGAGGAGAGATTATGGAATCCGTGGGAACCCAACTCACTGATTCCATAAACCTTAGAGCCCTCTCCGCATCCGAAACCTATAAGTATTTGGGTATGTCGGAAGCGTTGGGTATCAATGTTACTGACATGAAGCAATCGTTGAAAGAACGCTTCTTTGGCCGCCTGAAAAAAGTACTTAATAGTCTTCTATCAGGCGGAAACAAGGTGCGCGCTTTCAACGGTTGGGTCATGCCGGTATTGATGTACTCTTTCGGCATACTCAAATGGACTCAAACCGAACTTGACGCCCTGGATCAGAGGGTCCGTACGCTGCTGACTGCAAATCGATTGCATCACCCACGGTCATCGGTTATGAGGCTGTATATCCCGCGAAAATGTGGAGGTCGTGGCTTTTTAAACGCCAAGACCCTCCACAATCGCGAGGTATGCAGTCTCAGGGACTATTTCCTAGTAACCGACGTGGGGATGCATCGAGATGTGGTCGCGGCTGACAAGGGCCTCACTCCGCTCTCCTTGGCTAAAGAGAACTGGCGTAAACCAGTAGTGCTTGACACAAATGATCGCATGGAGGTATGGAAGAGCAAAGAGCTTCACGGACGCTTTTTCCGAGCCCTACACGGGCCCGATGTTGACTTTCAAGCGTCTGTAGCCTGGCTACGTTTCGGTGACCTCTTTGGGGAAACCGAAGGTTTTGTCTTTGCAATTATGGACGAAGTTATGATGACGAACAATTACCGGAGATTTATTGTGAAAGACGGCACAGTTGACATCTGTCGGGCATGTCACCGGCCGGGGGAATCAATAAGGCATATTATCTCCGGGTGTTCTCGTCTAGCTAACGGAGAGTACTTGCATAGACACAACCTTGTAGCCAGGATCATTCATCAGCAACTTGCTCTTAAATACAACCTTGTGGAATCGGAGGTGCCGTACTACAGGTATACGCCCGACCCAGTTCTCGAAAATGGCTATATCACATTGTACTGGGATCGATCCATCATCACTGACAGGACTATTGTTGCCAATAAGCCTGATATAGTGATGGTGGATCGATCAGAGCGGCGTGCAATGATTGTTGACATAACCATCCCGCATGATGAGAACCTCGTGAAAGCCGAGAAAGATAAACAAATCAAGTATCTTGACTTGGCTCACGAGGTTGTCGACATGTGGGAGGTGGATTCAGCAATCATTGTACCGATAGTCGTGACAGCCAATGGCTTAATAGCCAAGAGCCTCGACCAACACCTCACGAGGCTCTCGTTAGGCAGCTGGATCAAGGGCTTGATTCAGAAAGCGGTACTGCTGGACACGGCTCGCATCGTCAGGAAGTTCCTCTCTCTGGAGCCCTGACCGCCGGTAGCTTGGACCCTGTTCCCGATACCGGTGGGCTACTATTTTTTTTATATTTTTAAATGTTTTTTATGTATTTTTTATGTAGAAATATTTAAAAATGTAATTTATATGTATATACTATGAAATAAAGGAATAATAATAATAATAAAACTTTATTTCAGGTGGCATAGACCCATATAGTTGGCTTATTGACAATTATAATTTAAAACAACAGTCTTTAAAAGTACAATTCACAGCAATTTGCTGTGACTTGCCACTCCCACACACGACTGTATCCAGTGTGTTTGAAAGGGACAGTCAAATCGCACAGCTATTGCGTTCAGAATGCCGTTGTTGCTATTCCGCATACGGGCCAGCAGGGAAGCTGCTTTTTTACGCATGATGGCCTGGAAACCATCAGTGCGAGCATCAGCAAACATCCCGGATGCACTGCACCGCCACGGCAGACCCAACAACACTCTGAACGCATCATTGTACTGAGTGCGCAGGGCTCTGTAAGCTCGCTGCGTATATCTCACCCACAGGCCGCCCGAGTAGAAGGACTGGCAAAACGCTTTGAATAACGTAACCTTCACCTCTGTCGTGCATCGTGCGAACCTGCGTGCGAGCATATTAGCCCTCACCGCCAGAGCCCTGCGCTCCCTCTCGACATCCTCGTCGTCCCTAAGATCACTTGTCACAATGTGACCTAAGTATTTCACGGCTTGAACCTGCTTTAGGGCCATTCCATTAAGAAATACAGGAGGCACATGGGTTGGCTGTTGTTTGCATGATTTAAATACCAAAATTGTTATATTTTATTTGGATTTTTTTATTCCTATGTCCTAAAAGATTTAGAGAGACCTATTGTCTTGAAGAGTGTAGGTAAGATCCGGTTAGTTTTTTTTTTTTTTTCAATTCTGATTTCTTTGTGCAATTTATCTATATAATGAAGGAAGGACACAGATAAGAAAGAGGTAGCAAAATAACTGTAGTATGATACCATAAGGTCCTCTCAATTAAATGGCATATGAATGCTTACAGTTTAACATAAGCAGTAACCGATTGAAACCCACCTACATTGACACAAGCTCATAAACAATGATTCATATCGTTGCAACAAACCTGCATAGAGAATTAAAACAATACAGTGCGCGCGCCGTTGAATTCAATCGCGGTCACGTTTAGTTGGATTGATTATGGAAATAAATAATTGTAATTTTAAAGAATTCCATACAGCTGCAGGTTCTGGTTCATTTATTTTGTTTTATAGGGCTAAGAACATTGCACGTGGATAGGATTACGAATACGATAAAGGAGGCTGTGTTCAGACAAGTTGTTAAAATTTTTTAACCATGGCTTTTCATATACTAGTTGGTATTTCTCATATCGATCAAATATGTATTTAAATGAGGTTAAAACTTTATAAAAAACTGAGAATTCGTGTTGAATTTCAAGAATTTCTTTCGCCTGCATTATGAAAAGGACAGAAGATAAATATTAGTTTGGTTCTGTCAAATTAGTCTGCGCCCGACGTAAATCGACGTATTTTTAGTCGCCCTGCCCCGGTAGCCAATGTAACATCGCTTCGTAGCGAAGCGAAATCGAATAGCAAACCAACCAATGGCGGGAACGTTTGACCACGTGATTTATCGCGTCGCGTGGTCAATCGTTTTCGTTATTGGTTAGTTTGCTATTCGATTTCGCTTCGCTACGAAGCGATGTTACATTGGCTAAAGGGCCTGGTTTTTAATCGCATCTAAACTGTCTATAGTGTCTATGGAATATCTTAATTTGACAGGACTAAACTAATATGTTATCTTCTATCTTTTTCTTAATGAAATAGAAACAAAAAGATGCATTGAACTTAAAATTAATTGTGAGCAAGAGTAACGAAGCCATTATTTGTACATTAGTAGTTTATTTCCTTGACTACTATTAAACACTTTAAACACAACCATATTGTTTTGTATTTTTTCATCATTAACATTTTATAAAACCTTCATAATTAATTATAAAGTATAATGGAAGTCACGGTAGTACTTCAAAACAGTGCCAAGAAATAGCGGATGAAATTAAGCAAGCACTATTGTTTTCCAAAATAGAAAAACAATCTACTAGGAATGCTTCGAATAATCGATCTTAATTCCTGTGGTTCATATTATTTTCATATTAAAATCAATCAAATATGCATTCACACAAATGAGGCATCAGAGCAAAAAAAACGAATTCAACAAAGAGTAAATCAAGGTCGTCATGCTGCTGTGCAATTACGTAATAATTGCTAGCGTGGCGCTGAAGTGCGGTGTGGGAGACTGTTCTGACAGGCTACTGGCGAAATAATCTTGCCAAGATAGGCACGTTCTGCCTGAATAGCGACTAGAAATAAGAAAAATATCATTTCGACTGAATCAACGTAATTTCGCTATACAAAATTCACTCGCCATTTTTTTTTTTCAAGTGAATCCTCTATTGAATCTAAAGGCTTGGGAGGAGGTTCGTTGTAAAAAAAGATAACATAATAGGGGCCCTATGGCACTTATGGCAGAGTACAATACACTAAGAAAATTGCGGGGGCTGGAAGCTGGAATTTCTGGAGGTTTGTTGAATGCAAAACGTTGATGAGATCACAAGTCTATATAGTTAAGTTTGCGCTATTTAGGTCACAAAAGATATTCAACCATTTTGAATCGTTAAGTGTGCATACCGAATATAAGAGTTAAAAACCCGAATAATTTGTGTTTCATTTTGCCAAAGCGAAGGTTATTGAGCGCAGAGTAAGATATGCATCAGTAAGTTTCGTGCAATCATATCGAGATCGGCAGCCATTGTAAGTTAAATTCAAATTATGTAAGCAGTTAGTTAATTACTAAAGTAATGATTCGTCAAATCCGGATTACCAGTTTATTATAGACCTACATTTAGTAAGCGACTACATGGTATAGGCAATAATAAAGTCCAATTTTAGCTAAAAGGGATGTATATTGGTGTATGTATGTGTGATAGTTTATTAAATTATGTTGCATGTACAAAGAGCATCTCGTCGGAGCATAGAGGAAACATCGGATGGCCATGACACTGCAACGACGGAGCACGTCACGGAAAATAACAAAGACAACTCCTTATCTACATTTATTTACCTGGAATCTAGGTTCTTTATTTTCCTTTGTCGTTCCACCGAGATTAAACATTTTGATTAAAATTCTGTTCGGTAACGTGAAAAGCTCACGATAAATATCTGCCCCAAATAATCATATCGAAATTACTTAGAATTAATTTTAACTAAACTAACATCTCGAATTTTCTTAGGCAGACCTTTTACGTAAAATTGAATAATAAACCGGAATCCTCTAGATTACGTCAAATCACGCTCTGATTGTGTGTTTTAGAAGAAAGGATATTCAAATCAAACAAAGTTAATGCTATGAAGCGATGACGATAAAATAAACATGCTGCTACAGGGTAATAGGACCATGAATTTCAATGAAATAACAGTACTTATGGATATGGATAATCTCTTTTTTATCTTTGTTTCTAAGAAGTCTGGCGTTATTCAAGGTTCTTGTCTCTAGAGCACACTAGAGACAAGAACCTTGAATAACGCCAGACTTCTCTCGACTTCTCAGAGGTTTCGTTCGCACGAACGAAACCTCACATGACCACATATTTCCCATATATGTATCAAATAAAGTCCAAACAGGCTCTACAGATTGGCTAGCACAGGTTTCCTGGTTTCGATCAAGAATTTTATAGCCTCTTCTAATTTTTATGTCCTTGTTCTTAAAACTTTATGTCACTTATTTTATCGTTCTAACTATCAAACGACAGTTGAGGTCTTTGGAAGAAGTGTCAAGGTAAATATTTTTTATAGGTATGTGTGGATTCAAGTGGGATGTAACTCTAAGAGGGGTTACCTCGACGGAATGGTAGCAGGGTGTGGATTTGAAGCTGTGTGACAAACCAGCAGCGTTTGCACGCTGTTACCCCTAGGATACACTGTGGCACCTAGGGTGCCCGTAGGGTTACCCCTATCATGCCCTTTGTGCCCCAAAACATGCATGAAAAGCGTCTTCTACGCAGGCACAAGTGGCGAAGATTTGGACAAGTAAAATCTGAACTATAAATGCCATCGACCCGAAGAAGAATAGGTATTTGTAGACCAGGCAGCATTAGTTATTGATTCGTTTGTCACTCTAATAGTTGTGAAAGTGAAAATATTTCGTTATGGTAAAACGAAAATGTTATCCGGGATGTACACATCAAACTAAGATCAACCATTAGCCCGTCTGCTAATATAATCAATGGAGCGTATAGCAATAGATTAGACCTTAGTTCAACACGCATGAACTTTTCAAACGTATTTAAAACAAAGATGTGATTATTTGGACAGGAAAATAATATCGATTGTCGCTTATGGTTGTTACATGGCTTCAAACAATCATTATAACAAATGACGTAATATCAATACTCTTTAGTTGGATGTAGGCAGACCTGTTCATTGCGTCTACTGCTCGTTCGAATCATTCGAACCGCGATAATTTAAACTTGTTTGTTTACTTCATATAATTAGTAGCAAGTTCAAGTTGTTTTTGAAGCTAATGTGCAATAAACTAGCAAACAATGCTATGTCGACATAGTCAGTGGCAGTTTAGAATTAGCTATAACTCAATCGCTATCGAGCTTATTAGAAAACTCAATAGTTATAGGGAGAGAAAGACTGTCTATGTACCTCATAAGAGTAAATAAAGAAAAAACTTAAAAGTCGAGACATCTGATGTTTCATAGTAAGTAACCAATTTGAATCATGAATTTAGTTTTGTTTACGCGCCTAAATACTTGCCATACTCCAGCAAGGTCATTAGGTTAGCAAGGCAAGGAAAGGTTTAGCCAAATTCAGCAGTTATACTGGTAAAGCGGACCCCAGACTCCAAAGCTGGAAAAGCTTCGGATGCGACTGGGATTAACGCTGAGATGATAATGACTCCAGCAAGGTCATTGCACGAATTACCGGACCTATTCATTAAAGACGCTCAACAGTTAATAAGCTTCCTTGAAAGACTATGTCAAGAGTGCTTGCTTGGTGAAAACAATGACTCATGTAACTGCCCAAAAATTAGAACTTTGAATTTCGAATTAAGATGTCAATGTCACTGCCGTCTTCCTTCCTATTTACCAAGTTATTTTTTAAGTGAATAGGCTTAATAAACTAGCGCGCTTTACCATCAACGATTGCAGCACTGCTTACCATCAGGCGGGATTGCAGTCAAGCACTAGTTTATTTTGATTTAAAAAAAAAAATAAAATCAAATCACACACTTGATCAGTGATCACTATGCTTTCGAACTACGATAAGAAAGCCGCGATTATCGCAAAGTAGTAAATAACGGTTCAGGGTAGTAATGCGTGGTTACAGGTTGATAAGTGCATTATCTATGAAACGATATTAGAAGTTCGTCTCTTAGGTCCGTATTCCAGAAGGAAACTCAAGCATTGATCTCTGTTTAAACATTACTTAATACTAGTTTCAACCAATCCAAAGGCTACAAACGAGACTGAAGTGGAGCTTGAGTTTTGAGTGAAGTTCTGTAATAAGGACCTTATTGTTATTTGCCAGATTGTCTTGCAGAGGTTCCGATTTACGTAGATATATTTAGATGCTTTTATTCAAATAAGGTAGATACACTACGGGCCAGTATCAGATGTCTTGGGTTAAATTACTTTTTTAGAGAAATATAGTAAACTAGCTTTCCGCCCGCGGCTTCGCCCGCGTGGAATTCGGTTATATCGCGCTTTTTAGATTTTTCTCGGGAACATCAATTTTTTCCGGAATAAAAAGTAGACTATGTCCTTTCTCAGGGTCTAAAGATTGTCTGTGCCAAATTTCATCAAAATCGGTTGAGAGGTTTAAGCGGGAAAGCGTAACTGACAGACAGACAGACAGAGTTGCTTTCGCATTTATAATAATTATTAGTATGGATGATCATTAGCAATCGTGTTTGAGCAAACATACCAAGTTTAATCGTTATATTTATTCAATTGGGGTCGATTTGCACCGACGTCATTCCGCAAAGGATTTGTAAATGCTACAACGAAACTGTATTTTCAGATTATCATTTTACTCTGAAATATGTTGACCCACGCTACTAGGTGGGGAATAAAAACCATAAAAACGGCAAATATTGCGACTTTTATGTTCACGAAATATATCGTGTATTGTCAACCTCGTATCTACATAAGCCACCACAGAATGTTATCGATTCATATACTTTTGAGATGAACATATGAAAATACGACGCGCGGCAATTTATTATCACTGATATTGTATATCTGTAGTTTTATGAAATCTTATAGTACCTATTGTGTTTATTTATAATGAGATCCTTATCGCAAGATGAGTTTTTAGTTTCTATCCTTTTATTAGTGTTACTTATCCATAGATAGGACTACTTTAGTAGCCAAGAATTGAACGTCAACTGCAAACAAAGGCAACCAGAGGACGCACACAATACCTAACTATAATCTATCATCATTTGAAACATTTCCAATTTACAGATTTTACCTAAACTTTCCTAGAGATGTTACTATTTATAATTTTACTTTTCTCATTTTATACAAAATAGATTCTTTTACCTATGGACAGGAGACATCTTGGTAGATTATTATATTAATGTTTAGTTTTAATAGGTTATTTACTAACTATTGACCTTATCTACAAATGGAATATTATTATTTTAAGTCAAGTTATGACTACATTAACATCTTGACGCAATAATTACGACTGTGAAGTGACTCATTGACTCATAGGCAATATGAAATGTAGCACTAACCCGACCTCTTGTGTGATGCTCCGCTCGGAACATGAAAACATAGTATTTAACAACGATTTCAGTGATTTTATTCAGACAAATATGTACACACCCCAGCGGCGACTCCAAAACATATAAAAATATAATACAAAGCTTAAAAAACACGATGATTAAGCTGTATCGACGCGGGAATGTATCGGTGTCGTCGGCGTAACGCTAGGAATCACGGTCCACTCACTCGAGTTAGCTTTGGTACCTCGTAAATGCACGGGTCGCTGTTGCAGACACAGCACTGAGAGTCAAACGCTGGCCGCGCGGCCGGCCTTCACCGCTAGCTAGAGCGCGGCGGACTCGGGCGCCATGAGCGGCGACAGCGGGCCCGCTACGCGCCGCCCGCGCTCTAGCTCGAAGCGCAGGTCGGGCGGCGTGCGGCGGCTGGCCGCGCCGTCCTCGGGCAGGAACGCAGCCACCAGCAGCGCACAGATCACCAGCAGTGCGCCCAGCACGAAGGGCGGTCCGGGCACCATGCGCACGTACTTCTCCTGCTCCGGTTTGCCCGCGCCCGCATGTTCCTCATTCAGATCCACGTGGAACAGATAGAAGATCACGCCGAACATGGCGGGGCCCAGGCCGTTGCACAGCCCGCGCACACCCGTTACCATGCCTTGTACAACACCCTGCCTGTCCGCCCGGCTGTTCACTGACACATATGCACTGATCGCTGGATATGTGACCGAGCCCAAGGCAGCCAACACTCCAGCAGCCCACATCATCCATGTACGGCTACCAAAGCCATACCACATGAGCTGCAGCATCTCAAACAGTAGTCCCATCATAATAGTATGCTTAGCTCCAAGCGATCTCATCAAGAATCCAAGAACAACTTGTACACCAATACTGAGCACTCCTACAATTGCAATAAATATTGCCACTTGGACTACACCAAAGCCCATCACTAACTTCAAGTACACAAATATGCACGAATACTGGCCGGCCTCCGGTAAGTACGAGAGGAACACTGCTACACACAACATTAACACTGTACGTTCCGCACCAACTTTCCTCAATGCTGCAAAAGGGTCAGCTTGCTCCCAACTGATAGCCGGGCCCCAGCCACTGGGTCTAACCTTCTCTGGGAGGCTCTCAGGCACTGCAACCATGATGAAGAAGACGTCCAGAATAGCGACGGCGGTGGCTGCGGCCACCACGAGCGCCTCGCCATACAGATCCATTAGGTAGGCACCCAACGCGGGCGAGATCACCATGCTGGCGGCGAAGGTGGCGGACACAAGACCATACGCGCGTGAGCGCTCCGCCTCTGTGGTGACGTCAGCCACGTACGCGAACACGATGGAGAACGTCACGGCAAACACTCCGCTGATGCTGATCATGGCGAAAAACCACCACGTGTTGATGGTCATTAGCGGGATGGGTGCACACGTAAAGAACACTGTCACCAGCAGGAAGAACTTGCGGCCCCACACGTCGGACAGCGCGCCGATCAGGGGCGCAGACAGGAATGACAGGATGCCCTTGATACCCATTATTAAACCGTTCATTAAAAACGTGTGATCCGGGAAGGTAACGTTCAGCACCGAGATGATTGGCATTGTGAGCAGTCCCCACGCAAAGAATTCCAGGAATATCACGACCAGAGCGTGGAACACGGAGGGCTCGCCGATGCCAGACATTGTCATAATCCCGTCTTTCATAACAGTTTTTCTATTCCGTATCACCATTTCTACTTCGGTTTTTGTAGTTTTCGTGGGCGTCATTTAAGATTTATATAGTTTATTTTCCTACAAAACTACTTATATTAGAAACATTATGGAAACCTAAGCACTACATGGAGGAAAACTTGGTAAAAACGAGCAAGTAGTAGCAACGTCAAAAATCCACTGGAAAATTGAAAAACAATTCGATATTTGTGTTGCCACTGTAAGATTTTAAAAGATATCCAAGTTCAAGTAAAACGAGCCAGAAAATGCATTTTTGTACAATTGATAATACGACGAAAATTAGCAATATATCTACATATTTGGTGTTATTAGGCGGGTTAAATATAAAATTCTATAATTCTCACAAAAACTTGACTTTGGTATGATTTGTCCGAAATATACCATTGTTAGAATCAGTTAGGATGGCAGCACCTACCATAAAAAACCAGACAGTTTTTTTACTTAAACATAAATTTTTGATTTTCTGATATTATACATAAAATGTTTTACTCCAAAGGTCGCCGGGAAGCCTCTTATGGCCGTTGGAGTGAAACGACTGTCCCTATAATAAAAAGTACTGTGGAAACGACTACGAGAAGGCTAATTCTCGTAATATTTATCTTTCAAAATCTAGTCGCATTATCATCTCAACGACAAATATTAGAAGATTTTTTTGATACATGACGAGACTGGTGTTATATCTGCGATCATGATCTTAAAATTACGAGATTGTCCCTCAATTCGTATATTGTAGCTTTGCTTTTTTTGTCAATGATTAATTATAAAAATGACCTAGTTCAACTTGCTTTGCCATAAGATTTGGTGGTAAGCCCCAGATTACCTTTTTCTATCACTATTAAGTCATAATAGATATTTTTTTCCTGTTTTTAGCAGAGTGGCAAAAGTTACAAATTCTCGGACTAGAACATGGAACGCGCTGCAATCAATATTGTTGCGTTCATAGACAAATATACCAAATTGACAATTTGACATTTCAATTTTCATTCATTGTCATTTGTCAAAATTGAAAGGAAGAGGAGGCGTCGACGGCTACATTTTACAAATTATATCATTTTAATTTGATAATTACAAAATGGTAAACATCTACACTTAGTCTACTTTGCGACTAATACAATCTTCCCTAGGAGACATTTCATTTGATGTGTATTATTCACAGATTCGCTTCATACTGATCCAAAACCGCGCAGGTAAAACTAGATTAGCAAAATGGTACATGAACTTCGATGATGACGAGAAGCAGAAGCTCATCGAGGAGGTGCATGCCGTAGTAACCGTCAGAGACGCTAAGCACACCAATTTCGTCGAGGTAAGCAACTTAAAAAAACTATAAATACGACCGACAAGAGTACTTGTACGCTACCATGAAGATATTATTCATATTCTGCATATTTTTACAGTTCAGGAACTTCAAAATAGTGTACAGAAGGTACGCGGGACTGTACTTCTGCATATGCGTGGACGTAAACGACAACAACTTGTGTTATTTGGAAGCTATACACAATTTCGTAGAGGTCTTGAATGAATACTTTCACAATGTTTGTGAACTGGACCTGGTGTTCAACTTCTATAAGGTAAATAAATCTACAGAAGCTAAAATTTTAAAAATTAACAACATTACTCTTGGTAAAGGAATTATGTTATATCCTGCAATTCATATTAGTTACTAACCAAATAAGAATGCTAAAAGACTGCTATCAAAATTTACTAAAGTTTCACTTTCACTACCAACTTGTCTGATCATTCACTAGTTTTACCCAATCTAAATTAAAAGAAACAACACAAAACTTATGTCAAGAATTGATTTGAAACTAAAATCTGTTATATTACGGTTTGAGTTAGTTGTTTATATGGTAGATTGGTATGGTGTCTCAAACAAAGTGATCTTGTAGTTTTGTACATGAGTTAGACTATCCATAGATATGCAAAATTTATATGAAGATGTCTTAAAGAATACAGAGCTCAGGATTACGGAAACCTGCAGGGTAATTGTATAACCGACTCACATTGCACTGCAACACTCCTTGTTATTGGCAATTATATGATACCCGTTGTTAAGACTTTCAACTACCCTTTTCTAGTATAGACTCTAACAGGTCAAGCTACATGAAACTGTCTAGCAGACTGATGGTAGTAGTTTTATGTGCTGGCTTCTCAAACTGCTACAAACTAAAAATATTATTTTTTCAATTTCCAGGTATACACAGTGGTAGATGAGATGTTCTTAGCAGGGGAGATCCGAGAGACCTCACAGACTAAAGTCTTGAAGCAACTCCTCATGCTCAACTCTTTAGAATAACTATTTGTAATCGCAGATAAAAGACATAGCCAGGAATACAGACAGACATATACATGAAGAATACATGGTTACTTATAAGCTGCGAGGTCCATTTGTATGTTGGGGTTGGATCCCAGTATTAACTGGATACAGCTGAATGCCAGTACTTTTTACATGGAGCGACTCCCTATCTGACCTCTACAACCCAGTATTATCTCAACAGAATAACATAACACTCATATTTTTAGTATGTGTGTAATTCAAAACAATTCCTGATCATGACGATTCCTGTCTTTGTATCTTGATCATAATTTTTAATGAAATTGATAAAAAAGTTTGGAAGTAAATACCATGTGGTAATGTTATTTTGTTTAGGAAAGCAGGAAAGCTGTTTGGTCTGCCTTTTCTTTGAAATCTTGGCTATGTCTATGTTTAGTGTAAGTTGTATGTAATATACCTATGGATACTGCAGTCATAGACAATAATATTTTCTAACCAGTAAAGACATTATCACAGGAATAGTCAAATGTATGCAAATCACTTGCAATGTAGCATCAGCTGTCCACAATCTATAATGATGTTATACAACTAGACCATATTTCAAGTTATGAACAAAATTTGAAATGGAAGTAGTTTCATAACCATAACTCTTATGTGAGACTTACCAGTATTTAGTAAATCAGCTGATTTATATGCCTTATTGTCACTTTTTAGTTTAATTATGCTGCTTAGCTAATTTTTTAATGTAGTAAACATATCCAACAGCACAAGTTAACAATGTATGTTTTTCTATGTATTGTAGAAAAATACAGCATAGACAGAAAGATAGGGAATACAGCATAGACAGAAAGATAGGGAATACAGCATAGACAGAAAGATAGGGAACTAAGTATACAACATTATTTTTTCTTTATACGAAACCTGAATATAGTTTGTTCAGAATAAGCAACTGAATTGATTATGTACAATCATTTTTAAATCATGTTATATTTTTTTCCCAAATATATTTAGAAATTGTGGCAGTATGGTTACCGAGCGCGCAACACAGCTGACGGTAGCTCATAGTACCAGACGCGCAATGAGACAGGCCCCCCGAGCCGCGCCGCGGCGCGGGCAGGCGAGCCGTGCATTGACCATAATATTTTTGTTGGGACAACCAAGTAAGATAACAAGCTCTTTGTAGTTTTTGATGATATCTTTTTGAAATTTTGTACATAGATTCTTTACTTAAAAATACTGAACACGTGTTTCGGGTTTCGCGTAAACGTAAATGTTAAATGTTGTGTGTTGTGTAAATGTTGTTAAAACGAAAGTCGACCAGCCCTCTAATCGGCATTTTTGTCAAATGATTGCGACTAGTTGGGATCGTTTAGACCGAACGGACCAATGGGCGACCAACTGATGCCAACTAGTCGCAATCATTTGACAAAAATGTGTTCGCTGATTAGGGGGCCGGTGCAAGATAATGGCATTTTAGGTTGTAGACGGCCATAATATGCGCATTGCCAGCCCAGGCCCTAGATTAGGGTAGAACAACATTGTTTTCGGCGCCTTTTATCGACGCTGATGCTGAATTCAGAATTGGTGAAAGATGCAATAGCGCATGTGCAACTATCAATCTGCATTGTCTGTTACAACATATCTATTAAGGATTTAATATCATCCTTGTTATAAGGTTTACAGTGAACTCTCCTATTTGCAAATATAATTAAAATATGAAAGATCTGATTCAAATCTTGGTAGAAATATTAATTTATTACTGCAGTATAGATAAAACTATTTAAATATTAACTGTTACATCATATTATATTGTTAATAAATAAGTTTGTATAAAGAATACTCATTCATTCCATCATAGAAGAATATTGTACTATTAGCACTTCAAGCTGTATGCTGCATTTAGAATTGAATGCAACTTGTAGAAATGTTCACCGCGTGCAAGAGAAGAAGAGAGTAGATTTTATTGATTGAATGCTTATGGCCGATGTTGAGGACATTCTACAAAAGGCATACTGCATTATTATATCGCCCGAATAGGCTCAGTTAAGTGTAGTCTCTCAGATTAAATACGCCATACAAGTCAAATATGCTTTCTATGTGTAAAATTGTTGGATTAACAGTTCGTGTTCATGATGTCTGGTGAAGCCGTACGGAGTCGGCGGGTCTGAGCAGTTGTGTTGCGATGTGTGCCGGGTACGATGCGCCAAATGTTGTTGTGGAGGGAGTTTGGTCGTGGAGGGTCTCCAGATCAATCTCCCTCTGGCGCAGCATCGTTGGTCATGTTGTTGGGTTTCACATTGCATCATCTCGTTCAAACTAGCGCGTTTTAACATTAACTTTTGCATCACTGCTTACCATCAGGCGGGATTGCGGTCAAGCATTAGTTTATAGAGTTAACCCAGTCCACATTACGTAACATGTTGACACTGTTGTTGTGGTTCGTAAGCTTTGGTTTCCGACGACTGCGGTGACCATCATGTAACGGTCACAGTGTTGCCGTCATGATACAGATGACATCGAGATTTTATTTTACGGTGTCAAAAAAATGCTCTCTTAGGAAACACACCGACTAAGGACTTGTTTATTTGATTGTAGCTAAACCCAACCAATTGTTAATAGCTAATGGTATATTTTTTGCAAAATGAGTTGTTTGTATAATTTTTTAGTCTAATAGTCACCAATGGTTATTTTTTAACTAAAAGTTAATTATTTGACCATCAGCAAGTATTATCATAAGTCAAACAATACATTTCGTAAAACATTAACCATTTTAGTTACATTTTATCAATTAGTTGAATTTACGGATCAAATAACCGGTCTTATCCTTCGTGATTAACGTTTTAGTGACGTCATACGACGGTAAATTGCGGACGCTATGTGACGTTGACCACTAGCTTAGGAAACTATCTTTATTAGTGGATACGTAATGTGCAAATTTGTTGGCAGCGTACTTGAACATAAATCTACGTCGCCTCGATGCGCTCAAGTGGGCATAAATATAACCATGGTTTGTAAACTGTGTATTCGAGTACCTTCATGCAATCATAATGTATATAAAAGTGTAATTATAAAACATTGTTTATTGGTGTATAATAGATTAAATAAATTTATTGCTTATTTAGAAAGCCGTTGTATTTTTTTAAATTATCCTTTCCCACCTAAAAATACATTCTCCACTCTTTTTTGACAGCTTTACCCAGCGGGGTACTTTGGTAGGCAATAGGCAATGGCTTATTTTGGCAGTTCCACAAAATACATTGCGTCATTTCGTCAATATATTTATGACCTTCTCAAAATGAAGCATGGGATTAGCAATATCCTTCAAATTTTGATTGGTAGGGTGATACGCAAGTTGTACCCGCAATGGCAATAAAAAGCACCAAGTAGGTACTCTAAAAATAAAACACGAGTTTTCAATAAAACATGATTTATTTATTTATAAAACGTATAATAAATACAAAAATGGACTTAGAAAATTCGACGATTACAAATTATCTAGTAAGATTTTACCTAATTACAATTGTTTATAGACCGATGTTCAAGTTGTTAATTATAATTTTATTTAGTAATGACTAGATAATTCTAACACTATGAAAATAAAGTCGAATAATTTATATAAAATCTGCAGTGCTGTACACCACAATACATTTCAATTTAAACAAATATCAATTTTATGTGTATGAGAATTAAGTTTATACTAATTCATGTATTTATTAACCTACATAATATAAAATAGAGGCACAATGGCTTAAAGTTAAAGTATGTATTAAAGTAGAATTATGGACCCTGAAACACAAACAAATTTTATTTTGATGAAAGGTCTTTATCTGGTACGAACGATTCAGCCATCTTTTCCTCTGAGACTCTGGTTAGGTTAGTCTGGTAGGATAAGCAGGCAAAAGGTAGTGACGGCTTTGAGGCTCTGATCCGAACACATACCGCCCAATAGCTTCGGATTTATGATACGCAAAGTCGATTCACCATATTGTGCTGCATGTGGGGTTATTGAAGATGTGCATCATATCCTTGCGGAGTGTGCTCGTTTGGGAGTCCAAAGGTATCAAACCTTTGGCAAGAATGCTTTTTTAATCGCATCCTGGCCTCCATTGTTAGATGAGGCTAGAGCACTTTGTAAAATTATAATTATGGGTATAAGGTTGCGGTTAGTTATAATATATATGTATTTGTATACCAATCATCGAGGTGAAGATGCCTTGCAAGTTAAATTTTGATTAGTTATTGAACAAAAGATTTGGCGCCACCGTTATAGATAATCGCCCTAATAAACCTTACATCATTAATTGTACCTAATACATGATAATAATCTCATAACTATGACGGCGTGGTCTCTTAGAATAGACTCTTACCTCATATTACTTCTAGTGTAAATAAACACGAACCTACCCTCTTATTTATTACAAAACATGGATTTTATATAGACCAGATTTAAACCACCTAAATTGTTATTGAATTATGCACCTACTATTTTTAATTTTTGTTCGTTGCTAAGTTTTAATTTGTGTATTATAAACTTTGACTTAACCTCAATAAAGTTCGAAATACAAATACTGACTCAAATCTTAAATCTGGAACTTTCTAAAGTTAGATTTGGTTTTGGTAAAAGGGGGGTAGTGTCGTAATTATAAGTTTCTTATAAAATATAATCTCCATCACAGCATAGCAAAATAAACCTTATCACAAGCGACATTAGGTCGCGTCGCGTTTACCCCCACTCCCAGTCGTGCAGTATCGGTGCGAACAACCACTCGTCAGGCTGTCCAACGTGAGATATTTGGGACCCCAAATCGAATGAACTCCATCTGGGAAGAAATTAGAATGAAGTAGTAGTCAGCATAAAAGATGTTTCATTCTGTCAAATTAATAGATTCTCAACTTTATTACTAAAGCAGTAAGGTTCAAGGTTTATTGGGAAAATTAGAAAGCTTGGGATAACTTGACCTGCTGAGAGGAAACACGAGGCCATGAACATTAACTATGAATATGATTATACATAAGGAATGTTTAGACAAAGTGGCAAATTAAGATTGTAAAAAAACGTTTAAAAAAAAACCCTCTCCCCACTTTACTTATCCCATAAACAAGTAAAGTCGGGAGGGGCTTTTTTCTTCTCAACCCTAAAGTGTGATATATTGTTCGACATGTATTTAAAAATGAATAGGGGTTTATTAAAATCATTTTTCGATATTGTTATTCTGAAATAATTGCTCCAAAAAAGAAAAAAATGCGTCCCCCTCTAACTTATGAACTTTAAAATTTATGAAGTTTAAAAAATATGAAGAAAATCTCAAAAGTAAAAATGTATAAAGACTTTCTAAGAAAATTATTTTGAACTGGGTTTGACATGTTCTTGGCCGGTTTTTTTTATAGAATCTATCGGTTATAGGTACTACACCTCTACTTTCCATTCAGGGATTACAGGCGCGTTTTTATGTAAAATAAAATTACTCACTTGAAGGGCGGTATGCCGCGAGAGATGTTGTGCGTGGGGCTGCAGATGGCCAGGAAGCGGTAGCTGGTCCGGAGGTACGCGCTCGTGATCTTCACGTCCGTCGCGCCGTGGCTGCGGTGGCCCAACGCGCGGAATGGATATGTACCTGGATAAATAGAATCGATAATTCGAAGTAAATAATAGAAGATATGTAACATCAACCATTCCACTGGGCCCCAGTGGTGGATTATATATGGCTCACTCACATCCATATAGACAGGACTATCAGTAAAAGGCCAGCGTCCCAGAAGAGTGGTGTTGCCACTTCTTCGCCCCAGCAAAAGCGCTAGGAAATGGTGAGGGGGGGCCCTTTTGGGGGACTGTCTTCTGTAGTTTTGACATTCGAAAAGTGTTGATCCTCAGCCTAATTTTAATAAATGACTTTCGAGTTTAGCCACAACTATGCTTAGATCAAAATAAGAATGGGATCATGAGATATTGATACTACGGCTTGGTAACGGCAATTTTAGGTTCCTGGGTTTAATACACGGGTCTGGTCTGGCACATACTATTGAGTTTCGAATTCGAATTCCGGAGACTGGATGTGTACCTGGTAGATTGGAATGGAGTCGCCCCTTATTACCCTTCGATAGGATATGTTTGTTACCGTTGGCAGGGTTGAGGTCGTTTCTCGCCGCTATGGCGTTGCACGCACTGTACGGCGGGTTGCACTGCTCGCAGCGTGACAGAGGGTCGTGTTTGAAGTCGTTGTAGCGCATTGTGAAGTACATGTCACGCAGGTTCAAGATATTTTCCTGAAACGACAACGACGAGACATTGATCTATGAACAACCATTTACATCATTAAACTGTCGTTGAAACGCAGAGCTCTGTTTTGCATAGCATAATGCTGAGCGACAGCCGTTTTTCGTGGATGTGACGCTTGTTCCCTCAAGTATTTCTTATTTTTTGTATTTCTGTAAACTTTTGCGACATGTTTACTACAAAAAGTTTTTACTTTCTTCACTACATATTAGAAAACAAAGTCGCTTTCTCTTTCCCTGCGTTCTTATGTATGATTAAATCTTTATAACTACGCGACGGATTTTGATGCGGCTTTTTTTATTGATTAAATTAAATAGTGGAGAAATACTATTATTTTTGAGGTTTGTAATGAGAAGTTGTAAATATTGAATTTTTTTCCGCGTTTGCAGTGAAACACAGGCTGAACCCTACGAGATTTCTCAAAATGATGTACATATTGTACATATTGAAAAGGTCTACAGAAAAGTCCCTGATGGTGATGGTGGACGACAAATACCGGCTAATTTTCGAAGCGAGTTAACCAATACAGCATTAACCCTTATCCAATTTCATACCTTAAATACATTGTTGACTTAATATAGATCTATATCGCCCTTTACAGCATATGATTTAAATGAATATTTTCGAAGATATTACAGATTTAAAAATTGCAGGGGTGTCGCGTTTGCGGCGGTAACGACCGAAAGGGGTGGCGGGCCGCTATGTTTTTTACACAACATTATAATCATCTCAGCGTTAATCCCAGTCGCTTCAGAAGCTTTTTCAGCTTTGGAGTCTGGGGTCCGCTTTACCAGTCTTAACTGCTGAGTTTGGTTAAACTTTGACATTTTCCGTGAAGCGACTACCGTCTGACCTCCATAACCCGAAGGCGATATCAATGTATTGCAGTTAGATCAATTGTGGGACTTTTGAGGGCTTCAACAACCCGTAACGACTGCCATTAGATGTTTGTATGACAACCGCGACCAACGACTTAACGTGTTTTCCGAGGCACGATCAGAGCAGTGCAAATATTCATATTCATGCATACAAATATTTGCACTGCGCGGGGATCGAAAGCGCACCTCCTTGCGCAGCGGCCGCGTTCGCTACCGCTAAGCCACGGAGGCAGTCAAATGTTTTTTACACACCGTTCACAGTTTTTCTGTAGTGTATTTAGTATCAGTATTGGACCCGAGCGAAGCCGGGGCGGGTCGCTAGTTCTAGATATAAGTATAAAATAGATATATACCAGGACTAGTAACTTTATCTATAGTAACTCTTCAGGATGCACCCTGGTGCCTGACATACAAAAACAAAATTATTTGTATAGGTACCACCTCTCATTTTGTCTATTCCTCCGATTCTAAAAAAAAAATACCACTGCTTTGAACATAACAACATAAAATACTAGTCATACTACGCGTGCTGGTACAAGTTTCTAGGACTCCAGTCAACTGGGAACTATATTCTTATGTAATACAGATTGTTTATGTTACCTACGCTGTGGAACGGCACAGGCCAACTATTACTTTCTGTTCTATCAACTCCGTGGTAGGTATAAAATCCCAGCGTCTTTCAATTTCATAGCATACGTAGTGAACTCAGGTACCTGTTTCTCCTTCATGATTTTGCTTCGTGGGTTGGTGGCGTACCCGAACCAGTCGCCGTACGTGGCTATACGCACGTTGCCACCGCTTACGTTGAAGATCTTCGGGAAGTATGGTATATTGTATGAAGGGAAGTACGTCTGGTTCTTCAGTAACATCGTCCTGTTAGTTTTAAAGAGAATTTTATCAGTCAGCTATGTATTTAAGGGTGTTTTTAATAGCTCGTCGCCCGTTAAGGTCAGCCTTGGTCGACGGCGCGTTTTGTTCCAGCGCGCCTCAGAGAGATGTCAGAGCATAAAGACGAGGTCCGCTAAGGCCGGTGTCTGCCAAGGCCAGAGGTTGTTGGAAACAGATATCGTGGCCATAGCACAAACAACTGAAGAGACACGGGTAGGTTTTAGTCAGTAAAAGTCTGACACATCCAAGCGCTCTGTAGCGGGAGAAGTCATTTTATGATTACCAAATTAAAAAAAGGTGTTTTGTATTTATTGATCTGTCTTTGGGATTAATTCAGGGAACCCTCTGCCCCTTTCCCCTAGGCCGTCAGTGCATTAGGTACACTAACTAAAACAGGATATAGAAGAATTAAGAAAAGGCGGTTAGGGAAAAGTCGTGGTGGCCTAGTGGTTAAAACACCAGCCTCTCAAGTATGAGTGTGCGGGTTCGATTCCAGGTCAGGTGTACTTAACCCGCAATGTAACTTTTCTAAGTGATATGTACTTTTTAATTTATGACACCACTGGCTGATTATAAGTTGAAGGAAAATATCTTAAGGAAACCTGGACTTTAACTCTGAAATCGCCAACCCGCATTGAGCAAGCGTGGTAATTATGCTCAATTCTTCTCTGTATGAGAGCAGACCTGTGCCCAGCAGTGCGACGATAAAAGGTTGATGATGAAAGAAAAGGCTAGACGAATGGTCGACGTGTCATGAATGACTCACAGGTCAGCAGACTCGGTGAAGCCTGGTACCTGCTCCACCACCCACAGCAGGCCAGGTAGCACGATGCCGGCATTGCGCGCCGTGCTGGGTTTGAACCTCTTATAGTCCACTATGTACCTGAGAAAGGAATAAACAATGTGTAACTGGACTAATTATGAAAGTAGTTTTTCCGGAATCCTTCATTGTATTTATTTCTATGAATTTTAATATAATTATTATGAAAACATTTGAAACTCTTTTTTTATAATTATAAACTAGCGCTTGACTGCAATCCCGCCTGATGGTAAGCAGTAATGCAATCGTTGATGGTAAAGCGCGCTAGTTTATTAAGCCCATTCACTTAAAAAATCTTAGTGAATAGGAAGGAAGACGGTAGTTGAGCGAGGTGGTGCAATGTTAAACCCAACAACACGACCAACGATGCTGCGCCAGAGGGAGATTAATGTGGAGACCCTCCTCGACCGAACCTCCGACACAACAACATTTGACGCATTGTACTCGGCACACATCGCAACACAACTGCTCAGACCCGTCCTCCGTATTTCACCAGACATCACACAGACAGAACACGACGTCGACAAAAATAGTAAAATAATACCTTTGTTTAAATCTGGTAGTACATCAGACCCCACAAATTATAGACCTATTTCTGTACTACCTACCTTTAGTAAAATTTTTGATAAATTAATTTTAAACCAAATGCTAAATTTTTTTAATAAACATAAATTATTACATAGCAAACAGTTCGGTTTTACAAGGGGTCGTTCAACTACTGATGCCGCCGGTGTTGAACTTCTAGGTCATATATATAATGCATGGGAGGATAAATGCGATGCCTTGGGCATCTTTTGTGATTTGTCTAAGGCATTCGATTGCGTTCTTCACGATACGTTAATCAGGAAACTCCGCCACTACGGGATCCGGAACTTTGCACTGGATCTTATTACATCTTACTTGAGTGGTAGGATTCAAAGCGTTGACGTCAATGGAAAAAGATCTTCCGGATCTTTAGTAACAATGGGAGTCCCACAGGGGTCAATTCTTGGTCCTTTTTTGTTTCTTATTTACATCAATGACCTGCCGTACCTAATAAAGGATAACCACGATATAGTGTTGTTTGCAGATGACACTTCACTTTTATTTAAACTGAAACGTCAGCAGCAGGTTACTGATGATGTAAATAGCGCGATCTCCAAAGTAGTCCATTGGTTTAATGTTAATAATTTACTCTTAAACGAGAAAAAAACCAAATGCATTAAGTTTACTCTACCTCACGTGAGGCAGGTGGAAACTAAAGTGTTGATAAAGGGCGAAGAATTGAAATCTGACGACAGCACAGTGTTCTTGGGTATAACTCTGGATGCTAAGCTTCAATGGGGTTCACATATAGAAAAATTGTCAAAAAAGCTAAGTTCTGCTGCATACGCAGTTAGAACAATTCGTAATTTGACTGATGTTGAGACGGCCCGTTTAGTGTACTTTGGCTATTTCCACAGCGTAATGTCGTACGGCATTCTGTTGTGGGGAAATGCCGCCGATATTCAAACAATATTTGTTTTGCAGAAACGAGCTGTTCGTGCAATTTATAAATTAAGTCCGAGACACTCTCTCAGAGAAAAATTTAAAGAGATTAATGTACTGACCGTGCCGTCTCAATATATTTATGAAAATCTTTTGT
The DNA here is from genome assembly GCA_017933935.1 of Sesamia nonagrioides. NCBI lineage: Eukaryota > Metazoa > Arthropoda > Insecta > Lepidoptera > Noctuidae > Sesamia > Sesamia nonagrioides. Next base: position 272,383 of record JADWQK010002273.1, read on the forward strand.
ATGCTCATAAAAATATAAAATTGTTTAAAAAATACAGTGATGTCCATGATATAAATACTAGGAACAGGCACAAATTTATTGTACCTACAACAAGGCTCAAGAAAATAGGTGGCTCTTTCAGATGCCAATGTATACATTTTTACAATGGACTTCCAGAGGTGGTTCAAGATCTGAGCCTGAATAAATTCAAATCCTTCATTAAACGTAAGTTGTGTCAGAAAGCATTTTATAGTGTGAAGGATTATATTGAGGACAAAAAGGCTTGGGCTTGAGCTGCGTCCGATTTCTATACAATGATTGTTCTTTGATTTTTCCTCTTGTAGTTTTAATATGTAATTGTTTATGTTATTTATTCAAAGCCTGTATTACACAACTATGTAGCCAAGCATATTGTACGTTACGGAATTGTATCGCTGACAGAGGTGTTCGGCACTTGTACAGCTACACAGGAGCTAAACTTTCCACAGATTCGGGAACACTGTTGGGGCTGCTGAACCTTGGACAAAACTATCTTAGCATTGTGTAGATTCAATTTCTTAGTATTGTATAATTGCATGGCAAACGTGTGAGCACAATGTACGAATGTGCTGTAAGGCACTTATTTGTTGGGTTAGTCTTTTTTAGTGACTTAATTGTGCTCTGGCTGTTGAGAGTATGTCATGCTCACTCAAATGTCTCGCTGACGGTGGCGTGTGTTTTGGGTCATTGGGTTCCCTTCGATATGGTTGAGCTGAATGATGCTGATCCATACGTCATGTTCGTGAATGGACGCCGTTGGAGGGGACTGGTCATCTCTTAGCTGCCACGGCGTATTTTAATTTCTGAATTGATTTTTGTGTGTTTTCCATAATGGACGCTCTCAGCGTACAATATATTTCTGCATCGTTCTCACGCGGTTGATTTCAACATGAATGATGTAATCAAATATTTGTAACAATAGCTTAAAAAATTAAAAGAGTGTCCATGGAGTTTCTTGCCCGTTCTTCTCCATAGGTACCTACTCTTTGGAATGGGCGACTAGCTTCATCTTATTGACTGACCGACCTTCTGACAATTCAAAAGTGCCTGTAACTGGTTTATTTGAAATAAATGATTTGATTTGATTTGACGAATCGCTTGGCGGCAAGACTTTGTCTGGTGGGTGGTAACTTCTGCCGACAGCCGATATTATGGCCTACCACCGAGAAATTTTCAATAACACACACGATAGCATATAAAGCTACTACAATCTGTCAGACGTCTTTATTAGATTTTCAACTTTATCGTTAAAGGTTTAAGGCTCAAAGATTGGGAATTTATGACAGTTTCGGGCAGCTTGACCTGCGGACGTAGATTTTTAACGTGTCCACAATTTTCTTTCAGTAAAAGTTATGTAACTTTTATTAGAAAAAATCAGTGAGTTGTAACAGTTAGGCTGGAAAAAAAATTGTAGAAGCGAAAAAGTTTTGTGGAGCGTGTGATGTATTTGTATTGTTTCAACGCGTCTAAACTGTATATGGAGTACCTATCTTATTTTGACGAGACTAAAACAATATATGTATTATCTTTTATCCTTTTCTTAACGAAGTGGAAAGAAAAAGATGCACTGTACTTAACTTTAGTTTGTGAACAAGAGAATTTGGCATCATTGTCACCTTAGCGTGATTCAAGTGGCTGCGCCACGCGGTTTCACCCGCGTAGGTTTCGATATGTTTATTTTTTTTATTTGCTCCACTCCTATTAGTCGCAACGTGATGTTATATAACCCAAAGCCTTCGTGGATTAATGAGCTATCCAACGCGAAAATAATTTTTCAAATCGGACCAGTAGTTCCTGAGATTAGCGCGTTCAAACAAACAAACTCTTCAGCTTTATATATTACTTAGTATAGATTTGCGTGGTTCTGATGACGGTGACACTCACCACTGGTTGTTGTAAGTGCCGCTGTTGTATCTGCTGAATATCTCGGACCACTCTTTACCGGTGCGCGCCAGGCGGTTGGCGATCATCGCTCGAGCGTACTCCAACACCTAGACAAATACACCGCGAAAATGATTAAATACTCAGAGATGTATGTCATCATTCTCCTGCCCTTATCCCAATTTATTTGGGGTCGGCGAACATGTCTTTTTCTTCCATGCATCCCTATCAGAAGCCATCTCGGCAGTCACCCCCTTCTTAGCCATATCGTCCTTCACACATTCCATCCATCGTTTCTTTGGTCTTCCCCTACTCTTATAGCCATCAACATTCATAATTAAGACTCTCCTCACGACATTCTCCTCAGTTCTCCGTAACACATGCCCGTACCATGACAATCGATTTCCACACAACTTTTCAGCTACCGGTGCCACTTTCAGACTTCCTCTTATGTACTCATTTCTTATTCTATCCATTCGTGTAACACCACACATCCCTCTTAGCATTCTCATCTCGGCTGCATGCAATTGCCTTTCATTCATCCCTTTCGTAGCCCAACATTCTGATCCATACAAGACAGCAGGTCGGATCATGGTTTTATATATTTTCCCCTTAAGTTTAAGGGGAATGCGGGAGTCGCAGATTGTTCCCGTGACCTGCCGCCATTTCATCCACCCAGTGTTAATTCTGTGCTTAACCGTCCGATCTATTTCGCCATCGCTTTGCACGAGTGAACCGAGATACCGAAAGTCGGAGCAGATTGGTAGGAGTGCGCCATCAAGCGCTATGGCTCCAGAAGTGGAGAGACCGCCGAAATCGCAGAACATATATTCGGTTTTGGTTCTGCTGATTTTCAAGCCAACATTCTCCAGCTTCTGTTGCCATTTCTCCAGTCTGCTCTGGATCTCAGGTCCATCTTCACCGACGAGAACAATGTCATCGGCGAACAGCATGCAACAGGGTGCCTCCTCCTGGATGTCCGACGTAAGAGCGTCCATAATCAACAGGAAGAGGTACGGACTTTAAGCCGATCCCTGGTGCAAGCCTACCGCCACACTGAACTCGTCGGTATTGCCAGCAGCCGACCGGACGTAGGTACGAGATCGACTGTACATAGCATGAATTAACTCTACATACTTCCCAGGCAAACCTTTCTCTTTCAGGGCCCACCACAGCACATCACGAGGTACCCTATCATACGCTTTCTCCAGATCAATGAACACCATGTGCAAGTTCTTGTGTGCACGTCTGTACTTCTCGCACACTTGGCGGAGTGCAAAAGTGGCGTCCATTGTTCCTCGACCTGGCATAAACCCAAACTGGTTTGGGGTAATCTCACTCTCCTCTCGCAATCTTTTCTCAATCACTTTCTCCCATACCTTGATACTATGTGACATGAGCTTTATCCCTCGATAGTTGTTACAGTCCTGTACATCACCTTTATTCTTAAAGATGGGCACTAGTGAACTATTGCACCATTCTTGTGGGATCTCTCCTTCATGCAACAACTTATTGAAGAATAAAGTCAGCCACATACATCCATCTCCTTTTAAACATTTCCATACTTCTACAGGTATATCATTTGGGCCCATAGCTTTTCCATTTTTCATACCTTGCACTGCTATTCTTACTTCATCCATGCTAATTTCTCTTACTAAACCCATATTCTCTTGTACCTCTTTGAGCACGCCACTCCATTTATTCTCTTCGTTCATTAGCTTTTCAAAATAAACCTTCCATCGCTCTTTTATTTCGTCATCCCTGGACAGAACCTTACCAGCATCGTCTTTCATACATTTGATATTACTTATATCTCTCGTTCTCCTTTCTCTTGCTTTTGTAATCCGGTAGAGCTCCTTTTGGCCTCTAGGGCTGTCCAGTGAGTCATACAACTTCTCCTGCGCCTTAGCCCTCGAAACTGCTACCGCCTTTTTTGCCTTCCTCTTCCATTCATTATAAATTTTCTTCTTGTCTTCTTTAAAACTATCATTCCCGTTTTCTACACCTTGCCATTCTTTAAAAGCTGTACTCAGAGATATATGTATTGTCAGGTATTGTATTTCAGCAAACGTCTAGTTGTGGCAAGCAATACTGCTGCTGGAATCTTGGGCTCCTTGGTAAGGCAATGTAAAAGACTGTTTTTAGTATGTATTGTTACAGTTAGCAGGAACAGAAATATGTGTTAAAACTAAACTGTTTAACTATGGGAGCTTGTCAGCCTGGTGACAGACAAACAGATAGTCACAGGGTCCCGATTTGACGCTTTGGGTACGGAACCACACAAAGTTTGCAAGGGACCATAATTTCAGTTAGTGTTCATACACACGAGTATACAACAGCATACGTCAATGGTAGCCTGCAGCTGCCGATAGATGTCGGCTGCCGCGCCGTTGACGCATGCTGCTTATGCTTATCAGTACAAACTGGAACGCAACGCTGATATGGGTATTGATGGTAAGTACTTGGGAGTACAAACAATTTTTTTTTTTTGTTAGTGTTAATATTTTTATTCTATTTTGTTGCTGTAAATCTTTCAAAAGTCTTATCTATACTAAAATTAAAAAGAGGTAACGTTTATTAGGTTATAGAGAGAATTCTCTGGACTTACTGGACCGATTTTGAAATTTCTTTTACCAATGAGTGTGATAGGTCATATCAACCTAAAAGGCTTTTCTGGTAGTTCAATTTCGTCACAAGTAAAAAGGTTTACCACCAAACGAAGTGAGCACGGGTCAGCTATTAGATAAATAAGATAAAAGGTACCGAGCCGACGGGAGTGATGAGCTCGAATAGCGTTCGGTTGCTGTTGCCAATGGTGGTCTCGGCCGTCGCCAACCCCGAAGATATGATGTAGAAGTCATCTGTAGACTGTCATGAAGAGTCTGTCATTTATTGATACAACGTTACAAGACTACGTTAGTGTAATTAACCCGGCCATCTTGATTTTCAGTCATCGAAACATTTCACGTCATGTTACGGTCGTAAATCATATTTTGATCAAAATACAGTCTAATCAGTCAGAGCTGAAACTTGCAAAAAACAAATTATTTGCGCAGGGTATCTATGCGGCGAGCTGGTGGCTTACGCCAGCGTTTCCCAAACTTTGTTCTACCGTGACCCAGTCAATTTCATACTCCTCCTTGACCCCAGTTAAGTTTTAGTACGCAACTAAAATCGGTATTAGGTAGAAAAAAACACTGCACAAATATTGCCAATATGTAAATATTAAGTACAATACAATAATACACGAACGGGTGTACATAGGAAGGGCTGCAAAGTGCACCCCTTCGCGCACCATAGAATACCTACACAATACAATACATAGGTACAATTCGGCCTTCCAACGATCTTCATTGTCTCGTTAGTCATGAAGTAAACTCGACCATCTCCTAGCACTTATTTCTAGTTACTTATTTAGAGTTGCATTGCCTCCGTAAGGCTGCGACCCGGTATTTTTTTTGGCGACCCGGTGCGGTGGCGAATCCCGACCCACCTTATGGGAAACGCTGGCTTACACCATAAGGGGAGCAAGGTCATTTACCTGCACGAAGGCCGGGTATGACGAGAGAGACATCTTGTAGCCGGGGATCAGCTCCTCGCTGCCGGGACACATGTGCAGGTGCATCACGTACATCTTGTGGAATCGCAGCATGGATTGGTAACTGGAGTTCATAAATGGCATGTTGTATTTAATTAAACACATAATAATTTATACTTTTAAGTTAAGTGTATATTTGTCTAGCAAACGTTTAACGAAGCTGAGAGTCGCAAATTAAAGAAATAAATTTATTATCCGTTATTGGCAATTAAAAAAGTTGGACCCTATTATTAAGCATCCACTGTCTGTCTGTCTGTCACCAGGCTGTATCTCAAGAAACGAGATAGCTATAGAAATTACTTATTTTTTCAAATAACGCTCAGTTATTTGAAAATATAAGTAATTTCCAATTGCCACAAGCTGAATGTTACTTAGTTCGATGCCTTTTCTGATAACCTGTATAATAATGAATGATCCTGACCTGTTCCAAGTGACGTGCGAGAAGTACAAGTTACTGAGGTCCGGCAGTAGCTTTACGAGACCGGTGCAGCGGTCACCGAACAGCCGGCCCTCGGGATCGGTCTTCGGCATAGATACCGCGAATGCGATCTCGTCCAGGTCACCCAGCATGTTTATCCAGCTGGGTAGGATAAGGAATGAGGTGTCTTTTAACTGTTGTTATATAGAGTACCTACCTATTAATGATGAATTTATGTCTACACTAGCATTCATCCAAAATCATCACCATTTCAGCAGATGTCTATCTGCTGAAATGGTGATGATTCACTGGTGCAGAGAGCATGGTGAGAATCCACTGTTGGAAGTAGACATTCCCTATGGGTCGCCATAACTCATAGTATTCAGAAGATGTGGTTACTGGGGATCAGGTAACTACCTATTAGGGTGGCAACCAACCTCCATCATCATCATTTCAGCGTTAACCCCAGTCGCATCCTAAACTTTTTTCAGCTGAGTCTGGGGTCCGCTTTACCATTTAGCCTAAATGCTGATTTCTGCTAACCTTCCACATTTTAAGTGAAGCGACTGCTGTCTGACCTCCACAAACCGAAGGCGATGTCGAAGTATTGCAGTTAGACCAATTGTTGGACTTTTGAGGGCTCCAACAACTCGCAACGACTGCCACTACTTAGATGTTCGTATGGTAACCGGGATCAACGGCTTAACGTGCTTTCCGAGGCACGATCAGACCAATGCAAATGTATTCATGCATACAAATATTTGCACTGCGCGGGGATCGAACCCGCGCCTCCATGCGCAGCGGCCACGTTCGCTGCCGCTACGCCTCGGAGGTTGTCAGGTGGCAACCAACCTATTGGCAATTCGGTTGCCAGCTAGTCTATTGACTTTATTAACTATAAACATTGTCAACGTCATTAAATATGGACTACCTATTTTGATTGTCCTTACTAATTTGGTAATTAACATGCAGATCTGTGAGTCACTTACATAATATCTCTGGTGGAGAGCCACTGGTAAGGGTCCGTCGTAGCCGCGTTGTATCCTAACGCCAGGCCTTCCAGCTGTATGTAATATAGCTTCAACTGCAAGCAATTGTTATTTTACATGCTCTATGTGGCAATGGCAAATGACAACACAACCGAAGCAGTTAACACGCAATTTCAGGCATGGGCGTACCCAATACACTGTACATTTGTCAGTGTGCTGCGTGGTTCATTTAAATTCCCAATTCTTTTTGGGGGGAGAGCAGGAGCTATAGCTAAACTCTGCTTGCGGGATGCAGGATTTGTGTAGTATGACGCGTTGTTCGTATGTAGTGTTGTAGGTACCGCTACAGTTGTGTTGTCTCGCCTTTTCTCAACTTTGTAGGGTTCAGTTTCCAGACTAACTGGATAGAACTACTAACACTTGGTCACACTTACGGGCTTTCTCGAATTTATTTCGGACCATTAAAATTTATCTTCATGGCCACGTACCAGAAGACGCAGCGTAGGGAGGCCCGCAACAAGGTGGACCGATGACATGGTGAAGGTCACGGGAAGCCGATGGATTCGATCAGCACAAGACCAGTCATCGTGGAAAGCTTTGGGAAAGGCCATTGTCCAGCAGTGGACCTCTACAGGCTGAAGAAGAAGGTATAAATAACTCCCGCCATAGAAAAAAGTACCTGATACCAATATGGATCCATAGGATTGGTCTTCACCATCGTTGACAAATACGCTTCATTCTTATCAACGAACTCCTCGATAAGACCACACACATCCGTCTTGTTGTAACAATATCTGTAACAGAAAAGTGAATCAATATCTCTCGGTATTAGGCCATAACATCGGCCGCTGGCAGAAGTTACCACCCACTAAACAAAGTCTTGACAGCCTCCGTGGCGTAGCGGTAGCGGACGCGGTCGCTGCGCAGCGTGGCGCGGGATCGATCCCCGCACAGTGCAAGTATTTGTATGCATGAATATGAATATTTGCACTGGTCTGATCGTGCCTCGGAAAGCACGTTAAGCCGTTGGTCCCGGTTTCCATATGAACATCTAGTGGCAGTCGTTACGGGTTGTTGGAGCCCTCAAAAGTCCAACAATTGGTCTAACTGCAATGCTTCGATGTCGCCTTCGGGTTGTGGAGGTCAGACGGCAGTCGCTTCACGGAAAATGTCGAAGTTTAGCCATATCAGCAGTTGGACTGGTAAAGCGGACCCCAGACTCCAAAGCTGAAAGGCTTCGGATGCGACTGGGATTAACGCTGGGACGATGATGATGAGACAAAGTCTTGCCGCCAAGCGATTCGCCGTGTTCCGGCATGATGTCTGGTGAAGCCGCAATGTTGTTGTGTCGGGAGCTTGGTCGTGGAGGGTCTCCAGAGCAATCTCCTTCTGACGCAGTATCGTTGGTCGTGTGTATACGGCCAGTTTTTTTTTTTTGAGTGAATATTCCCCTAATAAACTAGTGCGTTTTACCATCAACGATTGCATGACTGCTTACCAGCAGGTGGGATTGTTATCAAACACTAGTTTATAATCATTAGCATTAATTTATAATCACACATATGGGGTAAATCTATCCTATAACTTGAACCAGCACATTAGTTGCGCAACACACCATTACTCTCTATAAATTGGAATAATTTAGAACAATATTGCTAACCATTTCTCCATAGGCTCGAAAAATGTGTCTGCTGAACACCATAAATAACGCAATGAATGTTGTTGAACTGTCAAAATGAAATCTTTTGCTACTGATAGTGTGTATGTGTTATGCAGTTACTGTGCTGGTCAGGTCCAAGGTAGTGGCAAGGTGTGAAGACACTTTTTCGTGCGACTAATCGATAGATTTTCCTTACGATAAGAGTTTACCTACTCTAACTCTCGATTTAAATCTTTGGGCAACCAGGTTTCTCTTTACTGTCGGTCTATCAGTCGCTAACTTTATACTCTTGATAGTAAATGGTGTATGAGTGGTGTGCGGAAGTGTTTCATAAGTAACTGACCCTTTAAGCATGTTCTGCCAATGGTACCAGATGAGGTCCCTGGTGAGGTAACCCTCCAGGTAGCCAGCCGCATAAGCCTGCTGCTTATCCGACCAGTCTGGTGACGTATGCAGCTCGAGGAACGCCCAGCTTGTACAGGGAAAACATTCATGAAAAGGATAAAGAAGGATTTGAAGTTTGTTATCTAAGCGGAAAGTGACGCATTATGGGATGCTAATATGTTATATTATATCGGTTGTTCGTTACATCTCCACTGCTCAACCAAATGATAATACATAAAATATTTTTTATAACCATCTTATGTTAACAGTTGGCACTATAGATAGGTACATCTGGACTCAGTGGGAGGCGTACGAAGAGGCCCATAGGCTACTCAGATTTGGTTATGAACAATCTCCAAAGCCTAAACCACAGGTGTAGGGTAGCCAGCCTTTCGGTGTTCTATACAATACATATTACAGTGTGCGCGGGAATTACAAGACATAGTTTCGCCATCTCCGGTCCACCCTTAGGCGTCGTCCTAATTGGCGTAGATCGCACGATGACACGATACGTTCTCTTCGTGCGATGAGTTCAAACATACAGATTCCATCAGTGTCCTATGCCTACGATCGTTATTAAGCATTTCGAGTGCTCGCACGATTAGTTGCTAAGTTCAAACTAGGGCACATTAAGACGACGACGCCTTACGTTGTTAACACCACTACGGTTCGGACGACGCGCTTCGCCTCTTAATAAACTAGTCTGCTTTGCCATCAACTAAAACTTTGAAAAGAGAAAATGCATCATTGAAGTCCCATATTAGTGTGTATAAGCGCGAGCGAGTGCAGCGAGCAGCGACGACTAAAGGGACAATTGCAACTTGCAACGCTTCGTGTTGTACGTACTCAAAGACACCAGCGACACGTACTTAGCGGCAGCCCACACGCGTCCACGCGATGCAGTTGCCTCTGCCATCGACGCGTGTCACTCGTGGGTATGCACACTAAGTTAATTCATAACTACCCACTTTTGCCTTACAATAACGGTTATGCAGCTAGTATTTCACGTAATAAAAAATCTTACCCAGTTTTATTGATTTCGTTGCTGTAGGTGGCGCGGGCGACGTGTTTGTCCGGTATATCAGCGAAGTAATCAGTAGTCCTCATGATCAGCTCGTCCTTAGGCCCTCTATACACCACATACCCGTACTTACACTCGCACACAATAATAACGCTAGTTATTGACAAAATACACCATTTTAGGTCCATCTCGGAACTGTGATATGGATCCAATTTTTCTCTACCCTCTATCGCTTGGTTTGCATACAAACGGTCGTTTTCAGCGACGAATAACATTTATCATTTGTATCAAATTAGGACAACATATCGTTACTAATCATTTTTTTTAAATTGACGGCATCCCTTTGAATTTTTTCGACATTTGTTGTCATTCATGTGGTGTTACCAGCTTTTAAAATTTTTTGAAAGAAGTTGTTGTATTAATGATTAAATAGACACGGTTACAAATCAAGTTATAGATAAATAATCCTATAGCTATATAAGTTCATGGAGAGGGCTATGCTAGGTGTTTCTCTAGGTGATCGAATCAGGATTGAGGAGATTCGTAATAGAACTATAGTCGCCGACATAGCCCAGCGGATTAGCTCCCTGACGTGGCAGTGGGCGGGGCACATAGCTCGTAGAGCCGATGGCCTATGGGGCAGAAAGGCTTTTGAATGGCGACCACGTACCGGCAAGCGCAGCGTCGGACACTCACCGACTAGGTGGTCGGATGATCTGACCAAAATCGCAGGGAAGCGCGGGAAGCAGGCGCGTTCAACCGTTCTTTTTGGAAATCCTTGGGGGAGGCCTATGTCCAGCAGTGGATTTCATGTGGCTGAGATGATTCTCAGCGACATGAAATCCACAACATAACTTTCATCAACAGATGATGATGATGAATCCTGTAACGTCCCCACTGCTCGGACACAGGCCCACTCTTTACACCCACTACTGTAGCCTAGTGCGGCTTAGATTAGATACCTACGTTATAAAATAGAAAACTTTAATTTGTAAATACACAAAATTAATACTTATCGTGGGGCCTACCCCACGATAAGTAGGTATTAATTTTGTGTATCTACAAATTAAAGTTTTCTATTCGAAGGTAGACCTTCCGGAAGGTTACCTTCGCAACATCGGAGAAACCCCACCGATCCGCGAAGCCACTGAGAATACCTACTCCTGGTGCTGCCGCGAACACGCGTCTTCAGGAATGCGCATCTATTCCTAATAATGACAGCAAACCATTAATATTATTGTCTGCAAACGTTCCTAACGCACCACAAAGTCACGGTAGCGGCAGCAGCGCTCTCAGTATATTGTTGAACTCGTAGGTCGCTGTATGCCCGCTGTAAAAAGGAGTCTTCCTGTCTGTGTGTAGTATTGAACATTCTGCTTGAGGCACGTCTGACTGTACATAAAACCTATAGATACGATTCAGCCAACTGCTGGACAAGGCTTTTTACAATCTTATGCTGCCCGCATTCCTTCCCCGCAGACCTTCACTAGGTCATCGGTCCACTTCGTGTTAGGAGCCTCCCTACTTTGCGTATTCCGGTACGTGGTCGGCACTCCAGAACCTTGCTGCCCCATCGGCCAAGTTTACACAAAAAACTTTTTCTCATCGATTCATATAACCAACGACGAATCTTTAAAAAATCTAAAAAGTTTAAATAGCATGATAACTGCCATTGTTTACTACCGAGCTTCAGGGGAATGAGACATGCAAGATCACTTGTGCTCGGAAGTGGGAAGGCCCGCCAGAGAAAACTTAACATTATACAATGTTATTTATACTTTCTACGAAGCCTGAATATAGTTTGTCGAGAATAAGTAATGTTATATTTTTTCCCAATGTGGTTACCGAGTGTACAACACAGCTGACAGTAGAGCACAGTGAGGCGATTCTCACATTGTCCCGCATGATGCAGCGTAGCGCGTGGATGCGTGTTCTTCCGTTGCTTGTAAGTATCTTTGTTTGTTTGGAAAACACGCACAGTCTAACTCACAGAAAATGCATCCAAGCACGTTCATGCGGATCAAGCGCATACACGCGGAGAAACATGCACCCCCGCGTGTAGGTGCGGGGCGAGACGCAAGGTATGGCACACCAAATCCCGCAGTGCCGCGCGTGATTTTGAATGGGCGTGACGTGTGTGTTTGAAAATGCATCTCGATATCGATCGATTTATATTCGAAATCGAAAACCACCCAGCTATCTGGAATATGAAATGTGATGAATACATTGACAGAGCGCAGAAGGTGAAACAATGGGAGGAAGTAATAAATATGTTAGAACGGCGAATAAATGAGAGCCGATGTGCGTGAATCTACAAAACGCACCTACGCGCGTGAGTGCGCAAAAAACCCGCACGATGATGCAGATCTGCACTCCCGCAGGAACGCGCGTAGGTGCGTCGACACGCAATAAGCAGCATGATGCGGGGCAGTGTGAAAATCGCCTGAGAGGGCGTTGACCATATTTTTGTTGGGACAACCAAGTAAGATAACAAGCCCGTAACTTTGTGGTTTATCATATCTTTTTGAAATTTTGTACATAGATTCTTTACTTAAAAATACTGGACACGTGGTTCGGGTTTCGCATGAACATAAAATACTATGTACATAATATATAGTTATTTACCGGTCGCTGTCTTTGTTCATATGTGTAGTTCTCTGTCCACTTCAAAATATAAAAAAAAGAAACAAAACAAAAGGAACCTTTGATACAAAACGTAATATATTTCACAAACAATTTTCTATCCTCATTCGGAGATCAATAATGTATAAAACTTACTTAATATATCACTACAAGATTCTTTTAACGTGTGACCAGAATCGAAACTATCGCCGCCATCTTTTTCTTTAACATATTTATCACAAAAAAAAAAAAAATACAAATATTTACTAACAACGCCCCCTGTCGACGTCACTCGAGCGCCTAAAGTCCAAGTTTTTCTAGCTATTCGTGTCTATTGCGTATTCCAACTGGCTACAAGTTTCATGCCGATCTCTCCACATTTGTACTCCACCTCCCTCAGGAGGTAGGGGGTCCTCTCGTGTGCGGGGGCCGCCAGCCATTCGTTAACATTGACGGCGACGGCTGCATAACCTTGGTCTTCAAGTATGTCGAGGACGAGGCGGAATGTGCCTCGAAGACGGTTGCTGTTCAGCGAGAAGCAGCCTGGTAGGAAGTTTAGGACGCATACTCTGGAAAATTATGAGGAATTTATGTGATTTTCTTCCTTTATTTGCCGAATAGGTAAGGGTCGTGCATCATTTTTTACTGCCAATGAAACATTGACTTTGCTGCCATTGAAATTAAGTTCATAACAAAAGATGTTGACCATTAGATAGTGAAAGAAGGCGAAATTATTTATTATCAACTCTATTTCATCATCTGAGGACACCAACTGAGGACTACGTTTCAATTAAGTTCACAGTATTGATTAAAGGCTGCTGTCTGGAAGCCTGACAGTGGCACTGGTAACTGAAAAGTTGTGTGGAAATTGGTTGCCATGACTTGGTCATGTATAACAGAGAAATGAGGAAAATTTTGTGAGGAAACTTTTGAGTATAAATGTCAATGGCGATAAGGTTACCCTTATCGCCATTGACATTTATAGGGATGACAAAAAGAAACGATGGTTGGCACAGGCGTACCCTGCTTTTGGCCTGGGGCAGATTGTTAGGGTCGAACCACCACCGGCTATTTTGCCTTACAAACTACACAAGCACATCTGCTTGAAACATTATGTATTTGTAGTGTAGTGTGTCGGGCAAATAGATGCAAATGTCCTGTATAAGTCCCCGTTTATACTTTGATTGGTAATTTGGGGAGTTTCTACGAGATTTCTAGCCCCCACCTGCCGCTGGGTATGCACATGATGGATGGAATGAAGGGGGAGGTGACTAGTGAGATGTCTAATAGAGAGGTATGGAAGAAAAAGACTTTGGGCCATAAATAAATTGTGATACTCGCAGGAAAATGATGTTTGGACTTCTCAATAAGCAAGTAAAAAATAATAAGTGCTTACAGTACACTGCCGGGAGGAACGTTCAGGAACTCCACAGGCACCTTCAGGTCACCAGTGGCGACCTGAATTTTAACTGGATAGCCGCCTTTCACGCATATCAGGCAATCTGAAAAAGAAGTATATTTTAATTTCATCATCATCATTTCATCCGAAAGACTGCCGGACCGGATCCTGTTAGTCATAGGCCTCTCCCAAGGATCTCCACGACGACCAGTCCTACGCCTCCCGAAACCATTGGCTTTTTTTTTTAATTATAAACTAGCGGTTGACTGCAATCCCGCCTGATGGTAAGCAGTGATGCAATCGTTGATGGTAAAGCGCGCTAGTTTATTAAGCCCATTCACTTTAAAAACCTTAGTGAATAGAAAGGAAGACGGCAGTTGAGCGAGGTGGTGCAATGTTAGACCCAATAACACGATGCTGCAACGATGCTGCGCCAGAGGGAGATTGACGTGGAGGGTCCACGACCAAACTCCCGGCACAACATTTGACGCATCGTACCCGGTACACATCGCAACATAACTGCTCAGACAAGTCCTCCGTACGGCTTCACCACTTGACCAGACATCATACCAGAACACGACGAATCGCTTGGCGGCAAGACTTTGTCTGGTGGGTGGTAACTTCTGCCGGCAGCCGATGTTATGGCCTACCACCGAGAGGTTCCCGCGACCTTCACCAGGTCGTCGGTATATTTTATTTAAATAAATAAAACATACCGCGTGTATTACATGAAAGGTCAGGCAGAGATCCACGTGTCAGTAGTACCAGACTAGTGATATGTGGGCGTACCACCTCTGTAGTCTATGTAAGAGGAAATTCTAGGCTGCTACTGAGATTCTCTTAGCGGGAAAACACAATAATGCCTTTGCCCATCACACTATTATTTTATAATATAAATATAGTGTCACCTGGCCTCATTGAATTCAGTGGAGAGGCGTGCGAAGAAGCTGATTGGCGACCCCGATTTAACTTAAGACGGTCTCCAAAGCCTAGAGCACAGGCGTAGGGTAGCCAGCCTTTCGGTCTTCTGTAGAATGCATTTTGGGTAGTGTGCGAGGGAATTGCATGATTTAATTCCCCCATCCCCGTTCCACCATCTGACGACCCGTCGTACGGCGAGTTTCCACGCTCACGTTGTTAACACTTACGATCCGGACGAAGCGTTTCGCCTCCTACTTTATATACCGCGTACATCGAGGGACTGGAACAATTTGCCAGCGGCGGTGTTTCCGTCGGACTACAATTTGAGTGTCTTCAAGGCTAGAGTGAATAGGCTCTTAATAAACTAGTGCGCTTTACCATCAACGATTGCGTCAGTGCTTACAATTTTTTTTTTTGTTGGGATCATCAAATGACTTCTCCGCTCTGGGCAGAGCGGAAGGGCGTGTCAGACTTTTACTAACTAAAACCCATCCGTGTTTCTTCACTTGCCTGTGCGACGGCCACGGCCACGGTTTCTTGTTTAACCAACCCGCAACCCTGACACAGGAGGCATCGGTCTTCGTGGACCCCGTCACGACGTGCTGACATCTCTTTGAGGCGCGCGTGAAACACGACGCCCCGTCGACTCGGGCCTGGTCCTTACCGAGCGGCGAGCTGCCCACTGCTCACCGCCCGCAGGCTCGCGCCTACGGTGGCTGGGAGTTTAGTGTCATCTCCCGACCAGGGCGTCTCCTGCGGCAGCTAGTGACGTGAGGTCGCTGGGATTCCCGTTGCCTCACGCGCTCCGCCGCCTCCTTTCCACAGAACGGGAACTCGATCCCGGTCCGATCGACGAACCATACCGATCTCAGCCCGATCCCACTCGCTACATGCGGGATGCGGTATGTTTCAGATAATTCATACTAATCCATACTAATATTATAAATGCGAAAGTAACTCTGTCTGTCTATCTGTCTGATACGCTTTCCCGCTTAAACCTCTCAACCAATTTTGATGAAATTTAGCACAGACAATCTTTAGACCCTGAAAAAGGACATTGGCCACCTTTTATTGAAAAATTAGATATTTCCGAGGGAAATTAAAAAGCGCAATATCCGAATCCCACGCGGGCGAAGCCGCGGGCGGAAAGCTAATATAGCATAAAAGTCATCTATACGTGCCTCAGCGAACGTCCCCGTTGCGCTGCAGTGGAGTGGTAGAACAAAACGTGATGTAGTCCTAAGTAACATGGGACAGGACACAGGAGGTAATGACCTACTCACCAGAAATGATTCCATTCGGCAGCACTACATTTGAAACGACGTACCCTGCCCCCCCCAGACCAGCAGCCAGATGTTTTTCTAACAGCTCCGTCTTGTGATGAACAGGATACACGGACTTGGCCTTCTCAAGCAAGTCCTCGGGCAGCTTATAGTCCTTTACAGTGTGGAAGCACTGGACGGCTTCATACAGGGTCAACAACTGCAGGTAATCTAGTTGATTAAACTCCCTCGCAAAATTCTCCTTACAAAATACTTTATTTAGCAACTTGTCTTGATAGATTCTCAGAGAAGCCATTTCTAGGCATATCTTAGTCCAGGGTAGCGAGTTATTATCTTCAACGAGGAGCGGGTTGTTGGATATCTGCTCTCGGAGTTGCGCCCACTGTGTGGCTTCTGGGGTGAAGTTATTGTTGGAGAGGCAGTTGATAAAGCTGAACAGCGTGACGGCACGGCAGGTCGATAGGGTCGAGCTGTCGGCGGCCGCTTTGTCACAGAGGTAGCGCACGATCCCGAAATGGGTGTGTGCCTGGAAAGTAACGGTAATAATGATATAATCTTTAAGACACCCATTGAGCATTACCTGCGGCTTCTCGTCTTCGTCCCTTGTCATAATTTTGAATTTCAATAAACCTACTTTAAGAAACTTTCATCCTCTATATTACCCCCCTTATGTTCTACCCCAGGATGTCATCTATCGACTTACTAAAAAAGTATAATGCAGATTTCAAAGTTAGGTACTTTCGAATTTATAATATGACTAGCTAACACAGCAATTTATTTTTTAATTTCTATCTATACAACCTATTCTCAGACGTACCACAATATATACAAAAATATAATATATAAAATCGCCCAAACCAAATGTAAATAGTGTACACATGTTCCGAAGTTGACAAGTCCCATACATTAGGCGAGTGAAACTATTGTCAATGGTATTAATCAGGCGCCACGGAAACCCAATAATATGGAAAACCGCTAAAACACTAGCAAGCGCGGAAATTTAAACCAAGAACAAACCAATCCTCACTTCCAGCTTGGTTGACCAAAAACTCAGTTTGGTCAGTTTTATAAATAAGGGGTTCCCCGTTTAAAAAAGTATACTTACGGTCCTCGACATAATGCGAGCCACCTG
The DNA here is from genome assembly GCA_017933935.1 of Sesamia nonagrioides. Taxonomy (NCBI): domain Eukaryota; kingdom Metazoa; phylum Arthropoda; class Insecta; order Lepidoptera; family Noctuidae; genus Sesamia; species Sesamia nonagrioides. Next base: position 289,709 of record JADWQK010002273.1, read on the forward strand.
CAGCGCCTTATCGAAGCCAACATCACGAGCTACCACAGAGTTAGCAATGGCATCGAACAGCTGTTCGTGATAATACTCGGGATGTTTCTCGATGATCCTAGTCTTTATCTTCGCAGCCGTCCTCAGCAGCTCTTCGTACGAGAGTTGATTGATCTTCTGCGTCAATATGTCGTAGCAAATATGGAGAAGCTGTACCCTTGTTGGGAATCTTTCTTCTGTACAGTTCACTTGGCACAAGGACCATATGATGGACTTGGCTATTTGGGCATCAATAACCTGATCGTGGAGCAACAAGCCTGTCACTATGTCATCGATATATCGGTCTGGCAGCTTGTGTCCACAGCTATACGCCAGCATATCCTTCAGTAAAGGCATATCTTTGTTGTCAATCTCCAGCGGTAAACGTATTTGGAACGCTAAAGGCAGAGCCAGCTTCAGTGCATCGACTAAATGATTTCTGTGGTCGAATTTCGTCAGTAAGAAGTCTACGAACATTATTTGTTTGACGTTGATCATGTTGATGTAGCATCTCAGGAGTTGCAGCATGGTCTGGACTACCGTGGCGTCCGCAGGTACCTTGAGGTACGACAGAATCTTCATGGCTTCGATAGCCTGGTTCACGTCTAGCGCCCCCGCACGGCTCTTGATTTTCTGACAGAGAGTTGCAAATTTCGGGTGTAATACTAATTTTTCAGGGTCTATGTCCGATCTAAAAGTTGAAAGGTAAATAAAAGGTTATTTTAAAATTAATGCTTGGCGAAGCAAGGTGTTGCCGAACAAATAGCAACATTACGTGAATTAAATAACAGTCTAAAATATAATTAGCATGCACTTCAAGTGCAGCACAAGCATCAAAGCTGACAAAAGAATTTGTTTAAGGATCTGGGCACTAAAAAAACCTTTTAGTCAATTTATTGGGAGAGTGCTTATATTAAATGAAATATAGGTTTCTATCACGACATAGGTATGTTAATAGATTCTGTCAGTATTTATGCAATATGGAAGCACTAAAAATTTAAATTTCTTTTTTTTTTTAAAGAATACAAATTTAAAAGTTGGAAATCTTTTTTTTTTTTTTTTACATACTTATTATAAACTAGCGCTTGACCGCAATCCTGCCTGATGGTAAGCAGCGACGCAATCGTTGATGGTAAAGCGCACTAGTTTATTAAGAGCCTATTCACTCTAGCCTTGAAGACACTCAACTTGTAGTCCGACGGAAACACCGCCGCGGGCAAATTGTTCCAGTCCCTCGATGTACGCGGTATAAAGGAGGAGGCGAAACGCTTCGTCCGGATCGTAGTGGTGTTAACAACGTAAGGGTGGAAACCAGCCGTACGACGGGTCGTCCGCTGGTGGAACGGAGATGGGGGAATTAAATCATGCAATTCCCTCGCACACTCCCCGAAATGCATCCTATAGAACACCGAAAGGCTGGCTACTCTACGCCTGTGCTCTAGGCTTTGGAGACCAACTCGAGTTAGATCAGGGTCACCAATCAGCCTCTTTGCACGTCCCTCCACTGAATCCAAAGTGGCCAGGTGACACTTGGCAGCACCGGCCCAAATGTGGCTGCAGTACTCCACACACGAACGGACCTGTGCTTTGTATAACATTAGAAGCTGCCCAGGTGTGAAGTACTGCCGGACCTTTGCGATAACGCCAAGTTTCCTGGCAGCCACCTTGGCCTTGGACTCAATGAACCGCCCAAAGTTAAGGTTCGAGGAAATCTCAACTCCCAAAAGCTGAAGGCGGTCGGAACACTCCAAGGACACATTCCGAAAAGTAGGGGCCAAGGTGAACGGGCTCCTTTTGGCGGTGAAAAGACACGCCTGTGTTTTGGCGGCATTGAATGCTACAAGATTGGCATTGCCCCATTCGGAGACTGCCTGCAGTGCAACACTCGTTCGCTCAACCATGGCCTCTCTTTCGGACCGGATTGATTCCCTACTAGCCTGAGCATCCGGCAGGTATCTCTCTACAACTGTGCTGTCATCTGCATACCCATAGATACCGGGCATCAGCAGATCGTTAATATGCAGCAGGAACAGAGTTGCAGAGAGAACAGACCCCTGAGGAACACCGGCATTAGTTGACATGGGCTCAGAAGAGCATCCGTCGACAACAACTCGGAGGGACCGTTCAGTCAGGAAGTCTTTTACCCAGCCAGTCAGGCTAGGGGAAATGCCGTACGCTGGAAGCTTACTCAAAAGGCCAGCGTGCCATACCCGGTCGAAGGCCTTCGAGACATCAAGGGAGACAGCAATCGCTTCCCCATTCTTCTCGAGGGCCTCGCCCCACAAGTGAGTGGCATACACTTAACAAAGTATAAATGAGGACTTATCTCTAACTTTTAAATAAACCATGCAGTAGACACTGACAAAATATACAGTGTAATTGCCAAAAAACCGTGTGCAACTATAACACACAAAGATTACTCACTCTAAAAATTTAACTTGCCCCAGTTTAGGTCAGACTTGCCCACCCCTAAGCCTGACTTGTGAGCGTGTGACTTGTGAACTGGAGGAAGACCTGAGCCGGTTGCGCTGGGACATTGTGGGGTTATCTGAAGTCCGAAGAGAGGGAGAGGACTTGATAATCCTGAAGTCTGGCAACCTGCTCTATTTCCGGGAAGGCGACCAGCTGTCCCAGGGTGGTGTCGGGTTTATTGTCCACAAGTCCCTCGTGAACAACGTGGTTAAAGTCGGGAGCCTTTCGACTCGGGTGGCGTACCTTGTACTGAGAATAACAAAACGATATTCGTTAAAGGTTATACAGGTCTACGCCCCGACGTCTAAACACTCTGACGATGAGGTGGAGGCTATGTATGAGGACGTCAGTAGAGCCATACATTCCTCCAAAACCCACTACACCGTTGTCATGGGGGACTTTAACGCAAAACTGGGCAAGCGAGAGGCGGACGAGACGAAAGTGGGGCAATTTGGAGTTGGAAATCGGAATCCCAGAGGTCAGATGCTAATGGATTTCATGGAAAGGGAAGGACTCTTTGCGATGAATTCTTTTTTCAGGAAACCATTGCACCGCAAGTGGACCTGGCTCAGCCCCGATGGTCAGACCAAAACGAGATAGACTTCATAATGTCAACGAGAAGGCAAGTGTTCAACGATGTCTCCGTGATCCATGCGGTAAAAACCGGGAGTGATCACCGTATTGTTAGAGGCATCTTGAACCTCAACATTAGGCTCGAACGCTCTCGACTTATGAAGTCTACGCTCCGTCCAGCGTCAACACAACTCCAAAACCCCGAGAGCTTTCAGATCGAACTACAAAACCGCTTCGAATGCCTCGGTGAATGCGTAGATGTGGACGACTACAACAACAGGTTTGTGGAAACTCTCCAAACGGAAGGGTCTAAGTTCTACAAAACCCTCCGTTCAAAAAGACAGAAGATCTCCGGTCCCACCCGCCGGCTAATGGAAGAAAGACGGGAGGTGATCTTAAAATTCCCTGATGACGCTTCGCGCATCAGATGCCTTAACAGACAGGTCTCAAAGTCTCTGACTCGCGATATACGCCAATTTAATACAAATTGTATTAAAGAGGCTATCGAGCGGAACAAAGGCTCCAAAGTGTTCGCACGAGAATTGTCTGTTGGACAGAGTCTACTTGCGAAGCTGAAGACTGGGGATGGTAGGATCGTCACTTCCAAGCCCGAGCTTTTGGGTGAGATGGAGACATTCTACGGAGAGTTATACACATCAACACACGCACCTGTTGTAAGCCTGGCTAATGATCCTAGAGCCAGACTAACCCGACACTACACCGACGATATCCCGGACGTCAGCCTGTACGAGAGTGGTATGGCCCTGAAACAGCTCAAGAACGATAAGGCGGCTGGAGATGATGGAATTACGCCTGAGCTTCTGAAAGCGGGTGCCAGACCGGTTCTTAAAGCGCTTCAGAAGCTATTTAATTCCGTCATTCTTAAAGGCGAAACGCCTAAGGCGTGGCACAGGAGCGTGGTGGTTTTGTTTTTCAAAAAAGGTGACAATACCCTCCTGAAAAACTACAGACCGATATCCCTCCTGAGCCATGTCTACAAGCTGTTTTCTAGGGTCATCACGAATCGTCTCGCTCGCAGGTTCGACGACTTCCAGCCTCCCGAACAAGCAGGCTTCCGAAAAGGCTTTAGCACCATAGACCACATTCATACGCTGCGGCAAGTTATACAGAAGTCCGAGGAGTATAACAAACCACTATGCTTGGCGTTTGTGGACTATGAGAAGGCCTTCGATTCGATTGAGACTTGGGCGGTGCTACAGTCTCTCCAGCGGTGCCAAATTGACCATCGATACATTGAGGTGATAAAGTGTTTGTACAAAAGCGCCACCATGTCAGTCCGTCTCCAGGATCAGGACTCGAAACCGATCCAACTGCAGTGTGGAGTGAGACAAGGAGATGTCATATCTCCTAAATTGTTCACTGCTGCGTTGGAAGATGTCTTCAAGCTCCTGGACTGGAAAGGACTTGGCATCAACATCAACAGCGAGTACATCACTAATCTCTGTTTCGCAGATGATATCGTGGTCATGGCTGAGACCCTGGAAGACTTGGGCAAAATGCTCAATGACCTCAGCAGAGCTTCCCAACAAGTGGGTCTAAATATGAACATGGATTTCTTTTATTAGTAGTACTTATTACATAAATTAAATTTAAATACTAGCAAGACTAAGATATTGACTTTTCAAAACAATTCCACAAATATACTCCACTCACATTTAAGAAAACCTTTTTTACAGTCTGTTCAAACTATTTTGAATTTTATTAAGTTGGTAGGTTTTTTAATGCCATCCTTATGCTTATGGAATAAAGGTTAAAATCGGTTGAACAGACTGTAAAAAAGGTTCCTTTAAATGCTTTATCTTAAAGCAAATAGACTTTCATTTACGAAAATGTTAAAGCAACTAATTAAATTTTTGTTTCCATGTCTCACAAACAATTAAATTTGCCTTCTTAGTGTATGGCCCCTTACTATAACAACAATTTCATACTTTCCAGACTTCTGCAGCTCAAACAGGCAGCACAGGGCCTGCAGTATGTGATTGTGGTCCATTTGTGGCCCGTTGGCGTTGACTGCATCCAGCACCTGAGATGTGGTTGGTGCTGCCTTGATGGTTGTCATCAAAACATCAGAGGGAGGCACTCGGGCAATCTGGGTTACTACTGCAAATAGGATGAGTTTTAGGACGACATTCATAAACATTATAAGCAATAGATGTCCTAATTGTTTATACTGGGAAATTCTGACAGGCTCATAGAACATTTTTGTGGAGTAAAAAAAAAGTAAATAGGTACTTACTATTAGCAGTGAGGCTTCTATCCAACAACAATTTCCCGTTTAGCACACCCCGCCACACGTTCTTTAGTAGAAGCGACATAATTACTAAAACAAAAAAAACAACATTTTATTTTTGGAATGTATAGGTTATGTTAATGTAAATATGTACAAATAGGAATTGGGAGACTTGCAGAGACGTAAGTATATAAAAAAGACGTTAAAAATTAAAGACCTAAAAATTATATTAAAAAAATATTAAATGTAATTTTACTCACCCTATTTAATTAACCAAATATTGCTATAACTTACAAACTATATCTATAAAAAGAACCAGAATCTTTAAAGAACAATTTCACACATTTCTTACTTTCAGCAATATCCCAATAATATATCGTTAACGTATTGAATATTCTAATATTTTGTTTATGTAGATTTCAAAACCAGAAAAGACAAAATTTTGAAAAATTCGCCTTACTGACAACAGCTGATTCTGACATTGTTTCAAGTTAATAATGTAGCAACTAGGAAGAAGAGATTATTTATTTTCCTACAGTGTTTTATTATTAAAATCCAATTCAAACTTTTTGTAAAATCGAAAAAATAAAGGTAACTTTTCTTTTTATTTGCAACGTCTGTTTAGATTAAACAACTTGTATGTAGTTTATAGAAATCTGAAAAATTAATAATAAATATTTTGTTTCAGGACGAAACTACCGATGTCAGTGAAATGACATTTAATGATTTTCCGCATTTTCGTGGAATTTATCAATTTAACTAATAAAAACGTAGTGATTACTTGCTCTGTGTATAGTAAATCCAAAAATTTTGAAATAAAAAAGCGCTGAAAATACTATAAATATATATATAAAAATGCATAAAGAAACAGTCATCAGTACACGCCTGGACAGAGAGATACGAAAAAAGGTGATAAAACCCGGAGACTACACCTTGGTTCCTTACGAAGATTCTCGTTGCAAGATCACTTTATCTGATGTTAAATGTTGCAACGAGAAGGGAGCTTGTGAGATTGACTCAGTCAGCCGGATATTTAGCCGAGCATTTGATGGTAACGTGTTGATTGGCGACTGTGATTCCTTCATTGACAAAGATTTCGAGTTGGTACTGCAACAGATGTGTTGCGGAGAGACTTGTGAGGCAACATTGGTGTACAGGAACGCAGAAGGGAAACTGATGAAGGAGATCTCGTGTAAAGTGGAACTGCGGGAGGTCACTGAGGAGCAGCTCATCAGCGACTGGAGCTGGGAGAGGCTGTATGAAGCTGCTGTGCATCACAAGGTAGGAGCTTGCGTCCTTAAAATTACCTCTTCAATTGCTTCTCTTGTACTGGCAGATATAGTCAGGGTTAAGGGAAAAAAAATGAATCTTCTAGGAGGTAATGAGGGTTAATAGCTCAGGATATGCAGAACCGTTGTGACTTAAAGTTAGTTAAACATAGCACAAGAGAAGCTGAAAATATAACCTTAATTTGGTGTTAAGCAAACCAAAGCCTAACAATGGCTGATAAATTTAAATAATAATCTCATTTTAAAATTCATAACCGGCCTGCCTACAAATTAATATAATGGATATGAGGTTACAACTTGTGTACTCCAATAAGAATCTATACTAATCTATAAAGCTGAAGAGTTTGTTTGTTCGTGCTAATCTCGGGAACTACTGGTCTGATTTGAAAAATTCTTTTTGCGTTGGATAGCCCATTAATCCAGGTAGGCTTTAGGCTATGTAACATTATGCTGCGACCAACAGGAGCGGAGCAAAACTAAACCACGCGAACGAAGTCGTTGGCGGCCGCTAGTACAGAATATATTGTTATCCTTTCTTACCTGTCACATTCGGTGTCTCAATGGTATCAAACAATCTTCTCCTGAGATTTGAAAATTTGCAAGGCACACAATATATTTCAAAGTCACAATTCCTTATGCTGCTTGAGCAAAGTATAGGTATCTAACTGACTTTTACTCAAGCTCTGTGTTTTAAAGAATGAAACATGTTGTTCTTGAAACCCAAGACAATAAAATTCCTTAACATACTTTAAAAAACAATTTCATAATCAGTTATTATTGGTTTGGTATTGTGCAGTTGTTTACATTATACATAGTGCCCACACCACACAATGGTCTACTATAATAGTGGGAACCTTCTAACATAGGAAGTATAACTTGCGCGAGTTAACTGTGCACCTCGTTCTGTGACATCATTCGGACGGTACCGTTTGTAAATACAGATTGGGATGACTTTAACATTGTAATTAGATAAATTTTAATATTTGCACACCACATCTAATGGTAGAATGTAAAGGGGCCTACTTTTATTTTTATGAACAACATACTATTATTGTACACCTACATTCTTGCAAATAAATTATTATTATAAAAAATGAGAATTATGTAAAAAAAAATATAAATCACAATTTTGTTTTATGTTAATAAAAGGTTGTTTTAATTATAAAGCGTCATAATAGTAGATCATTTTACTCATGACGTTTACCAATTAAATTGATACATATGGACTGAAATATAATGTTGGTGCAATCAACAGGCTTCACTAACGCGTCGAAAATGTATATAACAAAAACAAACCTATTTAATTAAAAAAAACTTAACACTCCACAGAACCGTTATGTTATTACTGTAACAACAGAGGATTTAAACTGTATTTAGACAATAATTGTAACAAAGATGCTATCACTACTCCGCCCTTACGCCGAATGCGGGGCGCCTGGCGGGGAAGCGAGAGGGGGGTTGCATTCCAGAGAGGTGCACAGTTAACTCGCGCGAGTAATATGACCATGTTTCTCACCTTTGCTGGGAACTCAAATGCCTCATGTGTCCTTTTCAACATCTTACACTTGACCTGTCTTATCCTTCTCTTATTTAAGGATGCATCTTAGGCTAAGATCCATCCTTAAATCTCATCCTCATATAACTAGCTACTATTCTTCTCTGTCCATACTGTAAGATTGTAGTACTCAGTTCCGCCTAGCATTCCTGATTTAAACACATTTTTTTTTTTTTTCCTTTCCTCTAAATTTACACAGTTGATAAAAATGTTGTATACAACTGATGAATTTCTGAATGGCAAATTAATGATGATTTATTACACATTTGTAACTTTTGTTTTTATTTATTTAATTTCATTCAAATTAATTTTGACATACTAAATAATTTGTGTTTACCTCTAGCATGATTAATTAATGTTCTTTATATTTTGGACAATTTTATTTTCTCTTCTGCCAATATACCTTATCTACTGCAGTTTCGCTACTTTGGGGCATGATCAACTCTAGCATCGGCTAGCTTTAGCCTTGGCAGGCTTTAGCCTTAGGCAACTTTTGCCGCGGTTGCTAGATGGAATACACTAACCATACTGGATAGGTATCTTTACCCGATAAGCCAAAAAACAAACACAAACAAAACATTTTAGGTGTTGGATCAATTGACAAATTTATTTCTTATAGAATTCCTCTACTTATTGATGCTTAGCATCGCATTATTATTGTATTGTTTGTACAAGCATTTAAACTATTTTCTTTGTCTCATCTAAATAATACACCAAAATTCCAATGAATCATTGTTTTCCACAGGAGCGTGGAGTAGACCTGATCAAACAGGGGAGGACGGCGGACGCCTTCCGCAGGTTCAGCAAGGCACTAAAGATGTTAATAGCTACAGAACCCCTGGACCCGAAGGTTGTCAGTGAGCAAGTGGTCAAGGATATGGTGGAGCTGAAGGTAATGTTGAATAATGTTGTGGTGTTGATGATGAAGATGAATGTTGTGGTGTTAATATTATGATAGTGAATGTTGTGGTGTTGATGATGATGATGAAAATTATGGTGTTGATGATGATAATGAATGTTTGGTTGGGGCTGATATGGTGATGATGAAAGTTGTGGTGACACATACAACATATAAAATCCAGTTATTGACATACTCATTACATTTTACATACTCAATCCTCCTTACATAAAATAAATCATTTAGCATTAATTTATTTTGCATAAATCAAAACTTGTTCCCCAGGTAAAACTCTACAACAACTTAGCACACTGTCAGCTTCAACACGACGAGTATGAAGCTACAATCGAACTGTGTGAGAAAGCTCTCAAGTTTGACCCCGTCAACGTGAAGGCCCTCTACAGGAAGTGCTCGGCCCACTCCGGCTTGCACATGTACGAGGAAGCATGGACAGACATACAGGAGGCACTGCGATTAGAACCCAATGATAAGGCAGCTCAATTAAAAGCTAATTCCTTAAAGCCAAAGATCGAGAAGATAAACAAGGATTATACGACCGTTATCAAGAAAATGTTTGGTTAATTTGTTGGGATTTTTTTTTTACTTTGTTAAGGAAAGGTACAATTTACGGGTCTGTATTGTATGTGTGCTGGCGCCGCTCTTCGGTCATACTGGGGAACCATACTGCCGTCATAAGGGAAAAAGAATGTAACATTTTTTTTTATGCGAAATATAAAAATATTGGTGTATGCAATTTGGGCAAAAAAATGTTAGATGCGTCTTTTTTCCTTATGACGGCAGCATAGTCAAGGACAGGTCCATTTTGATGTGACAAAATCGCATTACTTTTAAAATTTGCTTGCTATAAGGGTTTATGTACTTCCAAAAATGTGTTCGCCGATTAGGGGGCTGATTTAGACATCAAAATCTAGTCGTGTGTTGAAACTAAGCTGAGAATCAGTGTTTTTTGAGTGTAAAAATTTCAAAAAATGGTCCCCCAAATCTTCCGCCCTTCATCACTTTTTAGTGCTTGCGCTGGGGACAAGATGTGGTGCAAACTTCCCAGCAGCACAGCCTAGGTAATTTAAAGACCTTGCAGCATGCGTGGGCTATCTGCGCTTGCTGCAGGCAGCGCTAGAGCTGACCATCGAAGCGGCGAAGGTCAAAATGACTGATAACTAACTCAGTAACAATTGCATATTAACTTTATTTGCCTTTGCTTATACGTTGAAACTCCATCTAAATAGAATCGAACTGGAAATACTTGTGCTTTTCGTTCTCCTTTCGGAACTCCTTTGATTACCTACCGATGATGCACGTTCGCCCTTAAGAGATAGCTATTTATTAAGTCATTTTGAAAATGGCAGCTCAAATGTTTGCATTTACCTCCGAGCGAGAGGCAGATAATATGAAATTATAAATACAGCATCCGGCTGCAAATATACCAAGAGTTTTCATTACGAGATTCGGTCATACGCATGGACCACGTTTGGCGCTCTCATTGGTTGAGAGTTCTTACAACCTTGGAGCGGGCCAATCAATGAGTTAAACGCGCTCGATATCGCCAATCGAGTCTTCGTAATGAAAACTCATGGTAGCCACCCTGACACGATCAGTCTCTGACTGAAGCTCTACTGAAAACTAAGGCTACGTGCGCAGTGGCAGGCTTTTGACTAGTGTCTCAACATCCTTTTTTGGGTGGGAAATCATCAAATATCTTCTCCTGTTCTGAGCGGTGCGGGAAGATATATCAGATTTACAGACTTATTAAACCTACCCATCTTCCTTCATTTTCCGAGAGATACCGACTATCGGTATGTCTTTTTAACAATCCGCAGCCCTGGCAGTTATCGGCCCTAGCGGACTCCGTCGTTATGTGCTGACATATTTTTGAAGCTTGATCAGGGTCTGGACCTTACCGGACGGCGAGCTACCTAATCATTGCTCGACGCTTGCAAGCCTGCACCTACTTTGGTGGGAGTCGGCTGTTGCTTCCGAAGCAACTTAACATTCTTCGACACCCGCTAGGCAACCAGAGAATATGCCAAGCGTAGAATGCGGCCGCTTGCGAAAATTTTAGAGTTAGAGTTCTGTCAGTACGTACGTAGCCTAAGGCCGAACGTCAACGAAGACCAGATGACAGCTCTGTAGTAGCAATATACATTTATTATGGCCACGTGTCCACCGTACGCCGTCACCAGGACGTCACCTTTCTCGGTGACGATCCGTTGATGGTAGCGGATGGACGAATGTGTAATGAGGTTGTTTCAATTTTATTATGTTGAACGGTTGAACAGGGATGTAAGATAAGTTTAGCTCAAAGAAAATGTGGGTGTAGTTAGGAGGGAAACGATGGTGAAATGTGGCCAAATTAAATGGCTGATTTTGTTAGTCACTCAGTGTCCGTGTTCAGTAACACTAGGTGACACTCTCTTCCAAAAGTATCTGATTAAACGTAAATAAATGTATTTAAAAATGTATGTTGTATAGATGACAGCACATCAAGCTACTACAATCTGTCAGATTTCTTTATTAGATTTTCAACTTTATCTCGAAAGCATAAGGCTCAAAGTTGATTGGGAATATTTGACAGTTTCGTGTAGCTTGAGTTGCTGTCCTTTGTACGTGCTAATTTGTAGGTACTGTGTAGATTTTAATGTTTCCAATTAATTTTAAGTTAATTAAATATCAAATTTATTTGATTTTATAAACCAGAAATTATAATTTTAAATGAGTTTAGAAAAGCTGAGTGCTGGTGAAAACGGTTATTACTGTCTCATAATTCATGATCGCCCATGCCTCAATAGACAAGTCCATGTTAATCTGCAAGTTTTAAGAAGCTTGACTTAAAGTTACAACTCTTTTCATAGGTACTGATAGCTATTTACAGGACAGTTTACTTTTGATTTAGTTTAGTCCAGAACCTAAGGCCGTCTCATGAAACAAGGCCCACTGTCTGTGGCGTCACAGGCGACCGACGGAGACTTAAATAAATCTTTCTTTAAATATCCCAAAACAATATTACAGTTAATTAAATGCACAATCTTAAATAAGAATTCCTCCTTTCTACCACTTTTCCAATCCTCCTTCCTCAGACAACTGAGGATTGAATTGTATGTTACGGGACTCCTTTAGTATTTCCTGTGGCGCTGATTACATAATCAGCGTCACTACTAAGATTGTATTAAATTTGTCATGTCACTATTCGTCAACTAAGAAACTTACTCACGGACTCCATCTTCTCCTCAACGTTTACCAGAAATGAAAATCATGCATTTACCATAGATTATAAAATATGTATTTAAATATTACTTATCATTCTACTGTGATGTCTAAGTATCTATTTTTGAGATATCTTTAATTGTAAGATTTGAAAATCATATTAGGTGTGTCTATTGTAAATAATTCAGTCAAATATATTCTCGTATACGTAGCAACACTGTTTATTATTTACTATCACGTGTTTTTAATTTTAAAAAAGTAGTCTCGGTGGTTTCCGTAGGTACCTCCAGGCAATAAAATTTCAAATTGGGAATTGGATGATTTAAACTTATGCCCCCTTATTTTTTTTTTTGATCTTTCACCCGCACTCTAAGAATTACTCCTGTGTCGGAACAACTACCAGTAGGCCATACAAATATTTGTTGTTCGTGGCTCGTTGGCCGAGGAGAAGTCGTGGTAGAGGCGCTAGGTGCAGGCAGACGTGCATTCTACTTTGTACAATTTTATTTTTGTTAACCGACTTCGGAACTTAAGACTGGTGGAACGGCATTTAATGTATTGTTTTATTTTTGAAAGTTGATGCTTTCCGCGTGGTTCCATTATGGTTATTTCTGACAATACATCCATAAAAAATCGTAATAAGTATTAAACTTGCATTAAATAGGTATATGCGCAATAAACAGGCGAATAGGCTTGGTTCTATCGCATGAGTTTATTACAAACGGCATGATACATCGACAAGTTGACGTGATTTATACCGACTACAGTAAGTGTTTCGACAGTGTTGACCATTGTATTTTGCTGAAAAAGCTGTTTCTCATCGGAATACATGGCTACCTCTACCGGTGGTTCTCCTCCTTATAGAGAATAGAACACAGGCTGTTGTGCTTCAAGGATCCACCTCCGGTTAGAATTCTGTTCCTTCAGGAGTGCCACAAGGCTCCATTTTGGGTCCTCTGCTATTTATATTATTCATTACAGATATCAATCAGTACTTGCAGTATTCGCATCTACTTTATGCTGATGACATGAACGTTCATAAAGTTGTGAGAGACATGACTGATGCACGACAATTACACATGCTAGGTCACATGTCACACATGCCAATTATTTACTGTAGAAGAACTACAGTAAATAATTTTTTTACTGTAGTCCTTCTACAGTAAATATAAAAATAATTTTTGAAAATATTTTTTTTTTTTAACTTTAAAATTCAATAAATAAATATAAATAACTCAACATCACGCCAGCCGATTACAATTTAATTATTTTTATGTAGGATTAACTTTCACTTTGGTCCTATAGGATTTCTATCAAATTCGGTTCAGCAGTTTGGCTTTGAACCAAGATTATTAATGTGATTAACTTGCAATTGCTAATTTCGTAAGTCGGTGTCTTTGGTTTTCTGCACTGAATGAAACTAAAATTCTGTTATTTAGTTCCACAAACCTACACTAGGACAGCGTGATGAAGTGGGCAACTGCCCACTACTAGGGGTAATTCGAGTTCCAGCAGACGGTACAGACGACAGCACATCAAGCTACTATACTCTGTAAAATTTCTTTATTCATCATTTCAGCCGAAAGTCGTCCACTGCTGGACATAGGCCTCAAGCATCTCCACGACGACTGGTCCTGCGACTCCCGCATGCAGCAGTTTCCTGCAACCTTCACGAGGTCGTCGGTCCACCTTGTCGGGGGTCTACCCACGCTCCGTCTTCCGGTGCGTGGTCGCCACTCGAGAACCCGTCGGCCCCATCGGGCATCGGTCTTACGAGCAAAGTGCCCGGCCCACTGACACTCAAGTGTTGCAATTCTTAGGCCTTCTTTATTAGATTTTGAACAGTTAGCTTTACCTGCTATCCTCCATACATTTAAAAGTTGATTATGTTAGCCGTCAGCTACCTATAGCTTTCTTTAATGCATTAAAATGGTATAAAGTATATAAAATGAAACAAAAATATTCCGAGCCTGTGAGTCAGCATGACGGTCGGTCGAGCGGAACGGTAGCGGATTCCCTAGTGCACATAGTAGGTAGGTATATAGGTACAATATTTTCATTGCATCTTGTTATCTAATAATAAACAATGCCATATGCTTCTATACCTAGCTACTTAAAGTGCATTGTTTCGCGTATGGGTTTTGATGAATGCCATAGTCACATTTTGTAAGTTGAAAGTACTTTTAGGTAACAAACATTAAAAAAAAATACAGTCAAATTGAGAAACTCTCCTATTTTTATAAGTCGGTTAAAAACAGACCTCTCGGCTTGATATAATTAGCAAGCGTGGTTGTTATGAATGGCTCTTTCTGTGAGAAAAGACGCACACAGAGCGAAGCTGTGAAAGTAATGTAATCTTCATCGATTTCTTGTAGCTCACGAAGGTCGCAGGACTTTCAGACATGTGTCTACCTACGTCACGCTTCAAAATACCTATGTTGACAAAATATAAAGTAAATGGTACCTATCTAATATATAAACGGCCCTGCCTAGGCTAGTTACTATGGTATATTTTTCACTGCGACACAGAATTATTAACTATTAGTAGATGCCTACTTACTAACGATAAGTTCGCAAATTGTCATTGTGCGTGGCCCTGACGGTAATTTTAATTTTAAATTATGTGTTTATATAACGGAAACAAGATAACGAAGTACGTAAACATAAAAATGTGTTTTTGTGAACTACAAAGTTTTTAAAAACGAATCTAATCCGATGCAATTTAGGTAAGTATTTTTTACCCATTTAAGCGACTAAGTACCAAAACTACATAAACCCACATAGAATTTCGAACTAGGATTTAAGATACTTCTAGCAGCTGTAGTCAAAAATGATAACAAAACATCTCTACTATGGTAGGTTAAGGTACAAAAAGATGAACCAACACAGGCATTCCGCCCCAAAACCTACACAGAAAATGAAAAATGTACTCTCTATTTACTATACTGAGCACTTCAACTCTCAAAAACTGTCAAAACATTCTCGTCCAAATAAAGACACGCCCTTGACACAGCAGCCGACAAAATCTCGTCTGCCTCGTATGACATCACACAAGGAATGGCTGTCTATGACATCATACTGCCCTACAAATGAAAATTAACCGCAGAAAACCCACTACCAAAAGTTACACGGAGTGCTAAACGCTATGCAGATTTCGACTCTATGTTTAGCACAGTCTGAAGTTTATTTATACCGTGGCCCATAATACAAGTTGTGAAGGTAAGACCTTCTGTAGATAAATGTTTGATGACCTCACTACGCCGTCGGGCAGTAGTTTACAAGCCGCTGTCGAATGCGGTCCTCAATACAATTTAACGCGTAGTTTTTACAACAGTCTTCCGCGAACACATATTATGCCAAGTGAGTATTTTCTCTTGAAAGTTATATTGTTAACGTGTTCATCGTGTATAAATTGGATTAAAACTTGATGTTAAGGGTATGAATAGTGAATTATGTCATGTATTCACCTGTATGTTTATGTAAACAGTGGTCAAGTTGATCGCAAGGCTAATGTGTTATGTTTCTACCGGTTTTGTGTTGCTCACGCTACCTTCACACGGCGGTGGGCAGAGCTGTAGGTGTATATAGAGCTTAGTTTAGATATTTTAGACAGTGGAGTTGTGATCAGAAGGCATAGGTAACATATTTATCGTATGAATTGTTATCAAACAATTCTTTTCTTGAGTTTTATATGTCACGAGCTGTGCCCCGCGGTTTCACCCGCGTAAGCTTCGAACTGAAAGAGCTCACTTGATATAAGCGCCTGTTAAAATAATGGGAGCAATATGTACGTCCGCGTTTGCTCCCGTTTTCGCAGCATTTTTTATTCCTGCTCTGCTCCTATTGGTCATAGCGGGATGTTTTATAGCCTATGTCCTTTCTCAGGCTCCAGACTATCTGTGTACCTAATTTCATTCGTTTCAGTAGTTTTGGCGCGAAAGCCGGACAGACAGACAGACAGAGATACTTTCGCATATAATATTAGTATGGATTTTTCTATGTGAAATTATGGGAATCAACTAAAAACATGAAGCTAATTATAGTAGCTGTGTAATGTACAAATAATGACCGATTGTTAGCGTTGTGCTGAGCCACAGACGTACCTAAGTCATTGATAGTTAGGTACGTGGTACGTCGGGCACTAAATAGCCGGTGTTGGCAACTTCTTCTCATTCATTGATTGATCAAGAAGTGAATGCCATAAAAATTCCACTTGCTCGTCGTACCTACGCTACGTACGCTACAATACATGTAGGTAATTAAAATTGCTTTACAATATAGGTACGGTCAGTTACGAAAGTCGACGCTTGTGTTTTATATTATACTAGTTGCGCCCCTTGGTTTCACCCGTGTAAGGTCGATAACTTGGGATTATCGGGGTAAGAAGTATCCCATGTGTTATTCCTGGATATAAACCATCTGCCAAATTTCATCCAAATACGATCAGTGGTTTAGGCGTGAAAGCGGAACAAACAAATAAACTCACTTTCATAACTATACTAGGTACCTAGTTACCTATTATATGAAGCTGAAGAGTGTGTTTCTTTGAACGCGGTAATCTCAGGAAGTACTGGTCCGATTTGAAAAATTATTTTTCCGTTGGATAGCTCATTAATCCAGGAAGGCTTTAAGTTATATAACATCACGCTGAGACCAATAGGAGTGAAGCATAACAAAAAAATAAAATGTATGCTGTATATTATGTCTGTATCTATAGCTAGAAGTGTAAAATCTATAAAAATTTACTCCTTTGGGGATAAAATAAAATGTTCAAATAACTAACTCCACGCGAACGAATAGTTTATAATGTTAGTAAGGATAGCAGACTCTATTAAAATTCTGTTTGGTAAAGATTCTACACTACTGCTAAGATATTTACAACTCCTCTTTAAAAAAACTTATTAACGTAACTACTAAACGTAAGAAACCAAAGTCAAAGTTTTTATTTGTAAAACATAGGTAAGTATAAAATAGGTGTTATAATAATTACCACAAAATTAAAATGCGTTGAATTATCCATTAGGTAATACACGAATTAAAGTTTAAACTATAAGTTGAGCCAAATTCGATAAAGAATAGAGGTAAACAAACCGTTGCTAGGCAACGAGTAGTTTACGCCTAAAAGACAGATGTTAACAACCTTTTCTACATTGATGATTATCATAAAAGTAATAATCCTACTTGCAACTAATCTAAACAGTTTATTTATGTTTAGATATTTATGATTTGCATAGAACGCTTAACCTATTTGAATGAAATATGACATACATGTAAGCTAATTTCCTAATAGTTTACATTTTTTGATACATATATATTATAATTAGTCCATTTTTGAAAATATTACTGATATTACAATGCATGTGTTATGTAGATGATATAATAGTAATTAAAATACGCAAAATTGTATTGACAAATGCCTCAACTTTAGTCATTGGTTGAATTCCACAAAATGTGTTTAATATCTGGATTTCATCCATCTTTCTTTTTTTGTAGGGCTATCACGTAAAATTAAAAAAAAAAAAAAATGGTTTTTCGAAATACTTACCAAGTTATTATGCATGTTCTTTTAGTGATTCTATTGAAATATGCTGCAATAGGAATTGTTAATAAATAGTTAGCATGTAAAAGACGATAATCATGTAAATAACAGGAGATTTGTAAAACGTGAGTTGTGATAACCCTAAATTGGTTTGTTTACCTGTATTCTTTATGGAGCTTGGCGGGAATATAGGTATTTGAATGAAAGAAAAAATAAAAAATACATGTTAAATATTTTTTATAAATCTATCTGATGGACATTGAATTATTTTTTAGGATACAACCCAATTGAGTAACACACTATGAGTAGCAATGGCTATAATTGTAACAATTCAACAATATTCACTGCGTTAGTTATGTTGTTGATCGGACATAAATTTCGAATATATATTCAATTTGAACGAAATTTGGAGATTTGTAAAACGTGAGTTGTGATAACCCTAAATTGGTTTGTTTACCTGTATTCTTTATGGAGCTTGGCGGGAATATAAGTAGGTACTTAGCTAATGCTATCGGTATATGTATATTCTAAGTGGTTACATTACATGCATTCTAATAGTTCCATTGTATTTAAATATGTAATTTGACTGTAAAAACAGGAATGTTGCATGGATTTCGTCGTCGAATGAACAGTGATATAAAATATTTCCAGCTGTGATTTCTAGGTTTGTAACCGTCATTAAAATTATACTGAGTTCATGTTAGACAGAAAAAGTTCAAGTAGTACAGATTATTTTAGAGATGAATTTAAAAAAATAATAATTAAAACAAAAAGAAATCTTTGTGGTAGGCCCAACATCGGCTGCCGGCAGAAGTTACCACTCACGCCACCAGAAAAAGTTTTGCTGCCAAGCGATTCGACGTGTTCCGGCATGATGTCTGGTGAAGCCGTACGAAGGACGGGTCTGAGCAGTTATGTTGTGATGTGTGCTGGGTACGATGCGCCAAATGTTGTTGTGTCGGGAGTTTGGTCGTGGAGGGTCTCCAAATCTATTTCCCTCTGGGGCAGCATCGTTGGTCGTGTTGTTGGGTTTAACATTGCATCACCTCGCTCAACTGCCGTCTTTCTTCTTATTCCTAAGTTTTTTAAGTGAATAGGCTTATTATTAAGCCTATTCACTGATGGTAAAGCGCTTTACCATCAACCATTGCGTCACTGCTTACCATCAGGCGGGATTGCAGTCAAGCACTAGTTTATAATTACTTAAAAAAAAAAATATCCGTTAAACGTACAACACTAGCAGTGGATTGAGTAGGTACAACAAAAGAATAACGCTAGCAGTGCAGGAGGTAACATGGCTTCCGTATTGGTATAGGAAACCAAAGAGTACTAGAAGTAGGAAACTCATGTGATTCGAGTTTATCAGCTGTATATCAATATAGCTGTTTATATAATATAATAAACTCTTTATTGTTAAACAGTTTGTAATATACTTCATTGAATAATGCTCTTGAATGCATAATGTAAAAAGTGCATCGCATGTTCGTATAGACAAAGGTGAACGACTCATGTCGATCACCGATCGAGGTTAACCTGTAGCAACGCTGCGCGTGCGTCTATAATCTGATAGACGTTTTTTTCGCTATTCTAGCATGCATCCTTTTAAATGGTGATAGAGTTCTCAAAGATTCTCAACTTAGAAATTGTACATCATCATCATCAACCTTTTTATCGTCCCACTGCTGGGCACAAGCCTCCTCTCATACAGAGAAGGATTCCAGGTATCCTCAAGATGTTTTCTTCACTTGTTAATCAGTCATTGGAAATTGTACGAAGTGCAAATATCGCCGGAATCGAACCCATTACTGACAGTGTAGAAGCTAATCATTCAGCCACCAGGGCACTGTGCCATCCTCTATTGTAATTACATTAATTATTAATTATACCTACGTCTTGCAGGTTGTGTGCGTCCACACTGCACACATGGCACATGTCTTGATCTCTACATACATCTATAGTTTCATTTGGCTCCTACAACAAGATTGTTAACAGATTGTATTGTATGCCATCTGCGAACGATTTTAATAAAATTAAAAAAAAAAACTAATTTATATCACAATTCACTTAATAAAATTAGCTTGAAAGCGACAATGACGTAGGTTACGATGAGTTCATTAGACACGATTATTAACAAATGAACAGCCTTCAGTTATTTATGGCACCTAAGTAGTGACGTAGACATCATTTGTTTCTCTTGTTTATGACCACACCGTCAGTATTCCTCATTATAGTAGCAATTAATATACGAAATGTAAGTTTTATAATGGTTTGGCAAAATAATACTGAAATCCCACACCTAGGATGATAAAATAAACTAATTCGTTACTAGTAATGACTATGTTAAAAGTTTCCTGTTGACATATAGGACAAAACGACAATTTAAACTCAAACGGACATTATAAAACGAGTTCCAAGTTTAGTTCGACCTCCAACTTTCGAGGCAATGTAATGTTTTTGACCACAAGTAGTCTGAACAAACAATAAATAATAAAATAATAAATAAATGTTTTGAAACTGAGTCGTATGTTAGCTTGCTTTGTAAAGCCGAAAACATCTATTTAATTGAAACCAATTACAGCTACTTTTGAATTGTCAAGGGATCGGTCCATGGTTGGTAGATCATAGAGATGAAAGCAGTTGCTCATTCCAAAACATACTAAACTCCTATGCCGAAGAATGCACAAGAAACTTTGTGGACAACATAAAGGGAACCTATGATTTCTCTTCAACTCAACTCTTGATCAATGGCCTCTGTGGAATAGATACCACAATTTCTGCCAATAACACGTGTAACAAACAAATTATAGAAATTCTTTGAAAGTTTTATTTCACAATAAAGGCGAATATCGCCAATCAATGATTTATCTTAAAAAGTGTTCAACTGATGACATTTCTATTAATAATCAAATATTACCTAGCATACCTTCGTGAATTCGTCATATACTGACGTTCCACAAATGACTCACCGCACAACAAACACGTCATTATCGAAACTTTGTTTTTTACAAATGAAGCTAGCAGAGTTCTAATATCTCCTCGAGATAAGATCAACATCAACATCACAGCAATATTTAGTAAAACTCGAATATTTTTCTGATTCTGAACTAGATTGGACAACTCACATCTTCGGTCTGTTGATGCTATCGTTATAATATCAGACACACTGGAATATTTAAACCAGATTCTGCACAGCCTAAATAACTAGTTTTGGCCTGACCTACCAACCATGAATTATGGCAAGACAGAAGTCATTGTAAGTACTATTCTCACACAGCTTGGTATACGGTGAGAAAGAAGCTATTTGGAAAACTTGGCATCTTGCATCTGCAGTGTTTGAAGATTAAGTTAGCGCAGCGGTGGCCGTGATAGTAGTATCAGCCGCGACAAGTTGTAGGTTTTAGGTTCGAACCTCATCAGACGCGTTACTTTGTGTAAATTATCACCATCACCACTGCGCACAAAACGGTGAAGGAAAACATTGTAAAGAAAACGGCATGTCATCGGAGCCCATGTCGACCAACGGCATGTCATCGGAGCCCATGTCGACCAACGGCATGTCATCGGAGCCCATGTCGACCAACGGCATGTCATCGGAGCCCATGTCGACCAACGGCATGTCATCGGAGCCCATGTCGACCAACGGCATGTCATCGGAGCCCATGTCGACCAACGGCATGTCATCGGAGCCCATGTCGACCAACGCTGGTGTTCCTCAGTTCAATTCAATTCAATTCAATTATATTTATTTGCACAGAAAGTAGGTATACAAAATAATGATGTTTACATAATGTCAGATCCTTATACTATCTACCTTAAATTAGGCATGCAAATTTTGAATAGTTACATTAAATGAGTCATTAAATTATTACATTGTCTATTATTTTTAACATTTTATATTTATTTGGGAAGAGAGGAGTCATTTAAAAAATCATTTACAGAGTAATAACATTTTTCTAATAAAAGAGCTGTAAGCTTCTTTTTAAATGTTATCATTGGGTAATTTTTAAATTCATTGGGAATCTTATTAAAAACAATTGGAGCCATGCCAAAAATACTTTTTTTAAACAATGCAGTATTACAACCGTCAATTCTTAACAAATTCTTATATTGGCTTCTTATAGGTCCTTTTCTAGTTTCTGACACTGTTACAAACTCATGCTTGTTCAGTTTTACAAAAACAGCTAATTCCAAAATGTATATTGATGGAAAAGTTAAAATTTTCAGAGACTTAAACCTAGGCACACAACTGTCTGTCATTTTAAGACTACACATAGCTCTTATGCAGCGTTTCTGAGCCTTAAATACCTGTTCTCTCATACAACAATTACCCCAGAATATAACTCCAAATCGTAAGATTGATGCTACTATACCATGATATGCCATAACTGTTGTTTTCATATTCACTTTTTTGGATATGTTGAACAAAATATATGCAGATGTACTTAATTTTTTACACACCTCTTCTGCATGAGGTTTCCATGTCAATTGGCTATCTATTAATATTCCTAAAAATTTTGCAACCTTTACTTGTTCCAGTTTTTGTCTATTATATTCTATGGTCAAATTTTGTACAGATAATCTTTGGTAGAAGTGCATTATATATGTCTTTGATAAATTAATTAATAAATTGTTCATGTCAAGCCATCGTATTATGTCTTTAAGGGTATCATTTATATTGTCTTCATAATTTGCTACGTCATCACGTTTTATTAAAGCTGTGCTGTCGTCAGCAAATAAAACCATTGGATGCTGAATATGACGGGGTAGGTCATTTATATATAGCAGAAATAGGAGTGGGCCCAGTACACTGCCCTGTGGTACACCATATCTAATAACCCTGGCCTGAGATAAATACTTTCTTTCGCATTTAGTTTTAATACAAATTCTACTGATTTCCGTGTATTGTATTCGATTACAGAGGTACGATTTTATGAGATTTAGGGCATTTCCTCTAATACCGTATGCGTCAAGCTTATAGATAAGTGTTTCATAATGGACACAATCGAATGCTTTAGTCATATCGGTGTAGATTGCACATATTGGATTTCTTATATCGACGTTCTCTATTACAGTTTTAAGTAACTTAAAAATAGCTGTATTTATGCCCTTATTTTTTCTGAATCCTTTCTGCTCATCACATAAAATGTTGTATTTCGTTAGAAACTTGTCAAATAATTCATAGATTATCTTTTCTATAACCTTGGAAAAGATTGGGATTAAGGCGATTGGTCTATAATTGCTTAATTCCTCCTTGGTACCTTTTTTGTAAAGTGGTTTAACAATAGTTGTCTTAAGAGCTGTTGGAAACACACCAGAACAGAAACATAAGTTGATTATGTGACTTAGGTGACCTGCAATATTGTTTGACGCGAACTTTACCACTTTAGTAGCTATTTCATCATAACCGAAACTATTTTTATTTTTTAATGATTTTATTGATTTTAAAACGTCTTGCGATACTACTGGAGATATAAAAATTGAATTAAAATTCTTGGTTAGATTAAAAGTTTTATTAATTCCTGTACTATTATCTTTGATCTGGTCTACAAAAAAATTATTGAAAGTATTCGCTATTTGGTTTGGGTCATTAATAATGCTGTCTCTGACTTTAATCTGTGATATGGGTTCGGAATAACGTAATTTGTTGTCAATAATCTGCCAAGAAGCTTTTGATTTGTTACTAGAGGAACTGATAAAATAACTATTTTGAGCCCTTTGTGTTAACGTTACCACTTTTCGAAAACGTTGAGAGTAGTTGTTAAAAATTGCTTTATTTTCTTTTGTTCGGCTTTGTCTGTATTGCCATAATAATTGTCTTTGCCTTTTGCTGCATACTCGTATACCACGCGAAACCCATTTAATCTTCTTATTTGCTTTTAAAGTAATCATCTTATAGGGAAAACAAAGATCATATAGCAATCGGAATTGCTCGAGAAAATAATCATACGCTTTGTTGGCATCGTCTGTATCATATATGTCCGAAAATGAAATACATCGAAGGTAATTGTTAAATTTTTCTAAATTGTCCTTCGATAAGTCGCGCTTCCTAATACGCCACGAACCTATCCTACAAGTTTTTTTCACCTGTACTTCCAAAATTTGAGCAGTATGGTC
The DNA here is from genome assembly GCA_017933935.1 of Sesamia nonagrioides. NCBI lineage: Eukaryota > Metazoa > Arthropoda > Insecta > Lepidoptera > Noctuidae > Sesamia > Sesamia nonagrioides. The sequence continues at coordinate 313,640 of JADWQK010002273.1, forward strand.
AGACAACGCCAAGTCAATTATTTCACATTTACATTTTAACTGAAAACTACATCCAAAATTATCTAGGCAACTATTACTGCACAGTCTTGTTGGTTGTTGTAGTTGTAATTTGAGATTATAGGCTAAAAGGAAGTGTTCAAAGTCAAGGGAAATGTTATTATGTTTTAATATGTCTATGTTGAAGTCTCCGCATATAACCATTTTCTTATTTGACTTTAGGCATAGTGTTTTTAAGATGTTATCTAGGTTTTCATAAAATGAACTTAAATTACTTAAGTTAGGTGGTCTATAAATACATAAAATAATCAATTGATGGTTGAGTAATTCTATTGCACAACATTCGATAGTGTTCGTTACTGAATAGCGAGAAATGTCCAATTCTTTATATTCTAAGTATTTTTTTACAATTATGCAGGCGCCTCCGCGTTTTTTTGCTTTTCTTGAATAACAGGCGGCCAGTTTGTAGTTGGATATATTAACAAGTTTTTCTTGCCCAAATATTATAAAATGTTCCGTTATGCAGATTATGTCTATATGTTTTTGTTTCTTACATAGTTCTTGCAGATGAACCGTTAATAGATCCGACTTGTTCAAAAGGCCAGCAATATTTTGATGCAAGATAAATATACTATTATGAACGAAAAAAGTCATTTGAGTTATTAAGACGGCCAGTACGCTTATTGGACATAGTACAATCATAAGTCAAATCCAGATTGGAGTCCAAGATCTCAGCGTAAGCGTTCAGATTCGCGTTAAAATACAATTTTAGATCAACCAGAATGTTATCCATAATATTATCATATATCCTCCTCATTCCATATTTATTGACTCTGCCAGTAGTGTAGGAGAACATCTCAAGTGTTAGGTCACGATTGCTGTCGAAGATGTATGCATACTTATGGCTCTGATTGTCCAAATGAAGTAGGTTATTGAACAATTCAGCTTTGAAGTTGTATATTGGTGAACCTGTCTTATAAGTTGGGAGACAGATCACTATATTGGTGTAAGTTATTCTTCTGAACATTTCATTTAACATCTTTATTACATCCATATAGTTGTTATAATATGCATTAATATCATTTTCTCCTATGAAGAGTAAGCAGTAGTCATTTAAGGTAAATTCCTTTAATTTTTGTTCAATACCATTTATGAGCTGCATTACGTTGGAGTTTGGCATAATATAATGACAGTAGTGAAAGTACTTCGAGAAGACATCCTCAACTAAAGAAGTAGTATCTTTAGTTTTACTGCCGCTCAAAATGCACAGTTTATTCTTTTGCACAGACTTCAATTTTACATTTACAATTGGTTCTTTGAGGGTAGGGCTAGGGACGTTTCGTTGCGTTTTGTTTGTCGTCTGACTGCGGCAAGGCGTGCTAATGGTTTGTGTTGCTTTATTTTGCTTACTTATAATATCACACTCATGACGACGATGGTGTTGTTCGCGTTTCTGGATCGGGGTTTTTGGAGAACTTATACTATGCAAGGTTTTCTTGTTGCGTGTCGGAGTGGATAATTTTTTATCAGGCGTCAAGCATATCTTCTTACATGTATTAACAGTTTTAAACATTTTTTCTAAGTCAGTTTTGAGACGAGAATTCTCAGAGTTTAAATCTTCGATTTCTTTATGTGCGCTTAGTAATTGATTTTTAAGCATTTTTATTTCCTCAGTTAATTCGCGAACTTCGTCAATTGTATTGTGGAAGCTGTCAGGAATACTCAACATTGTTGTGTCGAGTATAGTTTTGTCGCTGTTGATGCTCATATTTTTGTCAAGGTCTGTTAGTGAGCTCGATCTACATGGTTTACGGTACTAGCCCCGCACGATGATATTGCGATGGAACCTTGTCACAATAACAGCGTTGTGACGTCATCTGTCACACAAAAGGACAGCTAGCAAAAGAATGTTAAATGCAAAATTAATATTAGGGTTAAGGGTTTATTTGTATTTTATAATTTTATTACACTCTTTATAAAGAGTGTATGTATAAATTAATATTAGGGTTAAGGGTTTATTTGTATTTTATAATTTTATTACACTCTTTATAAAGAGTGTATGTATAATAAAATTAATATTAATTTTGCATTTAACATTCTTTCGTAGGTATACCTACTCACCCATATTCTGACAAATAAACTTTCATTATTAAGAATTTCAAGGAAATAATTTTTGTAGACGTAAGAAAAATATACTTATTCGTATATCTTTCTTACATGTATACTATTTTTTTCTAACTACATTTCTGTTAATTTGCGAGCGGGAATTGAACCAGAGTCCACTGTGTAGTAGTCATGTTTTAATTACTACCTACATCTATCAGCTTATAAATAAAACCAGGATAATATGTAAAAAAATGTATATAGTCTTCCGAATCATAACTGCTTTCTGTGTCTGTCGTTTCCGATTCACTATCGTCGCCGTATTTATGACAAATAACTCGTCAGTTATTCGATCTTTATTCCAGTATTTATTCCTCTTCAAGCCGTTTAACATGATTGACTTCCTTTCGCCAGTCATCTGGAGTTATTGACACCAACGACTCCAACGTCAGAGCTTCAATGCGACTTTCCAACTGCTCCACATTCTTTTCTGACACCCTTATCTTTACCAGGTTCCAGATGTACTCAATGGGGTTGAGGTCGCAGTTGTAAGGTGGTAATCTAACGACTTCATGGCCATTGCCAGCTAATAAATTGTCAATTTTATAATTTTTCGGCGGTCTGTGCCGTTTAATTAATAAATACAGTTCAGGTTTTGTAGTGTCGTTGGGAAAGTCTCAACAATCAACTGTTTTTTATTGTTCATACTTGGTGGCCTATTCTCATCCCTACTGTGATAATGGGCGTTGTCCATCACAATTTTAGAGTTGCGTGGTATGTTGGGTAATATTTTTTCTGTAAGCCACTTGGTGAAATTCTCAGCATTCATTTGTTCATAGTAATCCCCCATTTTGGTGTCTGCTTTAAACATTAAAAGGGCATTGTCAACAAAACCGCTTTAACTTCCCGCGTGAACTATTATCCATCGGCGGCCGGGACTGTCGTTCCGTCTCACTCCATCGGTTGTTGTTTGCCAACATTTTTCTACCGTGTAGTGTGCATGTATCCACGTTTCGTCGAGATAAATAACGGGTCTTTTGTTATTACCAAGCGAGTCATTTTCTTTCATACGTCGTAAATATTTAGCCCTCCACGCTTGAATTTGGGGTCTTTGAATTAGGGCGTCTTTTTTGGTAGCATCGTTTAAATTAGTAGCCCAAATCACATTTAATTATTTTTCTTAATGTAGTTTCACTACCAGTATAATTAAGGTCTACTTTTGAAGCCGCCAAGATTTTGCGCATTGTGGGTATTTCTCTCCTCACCGTACACATTGAATCTATAATATTTTTTAAAGCTGTTATGGAAAACCCGTTGAAATATTTCTTCTTTTGTCTTTTTCCTTTAGTAGGAGTTCTCATTTTGCTGCCACTGGCTGTTGCTGACTCATGCTCTCGTCTCAATTTCGTCACAGTATTTTTTGCAACGCCTGTGGCACATGCCACACACTCCGTGATTTTGATAGAATTTTGCAAAATATTTTTAATAACTGTAAGCAGTTGCTTCGGTATTAAAATGTCCGAAGCACTTCATAAAGCACGGTTTATACTTTCAAGAACTAACTTACAATCCTCTTTCTCTTTAACAAAATAATTGTCCACTTTAATTATAATTTCACGAGTACGACTATTAATTAATTTCTTACTCATTTTAACGAGTAACAGTTAACAAAACTAAACAACAAAACTCAAGAACAACAATAAAACAGGATAACAAAAACAAAAAGCTAACAAAAATATTCGATGTGCGTAAGTGGGTAAGCGCGGACTGAATTTGCGAACGGTACCGACGGTGCGAGTTCGACTACGTCACCAAGATGGCCGCCAATCGCAATATCATCGTGCGGGGCTTATAGGTGATGTTATTGTTGCTGGAATCCATATTTACTGTCCTAGCGTGGCACCCTCGGTTATGAATTTATCGAAGGAATGTTTTCAATTTGATCGATGAACTAAACATAAATTAGAAATTCACAAAAAGTCGAACTTCTTAACCGTGGATTGAACTTGCGACCAGTTGTGTAACAGCGAATTGACTGGGTTTCTTACGCCACCGGACTAACTTCAACTTGGTTATCTTGGTTGAAATAGTGGTACACATTAATTACTTCCAATTATTTGAATGTTTGAGACGGTTACTATGACTCATGCGATAAGAATTTTTTTCTACTGTTGACGGTGGAAAAAAATACTGGTCACTGTTTTTGTTATATAATTTATAGTATTTTACATTATTTTGTTCACTTTTGATGATTGTTTGTATAAGAAACGGCTTGTACGTTCACCAAGAGCTAGTTTTTTAGTTAGCTTTTAGAGTAGTTTGTTTTTATTCGCTTTTTGAGAATGACTTTGTTTTTATTCACCGCTCAACAATTATAATGACTTGATAACCTGTTATTACACATACACAACTCACAGAACATCTACTATTACGTACATATTTATGACAATATCAACACAACTTCAATTAATTACAATGTCAAAAACAAAACTACCAAATACCCACATAACTAAAAATGCACATATTTATAGCGGAATTTATTTTGCACTTTACATAGAATATCAAAATTCGATTGTGACACTTTAAGTGATTTTGACTCTTTTGGTATGAGTAACTCGCATTTATGTGCGCCTGAGTCATGCAGTAGTTTCATTGACACTAACAAAGCTCTTAATATAATACACCTAAACATACGCAGTGTAAATTGTAATTTTGATAGTTTCATTGTCCTCCTAGCTAGAATAAAAATTTCATGTGATGTCTTAATACTATCTGAATGTTGGCTGGGTGCGGCCACAATCCCACCTCTGGAAGGGTATGTTTCGTATCACACGAGCAAACTTATCAATCAGAATGATGGTGTTATTGTATATATAAAATCAGAATTACCTCATATCGTGACGGAACCTTTTATGGCTGGTGCTAGCTGTCTGGTCTGCAATGTGAAATCTCACAATATCTCACTTTTGGCGTTGTATCGCTCTCCCTCCACACGAAACCTTGACAACTTTCTGAATAGCTTGGATACAATGCTTACTCAGACATCAGTACATAAAAATTTTGTAATTATGGGTGACATCAACATTGACATCATTCCAAATGCTATCTCCTCACAAACGAATCAATACCTTAACCTTATTGCTTCACATGGTTTGATTCCTACACACTTATTCCCAACCCGTGTTAGCTCGTGTATCGATCACGTAATGTTAAGATCTGACCTTAAAAATACGACTCTAGTACTCGACACTTATATTACTGATCATAGGCCCACGATTATTAGCATCCAAAGTGTAATGTCTCTCCCTGCCTCTAAACCTAGTCGCATAGTTGTCGATTATACAGGCGCAATCACTGACATCTTATCAACGGACTTCAGTGATATATTGACTATCCAAGACCCAAACGCTGCCGCTGAGTATCTGGTCTCCACCATTGGTTCTGTCATCGCCAATAACTCCAAATCGGTACACATTTCTTCAAAACGGCGAATCCTGAAACCTTGGATAACAAATGGACTGCTCCGCTGTATCCGAAATAGAGATCGTATGGCTCAAACACTAAAAGCAGACCCTGAAAACTTCATTCTCATGAGTATATTTAAGCGATACCGTAATTTCTGTAACAAGCTTCTTAAGAATTTAAAACACGCATACGAAAGGAAGGAATTCCAAATGGCGAAAAATGACCCTAAAGCCACCTGGAAAGTCATTAAAACTTTAACTGGAACTAGTCGTAATGCCAAATCTCCTAACGAGCTGTTAACAATCTCCTCAGATGAGAAGTCCTCGGTCAATGAAGTCAATGAATTTTTTGCCAATGTTGGTAGGAACTTGGCTAACAAATTCTTCCCTAACTCGTACACTTCGGATTATTCTCTAGATTCTCAGCCTTCTAACTCCCTAGTACTCCTTCCTACTGATGAAGTGGAGGTATCGAACCTCATTATTGGGCTGCGAACAGATGCTGCGGTTGGTTGGGATGGCATTTCATCGAGAATGTTAAAATCTTGTCTGCCCGCGATTGTCCCAGCCATTACTCATATCTGCAATTGTTCTATCTCAACGGGATGTTTCCCCAGGGTCTTCAAAAGGGCTATTGTTCACCCAATCTTCAAAAAAGGGGATAGACACGGTGTAGATAATTATAGACCGATCTCAGTTTTGCCTGCCATCTCTAAAATATTAGAAAAGATCTTAAATAAAAGACTGGTGGACTATCTTGAGTCCAACAAGTTACTAAGTGATAACCAGTACGGTTTTAGACGTGGCAGGTCGACTGAAAATGCTGTTGCTGCATTGGTAGATCATGTGGTATCTAAGCTGGATGACAAAATGAAATGCTTGGCTATCTTCTTGGATCTTTCTAAGGCTTTCGACACCGTGTCTTTTCCCCACCTCTTATCTAAGCTTGAAGCCTCGGGTATTCGCGGACATGCCTTAAAAATCTTCCGGGATTACCTGTGTGATAGAACTCAATGCGTTAAAATAAATGATGTTGTTAGTGACACCATTTCTTTGAGTTTTGGCGTTCCTCAGGGCTCAATCTTAGGTCCTACCCTATTTCTAATCTATATCAACAACTTATGCAAAACGTCTCTAATGAATTGCTCAATCTTCACTTACGCAGATGACACAGCTTTACTGATTCATGGTAGTGATTGGTCTAAAACAATACAGTGTGCGGAACTTGCTTTAAACTCAGTGATGGAATGGTTGTCAAGAAACATCCTAACTTTAAATCTAAGCAAAACGGTATACTTACCTTTCTCCTTATTGTCCACCAACATTCCTCCTGCGGAATCAATGATGCTTAGAGCCCACACTTGTTCATTCGGTCTATCTTCGTCACAATGTAGCTGTCCTCAAATCAACAGATGCGATTCAGTCAAATATCTCGGTGTCTGGTTGGATGGCTCTCTGAGCTGGAAACCTCACCTTAATAATCTCATATCGAGAGTCCGTAAGTGCATATTTATTTTTAAAAAGCTAAGGCACTCCGCTGGTCGCCTTACGATGAAAACTGTTTATTATTCCCTATGCCAAAGCTTAATTAACTACTGCATCACGGTGTGGGGTGCGACCCCTAAGACAATCTTCATCCCTCTTGAACGAGCACAAAGAGCGGTTCTAAAGGTTATGACATCGAAGCCATTTAGGTATCCCACCACGGCTCTCTACAGCGAATGTCAGGTCCTCACAGTGAGACAGCTGTTTATTCTTGCTACTATTCTCCGCAAACATCCTAGTGTGGTTTACGATCCGAATGCTATTAAAAAGCGTAGACACTTCGATGTATGTGCAACACAGGGATGTAGAACGGCCCTTGCTCACCGTCATTTTAATATACTGTCAAGCCACCTATATAACAAAATAAATAAATACTGCCGCATTGCTCCCATGTGTCTAAATAAATGCAAAACTGAGGTCACCAAGTGGCTCCTGACATTGACCTATAATAAGACTGAAGACTTATTAAAGATTTCGCTCGGCTGATATTATAAATATGTTAATATATTCATATTAATTAATTGAACATATAAAGGTTCCCATAGTTTTTATCACACAAACACACCTAAAAATACACACACATTCAGACACACACACACACAAAGGTACATAAACACATATGATGACGTACTGTGCTCGTCCTGCAACTAATGTGTACAATGATTGGGCGAAGACGCTGGCACCCTAAACACAAGTTTAATCTTACATGGGGTGCCAGAGCTCGACAATAACTCTGTTTCCATAGTTGCTTAGTATTTATATATATGTATTCTTGTTGTACTATTTATTGTGGCAATAAAAATCCTTTTTTTTTTATTAGTATTGATAGTTCTCTTTAAAATCTCTTTTTTTAGGGGTCTAACTTAACTTGTCTTCACTTATCATTTATTGGTTTTTATTGTTGACTTTTTTTTATCGACGTTAATTATGTTTTGTTTTAATACATAATTTCTGCACAGTTTGTGTATTATACTCGTAGATAACACTGTCACTTATTCAATAAACATTGTTTTATGATTCCACGTACTTTTATTCACTTTCATACACTAATAATATTTTTTAAGCTTTTTTTTACACAGAGCGTTTTTTTTCGCGTCGAGCTAGATGCAGCGCCATCTACCCTCTCCTCTGGGGTCTGTTCTCTCTGCAACTCTGTTCCTGCGTCATATTAACGATCTGCTGATGCCCGGCATCTATGGGTATGCAGATGACAGCACAGTTGTGGAGAGATACCTGCCGGAAGCTTGGGCTTGTAAGGAATCAATCCGGTCCGAAAGAGAGGCTATGGTAGAGCGTACGAGGGCTGCACTACAGACAGTCTGCCGAATGGGGCAAAGCCAATCTTGTAGCATTCAATGCCGCCAAAACACAAGCGTGTCTTTTCACCGCCAAAAGGAGCCCGTTCGCCTTGGCTCCTACTTTTCAGAATGTATCCTTGAAGTGCACCGACCGCCTTCAGCTTTTGGGAGTTGAGAACTTTGGGCAGTTCATTGAGTCCAAGGCGAAGGTGGCTGCCAGAAAACTTGGCGTCATCGCAAAGGTCCGGCGGTACTTCACACCGGGGCAGCTTCTGATGTTGTACAAAGCACAGGTCCGTTCGTGTGTGGAGTACTGCAGCCACATTTGGGCTGGTGCTGCGAAATGTCACCTGGCTACTTTGGATTCAGTGCAGAGGCGTGCGAAGAGCCTAATTGGTAACCCTGATTTAACTCGAGACGGTCTCCAAAGCCTAGAGCACAAGCGTAGAGAATTGCATGATTTAATTCCCCCATCTCCGTTAACCCTCGGACGACCCGTCGTACGGCGAGTTTGCACCCTTACGTTGTTAACACTACTACGATCCGGACGAAGCGTTTCACCTCCTCCTTTATACCGCGTACGTCAAGGGACTGGAACAACTTGCCGGCGGCTGTGTTTCCGTCGGACTACAATTTGAGAGCTAGAGACAAGGCTAGAGTAAATAGGGTCTTAATAAACTAGCGCGCTTTACCATCAACGATGGCATCACTGCTTACCATCAGGCGGGATTGCGGTCAAGCACTGGTTTATAATATACAATATGTTAAGAAAACCCTGTCCGACCCGTGAAGGTATTGTTAGGTATCGATAACTGATTCTACTAATGGATACAAAGCCGGGCTAAACTTAAAAAAAAATCCCCCTAAAAAAATAAACATTATTTCGCAAAAAGAGGTAACTTAAAACATGTGCGGTAGGCCATACAGGCGCGGGCGAAGAGGGGCAGGTTACGCGGCATGCGGCCGCATCGTTATTCGCTCAGAATTATACCGTCAAAAATAATGTTGTCACTTTTTAAAACTACCAAATTTTGGGGAAGTTGGAATTAATTGGCGGGAAAATAAGATTATTTCAAAATTCACTAATATTATTACTATGATGATTATGTAAAATTTCATATTTTATTTGGTCATGTGTTTACCTATTATTACCTTTATTAGGTATCCTTACGGGTCGGACAGGGTTTTCTTAACATCCATCCTAATATTGTAAATGCGAAAGTAACTCTGTCTGTCTGTCTGTTACGCTTTCCCGCCTAAACCTCTCAACCAATTTTGATGAAATTTGGCACAGACAATCTTTAGACCCTGAGAAAGAACATAGGCTACCTTTTATCCCGGAAAATTTTGATGTTTCCGAGGGAAATCTAAAAAGCGCGATATAACCGAACCCCACGCGGGCAAAGCCGCGGGCGGAAAGCTAGTATTGTATAAAAAAAAATGTCCTGGAGCCAAAACTTTGGAGACATATGACATCTACCAACCCGCACTGGGCTCTCGTGGTAGATTACGGCCCACTCCCTCTCACCGAAAGGAGACCTGTACGGTTCCGTACAGGCATTATTTGCTTATGTCGCGACCTACTTTGCGATTCGTATTATTTACATTATTATTAAAATTAGTTAGTTGACCAATAGCTGCCGTAGCGCTATAACCGCGGATTAGCATCCAAACTACTTTCGTGTACTTTTACGAATAAACTTAATTATTGTGAAGTCTGTGGTTTTCGTCAACTCATCTTCAACTATCTCTGAACCATACATAAAAATGGTCCTTCAAGCCGGATTTATCAAGTGTTTATTATTTCTATTAACGTTACTAAATCGGTCTAGCTGGAATTCCAAAAGAGCAGATTGCGTTAGTGGTTATTGTAGCACTTAATATTTAGATCTTGCGGAAACTTCGCAACTTTGGTGTACCAACCTGCGGTGATACAACTACTCATCTCCACCAACGAGTAAGCCAATTACTAATAACAATGGTTCAGAGCGTGATGGAACTAGTAAACCGTCAAGAAACTATTTAAGACAGTCCGACCAGGAAGAACTTGGCGTACTTGGAGGAGCGACTTTCTCGGTTGAACAGCAACTGGGAGAAGTTTGTTCACAACCATCAATTGCTGGAAGAGTCTAGAGCAACAGACCTTCAATACTTTACCGACGACATTTTCAGCAGTAGACAGAAGATGTATGAAGACGTGCTGCAAGACATATTGAAACGAAAGTCGGAATTGCCGTCTACAAGTAAGGCGGAACAACTACCTGGGACGCCTAATCAAGGCAAGGGTAAATCGGGATTTACTTTCGACAATACCAAATTCCAAGTACCACCTCGGGAAACAAGCGAGTCGACGGTGTGACGGGGATGTGTCTGAGGAGTGGTAACGCTATAGAAGTATAGAGCAAGTAATGCTCGGAGTATATATGATATGAAGTAGAAAATCAAGTGTGAAATAGTTCGGAAAAGAGCCGGAGTTACCTCCATAGCTTGCAGAGTAAGCAAACTGAAGACCGATGACCGTTGGAGCAGAAGAATGCTTTCGTATAGACTGTATACATATATGTATATATAGGCACGCGTAGTGTAGGACGATCCCCAGCTAGAAAGATAGAGGACCTTAAGAAGGTGACTTAGAGGACAGAATACATGCGGAAAGCGGAGAGCAGTTAACTGTTGTGGCGCAGACTAGACGTGGCGTGGACAGCAATAAGCTGAGTTGATTAATAGACAGACAAATAAGTAGAAAGAATGTTTTATGAGGTGCAACTCATATACTTTGGATTGATAAAAAAATTACGGGATCGACTATATTTCGACAATCATTAGGCACGGACGACAGCCGGCAGGTCAAGCTACCCGAAACTGTCAGATATTCCCAATCAAAGTGAAAATATAATAAAGAAATCTGACAGATTGTAATCTTTATGTGTGTCTGTACATACATATTACAAGGAACGTGAAATAAACTAAACTTGCATTCAACTATCGACCGTGTGGAGTCATTTTCAAGCAAGGCTGTACAAAATCGATATTTCGTGGAAATTATGTCACCCACAGACTCAATAAACGGTACTGTGTCACTAGATTGCCAATTTAGATAGCACTAGAATACACCCTTTATTGATTTTTTTTTCGTGTGACAATGTCCATCACTCACGACTACAAAATGGAATCGTTATAAAATTGGTTATGGACAAGGAGATTTAAGACATTGGCTGTGGAGGAGGGAGTTTTTGACGGGAAAGCTGAGTGTCACGCTCATTGTTCATTTGACCCCCCATTCGAATCCCAATATTACAGTTTTTCTTTTAAATACTTGAAAATTAGGTTTTCTCGAATCCCATAATTTTTCGCCTCTTCTTTTTAGGGTGTTAGTGCTTGCAAGTGAGTCACACAATGAGGTCATTACTCAAAAGTTGTAGGATGAAGTTCGAATCCAATTAGGCGCGTTACTTTGTAATTATTTCTCCACTACTGCTTTAATCAGTGGACGATAACATGGTAAGGATACGGACGTATCTTTGAGCCAATAAATCGTAGTATGTGTCATCTACCGACCCGCACTGCGCCACCACGCCAAGTGCTACATTAGCACCCACTCTTCCTCACAGAGAGGAGGCCAGTGTCCACCAGCTGTGGGCACAGAGTCAGATTTTTAGGGTCGAATCGTCTAATAAAATAAATGCTAATCGCTCGCAACCTCAGCTCGCAAGTTCCTACCGAAGCAATAGCCGATTACAGCCGCGCAAGCGTTAAAACTTCGGTCACCTTTGTACGCTATAGTGCACGCGGTTTTTTGGCAATTACACCGTACATTTTGTCAATGTCCATTTCATTTCATCCATAAAAACAATTTACATTGTGTTGAATGTCTACATATGTGACCTATACACAAATATAAAGAACTGAGAATTTTATAGACAAGACATTTTATACATTATAAGCCTGTCTACAGCGTGGTTTATTTAAAAGTTAGAGATAAGTCCTCATTTATACTTACACGAGTAATTAGGGGAGTTCTAACTTGTTCTAAGTACGAGATTTCTGCAGCCGCCCCACCTACTCCCAAAGTATGTCCATGGTGGGGACATTAATGAAGACCTAAATTATTTGTATGTTGTATAACAATTACCGCTCTTGTCACTGTTATTCAGACGCAAAAAGATCCCTTTAGCACTTTATAGAGGTAGTTATCCTTCTTCTAGCCTCTAAAGGCGGCCAGTTTTGCTCTAACATATGACATGACATTGGCATTGTCAGTGCTTAGCGTGTTTGAATTGTAGTTTAATTATTAGTTTGCGAAAAAATATTTTATTTTAACTCGAGAAATATATTATTATTATTTTAATTCGCGCTAAATACTCTCCAGCGTTTGATGGTTTATTAATCGTTCGCACGTGTTCTTGGCAAAATTGTGGCGTCTCTCCCACAAAGCCCATTAATCAAGAATTGAATTAATTAATAGTTGAATTTATGCCTTCCTGCTGGTTTAATAGTTTATTGAAGTTGAGGATACAGAATCCGAAGAATCGTTTTAATTTAGGTAAAAAATTAAGACAATTTCTAGAAACATTTACATAATTTATTTTTTGTTTTTGAAACTGTTCATGGGACAATACGGGGAGGTGAGGGAGGTATCGAAATCGATGAACAACTAACTACCATAAATGCAGTAGTGGCATATGTGCGTCATTCTAAACTTCTGCGGTGCACCTATTAGTAGTAAAAACAACTCTGTACTATGTACCTAGTTGTTTATATTTTATCAGAAAAATGTAATAGATAACCACACGGCCAAAAGGAAACAACATCAAGATAACCACGCGGCCAAAAGGAAATAACATCAATCCATTTTTTTATAATTAATTGGCGAATATTTCAACGCAGGTGTTGCAGAATCATCAGAGGTACCTACCCACTGTATCCGTGTCTGCTTGCCCCTGGATCGCCTTGCTACCCCTGACCGAATTCACACCATTTCTTTTGTTTGCCTCAACTCATTTAAATACTTGTGATCAGGCACTAGGTTATAGGTGCTGCACCAGTTAACCAAAAGATTCTTAGGTAACACCTTAAATGATACGTGATGTAGCACTATCAGATGAGACAGAATTTACAAAGAAAACGAAATAGCGTGATGCCTACGACATCAAAGAAAGTTAACACAAAGAGTGAGTAAATAGGGCTCTGCACGGGCTCTGAACGGTTTTTTTTTTTTTTTATAAATTTCAAACTAGCGCTTGACTGCAATCCTGCCTGATGGTAAGCAGTGATGCAATCGTTGATGGTAAAGCGCGCTAGTTTGTTAAGCCTACTCACTCAAAAGAACTGAGTAAATAGGAAGGAAGACGGCAGTTGAGCGCGGTGATGCAATGTTATACCCAACAACACGACTAACGATGCTGCGCCAGAGGGATATTGATCTGGAGGCCCTCCACAACCAAACTCCCGACACAACAACATTTCGCGCATCGTACCCGGCACGTACATCGCAACACAACTGCTCAGACCCGTCCTCCGTACGGCTTCATCAGACATCATGCCGGAACACGATGAATCGCTTGGCGGCATGACTTTGTCTGGTGGGTGGTAACTTACGCCGGCGGCTGATGTTGTGGCCTACCACCGAGAAATATTACCGGTATTAACAGTTAACTTGCTACAACTTGTAATTATGCGTCGTAATCATACTAGTAGATAGTTCTGTTGCGTCCATAATCACATGTTACGACGAGTGGATACAGGCTGTTTCATTATGTTATTAATTGGACAAAATAGAAGTGAGTATGTGTAAGATAACGGCACATCCATTTTGAATTAAGGACGTACTTAGTGTAGGTGTCGCAGCCAACTAGTTTCATGACCTATTTATCTGACCGGCGACCCATCAACTAACCGACTGAATGATATTCAATATATCATAATGATATTCGTGGCAGTAATTAAGCCAAACCACCACGATCAAATGGGTCAAGTCAGGACTGTGGCCAACCGTGTGTGAGTGAAGAGAGTGTAGCAAGCGAGCACTACTTCCAAAGGCCAGGTGATTGACTAAATGGCAAATTTAACCACCGGAGCACAGGCGTAGAGTAACCAGCCTGTCGGTGTTCTATGGGATGCATTTTAGAAAGTGTGCGAGGAAATTGCATGATTTAATTCCCCCATCTCCGTTCCATCATCGGACGACCCGTCGTACTGCGAGTTTCCACCCTTACGTTGTTGATACCACAACGATCCGAACGCAGCGTTTCCCCTCCTCCTTTATACCGCGTACTTCGAGGGACTGGAACAATTAGCCAGCGGCGGTGTTTCCGTCAGACTACAATCTAAGGTCCGTATTCCAGTAGGAAATTCAAGTATCGATCTCTGCTTAAGCATTACTTAAAACTAGTTTCAACCAATCAAATGGCTTGAAACGAGACTTAAGTAGAGCTTGAGTTTTGAGTGACGTTCTGTAATACGAACCTATAACTCCATTTATTATAACATTAGAAAAAAGAGGCTCGCAGAAGCAGGAGTACAAAACCTTTTATTTTGAAGTCAAGTTCGAACAATTTTAACAAATAATGTATGTGATTTTAATGTAAGTGTATGACTTCTATGTATGGCAAAGCGTATTCTATGTATCTACTCATGACGATGCTTGGAATAGATACATGAAATGAAAAAAAATAGTAACAATCAGTTTATTAAAAACTATTATTTAAGGCTATTAAATAAGGGAAAAGGTTTTGCCACCTTAATGATATAATTAATGGATGTGATAGATATGTGAATTCTTTATTCATCATCCTCTGATGATGATGAAGAAGATTCACCAACGTTAATAATGAATCTTTCTACAACATTATCCATTATACCATCAAGTTGGCAAAATCTTTCCTCTTCTTTAATCGTATGAGCAATGCAAGATTGCCATTTCTCTGCAGTTATATTTGTGAGTGCTTGAGGGAGCAACTGCTTCACTTCCTCTAATTTAAAACATTTATTGTTTTGTGCTACATATCCCTTCACTTGAGCCCATACTAATTCGATTGGGTTGAGCTCGCAGTGGTAAGGTGGGAGGCGCAACACTAACACATTTTTTTCTTTAGCCATCTCATCTACTACAAACTTTTGGTACAAATGTTTTACTTGTTTCACTTTCTCTAATAAAGTGGCCCTAAGGTCTTTTTCCTCAAAAGGAATACTTTTGTTTTTCAGCCACTCCTGAATATCTGCCTTTCGTGTGGCTGTAGTTGGCAGCTTCTCCACTTTTCTTGAATGATATGGCGCATTATCCATAACAATAACTGAACCACTCTCGATTTTAGATAATATTAGTTTGAACCACTTTTCAAAATTGTGTGCATCCATTTCAGAATGGTAGTCTCCATCACACTTTTTGGCTTCAAATATTAGTTCACCATCCATTAAAAACCCATCTGTTGATCCTGTGAAATGAAATAAAAACAAATCAATAATTGTGTACCGGTGGCATAGAATACTTGATTGCTGGAAATAGATTTTAACCTTTAAATAGCAACCGAAATTAATTGCATCATTAATGTCCTTGAACAGATGATTCTAAAACCATAAACATCTTTCTCCGAGGGAAAGTATTAAGACTTAACCAGTTTTAGTGACCGAAAATGCAGTGGTCATTTTATTAATGTTTTGGTAATGTGACAATTGTTAATGAATTAAAAATAAAATAAAAGTTTTACCAATATGGCCAATGATAAGACGTTTCCCTTTTCCAGTTGGGTTCTTTAAACCAGTTGATAAGCCTGCTCGGTGTGCTTCCTTTGAAGACTTAATAGTGGTGTCTTGCCATACCTTGCTTTTTGTGTGTCCTGTTTGTATAATTAAAGTTGTAGATGTAAATGCAATATTAATTCAACTTATGTTGAACTAATAATACTTCACTGTATTGTTTTGCATAAAGGAGGTTTTACATAACTTGATAAGCTATTTACCGAGTTATGTAAAGCCCCCTTCTTCCAGACTTCATAAATATTAGCAGCACTGTACCTTCATTTAGCCAAGTCTCATCTAAATAATATATTTTTTTTCCTTCATTCCTTAATTTCTTAATTTCATGAAGATATTTCACCCTCCATAACACAATCTCTTGTTTGTCGATAAGGGCACTTTTTCTACTTCTTTTAATATATGTAAATTTTAATTTGTTCTTAATTAAATTATATAAAGTGCTTCTTTTAAAATCGGGTAGAGACTCATCACTATTTACGGCTTCCAGAATCTTATCCAATGTTGGTAATTCATTATCAAAGAAAAAAGAATGAATTTTTCTTCGTATTCCACTTAATGTTATATCATCATATTCATCAGATTTTGAGTATTTCCGTTGGCGAGGAGGGGGTGATTGCAGGCGACCTTTTATATTGTACTCTTTGAGGATATTATAGACCGTTGCACGAGATATGCCTATAAAATGATTAATAGTGTATATTAGTACCTCACAAAGCATGCTATTTTCAAATATATTTATTTTTTATAGTAAAATCCTTAAATTCCTGCAATTTCTGCATTGGATATGATCTTTACCTGCAATTTCTGCAGTTTTATTAATTAACTGCGTCTTATAAGCAGGGGTACCTTCTGGCATGGATCCCTTGACGTCTTTATGAATATTTATAACTGTTGTTTTTTCTGCAGAACAAAGAGGTCTTTGCTTTGATCGCTTTTTCTTGGGAGACAATATTTTAACCTCATGATCAACGTTGGGGCCACGTTTTTTTCGCTGTTGACGTTGCTCAGCTTTACCAGCAGTTTCAGAACGTATAAGCCCCGCACGATGATATTGCGATGGAACCTTGTCACAATAACAGCGTTGTGACGTCATCTGTCACGCAAAAGGACAGCTAGCAAAAGAATGTTAAATGCAAAATTAATATTAGGGTTAAGGGTTTATTTGTATTTTATAATTTTATTACACTCTTTATAAAGAGTGTATGTATAAATTAATATTAGGGTTAAGGGTTTATTTGTATTTTATAATTTTATTATAAATACACTCTATCTATAGAGTGTAATAAAATTATAAAATACAAATAAACCCTTAACCCTAATATTAATTTTGCATTTAACATTCTTTCGTAGGTATACCTACTCACCCATATTCTGACAAATAAACTTTCATTATTAAAAATTTCAAGGAAATAATTTTTGTAGACGTAAGA
The DNA here is from genome assembly GCA_017933935.1 of Sesamia nonagrioides. Taxonomy (NCBI): domain Eukaryota; kingdom Metazoa; phylum Arthropoda; class Insecta; order Lepidoptera; family Noctuidae; genus Sesamia; species Sesamia nonagrioides. The sequence goes on from JADWQK010002273.1 coordinate 331,232, forward strand.
AAAATATACTTATTCGTATATCTTTCTTACATGTATACTATTTTTTTCTAACTAAATTTCTGTTAATTTGCGAGCGGGAATTGAACCAGAGTCCACTGTGTAGCAGTCATGTTTTAATTACTACCTACATCTATCAGCTTATAAATAAAACCAGGATAATATGTAAAAAAATGTATATAGTCTTCCGAATCAGAACTGCTTTCTGTGTCTGTCGTTTCCGATTCACTGTCGTCGACGTATTTATGACAAATAACTCGTCAGTTATTCGATATTTATTCCAATATTCCTCTTCAAGCCGTTTAACATGATTGACTTCCTTTCGCCAGTCATCTGGAGTTATTGACGCCAACGCCTCCAACGTCAGAGCTTCAATGCGACTTTCCAACTGCTCCACATTCTTTTCTGACACCCTCATCTTTACCAGGTTCCAGATGTACTCAATAGGGTTGAGGTCGCAGTTATAAGGTGGTAATCTAACGACTTCATGGCCATTGCCAGCTAATAAATTGTCAATTTTATAAGTTTTCGGCGGTCTGTGCCGTTTAATTAATAAATACAGTTCAGGTTTTGTACTGTCGTTGGGAAAGTCGATGTTGTGAGCTTGTAGCCACTCAACAATCAACTGTTTTTATTGTTCATACTTGGTGGCCTATTCTCATCCCTACTGTGATAAGGGGCGTAGTCCATCCCAATTTTGGAGTTGCGTGGTATGTTGGGTACTAATTTTTCTATAAGCCACTTGGTGAAATTCTCAGCATTCATTTGATCATAGTAATCCCCCATTTTGGTGTCTGATTTAAACATTAAAAGGGCATTGTCAACAAAACCGCTTTAACTTCCCGCGTGAACTATTATCCAACGGCGGCCGGGGCTGTCGTTCCGTCTCACTCCATCGGTTGCTGTTTGCCAACATTTTTCTACCGTGTAGTGTGCGTGTATCCACGTTTCGTCGAGATAAATAACGTCTCTTTTGTTATTACCAAGCGAGTCATTTTCTTTCATATGTCGTAAATATTTAGCCTCCACGCTTGAATTTGGGGTCTTTGAATTAGGGCCAGTCTTTTTTGGTAGCATCGTTTAAACTGGTAGCCTAAATCACATTTAATTATTTATCTTAACGTAGTTTCACTACCAGTATAATTAAGGTCTACTTTTGAAGCCGCCAAGATTTTGCGCATTATGGGTATTTCTCTCCTCACCGTATACATTGAATCTATAATATTTCTTAAAGCTGTTAAGGAAAACCCGTCGAAATATTTCTTCTTTTGTCTTTTTCCTTTAGTAGGAGTTCTCATTTTGCTGCCACTGGCTGTTGCTGACTCATGCTCTCGTCTCAATTTCGTCACAGTATTTTTTGCAACGCCTGTGGCACATGCCACACACTCCGTGACTTTGATAGAATTTTGCAAAATATTTTTAATAGTTTAGTTTTAATAGTTTTAATTATGAATGTTGATGGCTATAAGAGTAGGGGAAGACCAAAGAAACGATGGATGGAATGTGTGAAGGATGATATGGCTAAGAAGGGGGTGACTGCCGAGATGGCTTCTGATAAGGATGTATGGAAGAAAAAGACATGTTGCGCCGACCCCAAATAAATTGGGATAAGGGCAGGAGAATGATGAATGAACTGTAAGCAGTTGCATCGGTATTAAAATGTCCGAAGCACTTTTTAAAGCACGGTTTATACTTTCAAGAACTAACTTACAGTCCTCTTTCTCTTTAACAAAATAACTGTCCACTTTAATTATAATTTCACGAGCACGACTATTAATTAATTTCTTACTCATTTTAACGAGTAACAGATAACAAAACTAAACAACAAAACTCAAGAACAACAATAAAACAGGATAACAAAAACAAAAAGCTAACAAAAATATTTGATGTGTGTAAGTGGGTAAGCGCGGACTGAACTTGCGAACGGTACCGACGGTGTGAGTTCGACTACGTCACCAAGATGGCCGCCAATCGCAATATCATCGTGCGGGGCTTATACATGTTGTGCTTGCAAGCCACTTGGACCTGCACCGAGATAGTCCGTGTTCATAATTCAACAAAACGTACTGTTTTGTATGTACAACACAAAACTAACACTAATAACAATAACAAAACAATAACAAACAGAAAAACAGTAACAAATGACAACTAAACCACGAATATTCAACAATAACAACGAGAGAAGGCGTAGCATTCACAAGTATCCACAAGCGAATAACGGTATGTCAATATTGACAATTGCAGATAGATGATATTATAAACCAACAAAATTAAAAAACACGTGCTGCCACAACTTAGGAAGGGAATAGGTAACATTTTAGATTTGGTTGAGTTATAGTTACATGAAAAAACGTTTCGGGCGTTGTCTGCCTCTGCTTCTTTTAGATTTTAAGCATTGACACGACATTATTTTATTTAAAAAATAAATAATATTAAATGAAGGACATGTAATTTAAGAACGTAGATGGCTTAAATAAGTACAAATTAGGTGTGACAGTTGCTATTTAAATTGATAATATTTAACTCTACATCAATCTTGACTGTAATAGTGTTTATTGTATTTTTTTGCAAACTGTGCACTTAAAAGAGCCTTTTTTAACTTCTGTCTAATGCTATAATAAATGGAGTATAAGTGTCTTCAAGGTTAGAGTGAATAGGCTCTAAACTAGCGCGCTTTACCTTCAACGATTGCATCACTGCTTACCATCAGGCGGGATTGTGGACTGTGGTCAAGCACTAGATTATCAATACATAGTTTTTTTTTTTTTTTTTTAATATGGCATCTCGTAGTTGACCTTGAGAGGCCGGTACTACTTAACCGGACTATCCTGTGGCTGCCTTAAGTGAATTTAAAGCCTCCAGCCAGGGCTACTAAAAGCTAAGCGACTACACGCTAAGGGCACCCCCTGTGGGGTACGAACCTCGGCTTAGGGTGTCGCTAGAAGAACAGCAAGGGACGGCTGGATCGAATTTTTATTTTTATTTCGGTTTGATGACCGCGGCGTTTCCTAGTACTAGCTCTGAGAAGAAACGTCCGAAACAAACTCAGAGGTCATAGTTGGGAATTTATATTTACTGGCTCAGCTGCGGCGCGGGCTGGCCTACATCGGACAAGGGACGGGGGGGGCGATTACTACGTTGAACGCGTCGCGTCGGACCTCGGCGGCGAGGTCGGTAGGTCGGTTTTTTGTGTTTTGTACTAGTGGCCCTATTGGCCTCTTGGAGGAGGGTAATGGGGTCATCAGGGTCGGTGAGAGCGTGCCTAGGTCGGCGAAGCTTGCTAATTTTGGAGGGGGAGTAATTTACTGCCGCGACAACCAGAGGGTTGTGATGTACAGCGGCTGTGTCAAAGAAACGCTTGGAGAGGCGTTTCATGAAATGCTGGATAGTGGGGATTTTGAGATCTAGATGGAGGATCTCATTTCGGACGAACCAAGGGGCGTTTGTTGCTCTGCGAAGAAAGCGGTTTTGGAGTGTCTGCATCCTATGGATATGACTGGGATTGGCGTGTGCGAAGACTACACAGGCGTATGTCATGATGGGGCGTATGCAGGCTGTGTACAGGCGCATTTTGCACTTGAGGGACAACTTGCTGCGCGGGTTGAGGAGAGAGTGGAGACGAGAGAGAGCGTAGGCGGCGCGCGAGCGTACCGTCCTTATATGCTCTCCGAAGGTGAGGTGTTCGTCTAGGATAACACCTAAGTATTTGGCTCGCTTTTCCCAAGGGATCGGCTTGTCAGACATGATGATTGGTCGGGGAAGGGTGGGTTTGCGCGGCGGTCTCGAGTAGAGTACCGCTTGGCTCTTTTCGGGATTGACTTCTATTCTCCATTTTTTAAACCAGTCAGCAAGAGCGTTGACAGCGGTCTGGAGATTTAGTTTTATTTGATTGGGGTTGGTTCCTGAGCAGTAAATGGCTGTGTCGTCTGCGAAGAAAGCGAGGTGAGCCTTTTTACTTTTGGGGATGTCGCTGGTGAATAGCGTGAAGATCAGAGGGGCCAGTACGGAGCCCTGGGGGACTCCGGCCCGGATGAGGCGGGAGGGGGAGACAGCTCCTTCGGTCTTGTAGCGGAAAGTTCGGTTTGACAGGAAGTCTCGCAGGATGAGCACGAGACGGTCAGGCACACCGAGTTGGTACAGCTTGTATATTAAGCCGTTGTGCCAGACTTTGTCAAAGGCTTTCGCTATATCGAAGTAAATAACACCTGTCTTCATACCACGTAGGAATCCTGCGTGAATATGCTCGGTGATGCGGAGGACTTGTTGGACACTGGAGTGCCGAGAGCGGAACCCGAATTGTTCGTCGGGGATGAGGCCCTTGTTCTCGGCAAAGGCTCTGAGACGCTTATAAATAAGCCTTTCATATACCTTGCCGAGGACTTTTAGCAAGCTGATGGGACGATAGCTCGAAGGCTCAGATCTTGGCTTGCCGGGCTTAGGAATGCCTATAACGGTCGCTTCCTTCCACGTTTGTGGGAAGATATTGTTGCCCATGGCTCCATTGAAGATGGTGGCCAGTAGGATGATCAGGTGGGCGGGGAGGAGTCGGATCACTTTGTTGGTGATGCCGTCAGAACCGGGAGCTTTTTTGGGTTTGAGGCCTCTGATAATATCCTGCACTTCGTCTGGAGTGACGGGAGGCAGAGGATCTTCAGGGTCTTCGACGGGTGGGAGGGAAGCTCTGCGTTCGACCTCTGCGTCAACCTTCAGGAGGTGAGCTGGGTCTACTGGTTGAGCGCTAGGGGAGCATTGAGCTTCTAGTCTGATGGCTAGACATTCAGCCTTGTCGTCATCGTCAAAGGCGATGGTTTGGATGGTCAAAGGGAATGGTGACTTCTTCTCTGGATTTGAGTTTCCTTTGAAGGTCCCAGAAGGCTTGGTGGTTTGGCTCTAGTTCGCTCAGCAACTTGTCCCAGCTGGCTTCACGCCACTCCTTTATGCGCTTCTTTACAGTTCGCTGCAAGTAGCGCATATAAGCTTTGTTTGCGTTGCAGGGGAAGTTGCTGTAGGCCCGGACGGCTGCATTCTTCTCGGTCAGTAGTTCACGTATGTCGTCAGGGAGCTTTCCGCGGCGGTAGTCCGTCGCCGAGATCTCCCTTGAACAGTCGTTCACGACTGACTGTACGTGTTCTGTGAAGGAGTCGATTGCGGCCGTCGTGCCCGCGATTGAGTCCAAAACAGCGGGAATAGAGTCTAAGTGGGGGGATCTGGTAGATTTCAGACATTCGCCTACTTTCTTCCAGTCCGTTACCACTTTGATCATGGGGCGTTGGTCAGGGTCATAAAGGCCAACGCGGGGAGCCAGCCGGATGATGACTGGTCGGTGGTCGGAGTCAAGCTCGTGGGACACTTCAATAGAGTCTAACCGTAGGTTGACATTTTTCAGAAGTGCCACGTCAAGGACATCGGGGGTTTGACCGGGGGCAGGAGGAAAGTGAGTTGGGGTCAGAGGGCCCACAACATCAAAGTTGAACAGGGAGGAGAGGTCAAATAGGTGTCTGCCTCTGGTGTTGGTCCTGGTGCTGTTCCAGGCAGTGTGCTTGGCATTGAGGTCGCCGGCTATGATTACAGAGTCACTCATTCCAAGAAGAAGGGAGATGTCATCTGACAGAAGCGCATAGTTTTCAGCAGAACTAGTGGGGGGGAGGTAGACCGATACTATGGTGATCGGCTGGTGACCTGTCATGCCAATTCGGCAGGTTGACACTTCGAGTCTTGAGAGGGGGGGAGGGTCCATAGGGATGCAGTATAGGGACTTTTTGTAGTATATTAGGGTGCCGCCCTTGTGGCATCTTGTCCTGTCATTACGTACTAGGCGGTAGTTCGCAATGCGGGGGTCACGATGATTGGGCTTAAGGAAGGTCTCTTGAACGAGAAGAATGTCTATTTGGTGGTCCCGGAGGAAGACAGAGATCTCAGATTTCTGGTCTCTGATGCCGTTGGCATTGTAGTATGCCAGCTTGAGGGATCGGGGCTTGGTTCGTTCGATTTTCCTGCTATCCATTATTGGGAGCTAGGGGGGACAAACGATTGGAGGGCTGCTAGTACCTCTGGGTACGCGTGGTATATCGCTTGGATGCGATATATGTCGAACGCTTTTTTGGCGGCGACTAATTCCTCGGCCATTTGCTTGGCCCGGGGGGTGAGGAAGACAAGGAAAGTGCTGGAGATGACATTGAAAGGATCAATGTTGCCAGCTGTCATGGGGGGAGGGGGGGGTCTTTGGACCACTGGGGTGGTCTTGGGGGTTGGGGGTGGTGGTATTGGAACCACTTTTTGTGCCGTACCCGGGCGGATACGAGGATCCTTCAAGGCGGCAGTGGGTGGAGGGGGTGGGGGTTGGGGGGCTGTTGCCGTGAGGGCTGGGAAGGCCTTCTCATGGTTGAGCTTGTTCCAAGGACTGGGTCTTTGGGGGCTCAATTTTGTAGGGATCTGGGTCTCGGGGGTCTCCCGTTGTTGGCGTGTGTTTGCACGCTTTGACATTTTGGGGGAGGAGGACTTGGGGGCCTTGGGGCACCCGCGATAGTTGGCCGTGTGGCCGGTCGTGCCGCAGAGGACACAGCTCGGTGGCTCAGTGCAGAGCGCGCGGTCCTTCGGCCGTGGGCACTCTGCTGTGCCGTGGTCGCCCAGGCACTTAACGCACCTGGGCTTGGCGTTGCAGTGGGCCTGCGAATGTCCGTATAGCTGGCATCTGTGGCATTGGCCGACGATGCCGCTCTTGTGGGGCTTCTCGAGTTCGATCCCGGTGAGAGAGCAAATGCTCTTCACCTGGAAGATCGGGTGGAGGGTAGCTCCCTCGACAGGAGGGCAGACTACCAGCACCATGTCATAGGCCACGTTCCCACGGGCCTTATGCATCCTATGGACCTCTTTCACAGGAACATCCTGCGATTCGAGGTCCGCCTTGATCTCATCAGTGGGGATCTCTTTCGGGATCCTTCTGATGACAACACGGGTGAGTTTTTCCTCCGGGAGGGAGTAGGTGTGGAAGGCCACACCTCTCTGCCGGAGGAGCCGGGTGATCTCCCTGTAATCCCTGGAGGTAGGGAGGGTGACCTTGATACCGGTCTGGGTAGACCGGGCGTTGGTGAAACCGATTTTAAGCTCGGTGCACCACGCAGAAATTTGCGTCCATTTCCCCTTGTCCTGTACGAAGACAGGCGGGGGAGGGGGGGTTTTCCTCAACGCAACGGATTTTGACGCGGTTTTTTTTAATAGATAGAGTGATTCTTAAGGAAGGTTTGTATGTATAATAAATGCATAATATAGTAGAGAAACACTGAGAAATCTAAAAAGCGCGATAAAACCGAACTCGAAAAAAAAAGAATGACAACCGAGACCAACCGCTTAGCGGTCAAATCAAAGGCCGATATACAATACTAGCTTTCCGCCCGCGGCTTCGCCCGCGTGGAGTTCGGTTATATCGCGCTTTTTAGATTTCCCTCGGGAATATCAAATTTTTCCGGGATAAAAAGTAGCCTATTTTCTTTCTCAGGGTCTAAAGATTGTCTGTGCCAAATTTCATCGAAATCGGTTGAGAGGTTTCATCGGGAAATCGTAACAGACACAGACAGACAGAGTTACTTTCGCATTTATAATATAAGTATGGATGTAAAGAAAATCCTGTCCGTTCCGTGAAGGTAAACTGATTCTACTAATGCCTACAAAGCCGGGCTAAACTTAAAACAAATCCCTAAAAAAATAACATTATTTCGCAAAAAGAAGTAACTAAATACATGTGCGTTAGGCAATAGGTACATGCGCGAGCGAAGGGGGGCAGGGCACGCGGCACGCGGTCGTATCGCTATTCGCTCATAATAATACCGTCAAAAGTGGTGTTGTCACTTAATAAAAATTCATCAAATTCTGGGGAAGTAGGTAGTAAAGTAAGTAGTAATTAATTCACGGAAAAAAAGATAATTTGAAAATTCATTAGTATTGTTACTATGATGATTATGTAAAATTTTATATTTTATTTGGTCATGTGTATAAGTTGTTTGTGAGGCTCTGGGGTCCTACTCTCTAAGTCCGTCATGTCTGTACTTTGGAATTTACTCCCGATTGTTTCTGACCGGCAGAATCATATCAGGAAAAGGACAGCTGATCTTGATGAAGCTTATGTGCGTAGGTGACAGGAAGTAGTAAGTGACCGTAAAGAACAGGGAGCTGACATCGCCTCGATACTTACGTGATGATGAACTCTGTGTTCATGAGCTTCTTTTGTATAAGTACATATGTTTAAGACTTAATTTTGTATACCTATACAACTTAATTTTTTGTTTATTCGAAACCCGAAACACGTGTCCAATATTTTTAAGTAAAGAGTCTATGTACAAAATTTCAAAAAGATATCATGAAAACCCACAAAGTTATGTGCTTGCTATTCTACTTGGTTGTCCCAACAAAAATATGGTCAAAGCTCCGCTCGGGCGGGCGAGCGTGGCGTCAGCTGTGGCGCGAGCGCAAGTACTATGATCTATCGTAAGCGTAACCGCTCGGTAACCGCTCTGCAACAATTTCTCAGTTTTCGCATAAATAACAATAAATTATTCAGATTTCGCATAAACAATAATAACGTTATATATACAACGTGTAACATTAAGGGTAACATAACAAAGGCATGGCATCTTTACATGATATCAAACGATATTGGAAGGGTTTTTTAATCCTATCTCTTTATGTTAGGAAGTTATGAGGAAAAACACCGCCTGTGACAGGCTACTATCATACTAGTCGCACAGAGATATTGAAGACATTTATCGGATTTTGGCAAGTATCGTGACGGGTAACGAGTAGTTATTAGCGTATGTAGTGTGCTGCCACGTTTGTTATGATTTGATTATATGAAACACACGAAACCGAAAATTTGGTACTTACCAATTTTTTGAGTATTTTATTTTGAGTTGAAACCCTTCCGATATCGTTTGATATCATCTAAAGATGCCATGCCCTTGGTACATACCAAGGGCACACCAAGGGTACATATATAGGTACCCTTTTTGTTACACGTTGTATAATATACATACATAATATATTTACGGTTCCGTGGTTTAGGGTTGACGGTTTTAACCAAATCTCTCATTTTTATAGCTCCAGGAAATATGGTGAGCCTGTCATCAGGTCGGGGTATCCAGGTGGTGTCTCCGAGCGAGGACCACACCTTCTTGCTGGACGAGGACGCTCTGCAGAAACTGCTCCTGCGAGAAGATGTGAAGGACAGGCCTGTGGTGCTGGTGTCAGTGGCGGGGGCTTATCGGAAGGGGAAGTCCTTCCTGCTTAACTTCTTTTTACGGTACTTGGATCAGACGGTGAGTTGGCAACGTGAGGAGTAGACTATGTCAATAATGGGTCACAAACACGATGCCGTTAAAGGACAATGTTCTTTAGAATAATATTTTGTTTTTTCATCCTATATTAAAGATCTCGATATTGCCTTGGGGTTGTGGAGGTCAGACGGCAGTCGCTTCATGGAAAATATCGAAGTTTGGCTAAAATCAGCAGTTAGACTGGTAAAGCGGACCCCAGGTTCCAAAGCTGAAAAAGCTTCGGATGCGACTGGGATTAACGCGAGATGATGATGATTAAAGATCTCCAGAGTTGCAACCACCCATGATGAATGCTTCTTATGTCCTTCGGATGAACGAGTGCTTATCTGAAACATTTGTCTTTTAACAGTACAACAACGGTGTAGGTGAGGGTGAGTGGCTGGGGAAAGAAAGCGATCCCTTGAAAGGATTCCCGTGGCGTGGCGGATCCGACCGACACACCACCGGCATACATCTCTGGTCCCAACCCTTCAAAGCTTCCCTGGCTAACGGAGAAAAGGTAATACTTAGCAATAGTTATGCCAGTTAAAATGTCTTGGTGGCCTAATGGTTAAAACACCAGCCTCTCAAATATGAGTGCGCGGGTTCGATTCCAGGTCAGGTAACTTTTCTAAAGATATATGTAGGTACTTTCTAAGTATATCTTGGACACCAATGACTGATGGTGAAGGAAAACATCTTGAGGAAATCTGGACTTTAAGTCAGAAATCGCCAACCTACATTGAGCAAGCGTGGTGATTACGCCCAATCCTTCTCTGTATTAGAGGAGACCTGTGCCCAGCAGTGGGATGATAAAAAGGTTGATGATGATGAGTTACGCCATACTTGAACTAAGTTGGCACATACGTGGGCTCTGTCTGGGTTACTACCCAGATTATCAGTGTGGCTTCCATGAGTTTTCTTAACGAGGCTCGATCATACGCATCCAACAACGTTAAGGGGGCCAAACGATGAGTCAAACGCGGTCGATATCGATGACGTCTTCGTAATGAAGACTGATGGTAGCCACACTGTCGTTTATGTGTTTATGTCCAGATTGCAAGGTTTTCAACTGAATCAAAAGTCTAATTCACCGTCACTGTACTATGAGTAAGAATGTATTGTAAGCTGTTCTGTGTCTACATTTCTTCCATTATTTTGAAACTATATGTGTCATATTGCAGGTTGTGATCCTGCTTATGGACACTCAGGGTACCTTCGACAGCAGCTCAACAGTGAAGGACAATGCCACGGTGTTCGCGCTGTCCACCATGCTCTCCTCCGTCCAGATCTACAACCTGTCGCAGAACATTGAGGAAGATGACCTGCAGCACTTACAGGTACAGAAGAAACTTCACTTTGTTTTGGATATTGGACTATGATGACTTATAGTGACGAACTAAAAATAAGACCTCATCATGTTCTATCTAGCTTTTTCCCAGCTATTTTGGAATTGACTTCCATTCTAACTACATTCACCGGCACCCTAATCTCGTAATAGACTATTAATCGGAATCTGCATCATTTTGAAGCAAATTTCGAAACCATTGCTTCATAAATTGGAACAATTTCAAACCTGTCAAATTGAAACCGATTTCGATTGATGTTTCGTAATTGCCCCGCAGTATTTTGGAACGAGTGCCAGTCTGACCTCCACAACCCAGTAACTGGATAATAGGATACCTCTTGGCAAGACTGGTGGTCTCTCTCTTCTCTCTTTCTTTTTTGGCTTCGCACGGTTTATGCATTTAGCCAATGTCACGTAATGAATTATTCATGTCGAAAATAACGGCCGCGTGTACCGTCTTACGAGGGAGGTTTGAGGCAAAGTCATGATCTGGCCACTATGCTGCGATATTTCACTGTTATTTATGAATTATTTACTGAATTCACTTCTTACTACATAAATCACGTACTTTTATTTAGTAAACAACACTATAAATAATTTTAAAAGTCCAATGAAAAATGAGCGTGACACACTTTTTTTTTTTATATAGTATATTATAAACTAGCGCTTGACCGCAATCCTGCCTGATGGTAAGCAGTGACGCAATCGTTGATGGTAAACCGCACTAGTTTATTAGGAGCCTATTCACTTTAGCCTTGAAGACACTCAAATTGTAGTCCGACGGAAACACCGCCGCTGGCAAATTATTCTAGTCCCTCGATGTACGCGGTATAAAGGAGGAGGCGAAACGCTTCGTCCGGATCGTAGTGGTGTTAACAACGTAAGGGTGGCAACCAGCCGTACGACGGGTCATCCGCTGGTGGAACGGAGATGGGGGAATTAAATCATGCAATTCCATCGCACACTCCCCGAAATGCATCCTATAGAACACTGAAAGGCTACTCTACGCATGTGCTCTAGGCTTTGGAGACCGTCTCGAGTTAGATCAGGGTCACCAATCAGCCTCTTTGCACGTCTCTCCACTGAATCCAAAGTGGCCAGGTGACACTTGGCAGCACCAGCCCAAATGTGGCTGTAGTACTCCACACACGAACGGACCTGTGCTTTGTACATGCTACATTCCGAAAAGTAGGAGCCAAGGTGAACGGGCTCCTTTTGGCGGTGAAAAGACACGCCTGTGTTTTGGCGGCATTGAATGCTACAAGATTGGCATTGCCCCATTCGGAGACTGCCTGCAGTGCAACACTCGTTCGTTCAACCATGGCCTCTCTTTCGGACCGGATTGATTCCCTACTAGCCCGAGCACCCGGCAGGTATCTCTCTACAACTGTGCTGTCATCTGCATACCCATAGATACCAGGAATCAGCAGATCATTAATATGCAGCAGGAACAGAGTTGCAGAGAGAACAGACCCCTGAGGAACACCGGCATTAGTTGACATGGGCTCAGTCCACTCCTTGACTTTCCCGCCAAAACTCCGACTGATGGTCAGACCTTCGAGCTTCTGACTACCCGCAACCACTGTCAAAGATCTACGGATAACAGCCGGCTTAGCGGAGTTACCAAGGCACAGATAAATTTCGGCACGTGAAGATGATCACCCGCTAAACGCCGTGCTCAAGTAGTTTTCATAAAAGTTACTATTTGCCCCTCGCGGTTTCACCCGCTTAAGTAATAACTAGTAATGTAAAAATTAGATAAAAACCTATTCTCATGCCTAACGAATGTATATAAGAAATTACAATAAAATCGGTTCAGACGTTTAGAAGGAGTTCGAGGACAAACACTGTGACAGAATATGTATATAAGTACTAGATTGACGCTTAAAAGTGACAGACTTACTTAATTTATTATAATTATCTGCGTTCCAGCTTTTTATGGAGTACGGACGGGTGGCGAAGGAGGACATCGAAGGCAAGCCCTTCCAGCGGCTACAGTTCCTGGTGAGAGACTGGTCCTACCCATACGACCATCCTTATGGAGCCGTGGGAGGCGAGCAGCTGCTCAAGAAACGGTTGACGGTAGGTAACTTAATTTAACCTCTTAAATATCCTATGAACGTATGAACCCACTGGTTCAAAATTAAACCTTCGAAACTACAATAAATATAACCATAGTGCGCTTATATGCAAACGGATCCTAATAAGTGACCTCTTGACAAATAAAATACGGTTCACTTTAAGATAACGAGTTATTGTCAGTTAGGGCCAGTTTTTTGATCCGCAGGTAAACTCAACTAACTGGTAAAATGTAACCAATGTTTGGTAAAATTGGGAAAAGTTTTTTGGATCAATTATTGGCTTACTTAAGATAATGTTTGTATTTGTGAACTGACATAGTTATCATGTCTGTCGCCAGGTCCGTGAGGGGCAGCATGAGGAGTTGCAGCGGGTGCGTATGGATATCGCACGCTGCTTCGAAGATGTTACCTGCTTCCTGTTGCCATACCCCGGATCTAAGGTGTCCACAAATCCAGAGTTCAGAGGAAAACTATCTGGTAACGAATACTTATTTGTTTGTTCTTTGTGGGTGCTCTCGAGGTACACCGCCGCCTTACTATGTGGACGTTACAGGCGCGTTTTTAACTAATGTTTTGCATTCCAGACATCGACGCGGAATTCAAGTCGTGTTTAAAGCAGTTAGTGCCAATGCTGTTGGCCCCACAGAACCTCGTCACCAAGAAGATCGGTGGACAGAAGGTGAAGGCGCGTGACCTGCTCAACTACTTCAAGAGCTATGTCGACGTATTCAACAGTGAGGAGCTGCCAAATCCCATGACTATATTGCAGGTAAGCATCCTAATACTTCTTCTGTGGGTCGATGGCATGACTGGATTTTATATTGCTGACCCCAAACTTTACCACTTACACGGTATCGTCAGTGGCAGCACAGAGTTAATTTGACTGCACATTTTGTGACACAGAGTGCAGGATACGAGGTGGAACATCCCAAAAATAAAGGGGTAAATAAAAGTAGTCAATGCATATCAAGGCCAGCTTTGTTAATGTCCTGTAACAAAATAAAACGGAACAAGAAAAAGAGTTTACCTATTTTGTACATTAGGGACAAGAGGCTTTTGGGCTGCAATTGAACAGCATGGGTCTATAATAAGCCATTGATAAACCTTGACCCGGCAGTATAAAAAAGGCAAGCAGTGAAATGCAAAGTTTTCAAAGTACGTTATTTAAGTTTCAAAGTTTTTAAACGTTAGTTAATTTTGGTGTACTGACCCGGGAATTTTTCATAACGATTTTAGTATAGAATTCTCCACAGATTCCAACTTTCGTGAACCGTCCTCCTATCAGCTTTTAGCAGTGCATAGATTTTATAATCAACACTTAGTCCTCACTTATTCCCAGGCCACAGCTGAAGCCAACAATACATCGGCGTCATCAGAAGCCCGCAACGTGTACGAGACCCTGATGGAGGAGGTCTGCGGCGGCACGAAGCCGTACATGAACCAGGACATGCTGGATGAAGAACACAGGAAGAACCTTAACAAGGCGCTGCATGCTTTCGACAGTAAGAAGAAGATGGGAGGCGAAGAGATGGCGGCTAAGTTTAAGGATCTTCTTGTAAAGGTTAGTTTTAGATCAACTACTAGACCAAAAAAATGCCATGATAAATTATTTAGGTACATACCTATAAATATGTACGGAACCTCGTGCTGATCCGATTTTTTTTTTTAATTTCGGATACCACCCACCAGACAAAGTCTTACCGCCAAGCGATCCGTCGTGTTCCGGCATGATGTCTGGTGAAGCCGTACGGAGGACGGGTCTGAGCAGTTGTGTTGCGATGTGTGCCGGGTACGATGTGCCTAATATTGTTGTGTCGGGAGTTTGGTCGTGGAGGGTCTCCAGATCATCCTCTGGCGCAGCATCGTTGGTCGTGTTGTTGGGTTAAACATTGCATCACCTCGCTCAACTGCCGTCTTCCTTCCTATTCACTCAGTTTTTTTGAGTGAATAGGCTTAATAAGCTGGTGCGCTTTACCATCAACGATTGCATCACTGCTTACCATCAGGCGGGATTGCAGTCAAGCACTAGTTTATAACTAATAAAAAAAAATAAAAAAAGCTATTCCATCACCTAATACAATCTGCCAAGGTATTGTCGTCCCAAATCAATACCTGCCATAGCTTCATGTGTGTGCTCAATAAAAAGTTATCATGCGAATGCAGTGCTCAATTGCCGATAATTGGGACGCATTCCGATTTTCAGCCTATAGCCGATAAGGGACATTGGTTAGTTACATTTGCTTGTCGTGCTCAAGCGGGAAGCTTCATAATGTACAGAGGATCTCTCCTGATGAGTTTCTGTAAAATCATTTCCTATATTTCCTTCAACAGGACCTAGAAGATCTGTACAAACAGCTGTCAGCGCATAACGAGGGCAAGAACATGCACAACATGCTCAGCACGCCGCTGGTGTTCCTGGTGCTGCTGACCGTGGGCTACCTAGTGAGCGTGCTCGGCACCACCTTCGGGGTACAGACGGTGGTGGCGTTGGGGCAGATCGTCGCCATGGGTGCTGCTGGCATGCTGGCCGTTTGGTTGTATACCAGGTGACTGTGATACAATTGATTTACGATTACTTTGCCCTTTCAATTTGCTGCAGTCGATCCCTCATTATACTGGTGGCCATTGGACATTATACTGGATCAATTGTTTGTTAGAGGCTACTCAACAAGCGCATGCAGGAGGCTGGTGAGTTGGCAGACCTGTGTGTACCTTGGTTGAGAGTTCTTACAACCTTGAAGCGGGCCAATCGATGAATCAAACGCGGTCGATATCGACGATCGAGTCTCGTAATGTAAACTCATGGTAGCTACACAGGTCAAGTACAATGCGGAGAGGTATGAGTCTCTGACAATACCCTCTCCTTTAGCTGACTTGCTCCCAGCCACCCCAGCCTCAACTTGTTACACCTACTCCCTTAACAAATCGTCAGTAGGTGCCTGTACTAATTATGATAACATTAGTAAGTACAAACAATTTGATTAGCACTAGTTATGTATTTTCTGACAAATTTGGTCAAGGTTTTAATAAATAATTGTTTTTCCGGTGCCAGTATTAGTCAATTAATTAGCAATATTAAATTGTCAAAAATAAGCCCAAGTTCAACTGTTACATTATTAAATGGTTAAATGTAAGAAAAAAGGACATAATTGAATATGTCCATTTGATGTGACATCATGTGACCATTTGGTAAGACCAATAATTGTAAATTTATTATTTGTGCCTTGCCTTATTCCCGTTACTTATCCAGGGAGCAAAATAGGCATAAATATTTATAATTTAAATCTGTTTATTTATAGTAGGACTTGTCATCACAGTCAAACTATTTTGATTTTAATCAATTAAAAAAAAAAAAGGATTATTGCGTACACATTATGCAAATTGACAAATTATAGTATCTATTTTAGTAGGAGACAAATTGCTAATCTTTTGGCATATGATATACAGAATGACACTGGTACTTGTAGTGCCCACTGGTTGATGTTGTAAACTCGTATGCGTGCTAGTTGCACAGTAAACTCTACTTGAGAGATGCAGGATTTACGTGACGTCAGTATGACGAGTTGTGGGTACCGCTACAGTTCCCGTCAGGTTTTATCATAGGATAATATATTTTTATTATTATATACTTCGCAGATGGACTGGCAGCGGCCGAGAAATCGGGATGCAGCTGGATGATATAGCTATTAAGATTAAATCCAGCCTGAGTTTTGTAAGTATCTCTCTTGTCCAAACGAACCTATTATTATTTTTAAGCCTACGACATCATTTCTTAGGAACGCCGTTTACTCTTAAGAGCAGAAACCTTGACCAAAAGGTATGCTCGAATAGCGACAATTAGCTTCCTCAATACTTGGGACTTTTAAAACTATTACCAATCTCCGGGTTGTATTAACAACTTTGCATTTACCTTCAGAAACTGTTGTGTTATTTTAAATTATACCTTTTCCCAGGTGATGCCACCCAAACCCAGCCACCTCTCAAGTAGTTATGAGCACAGCAACACAACCACATCGCAAACTGAGAAGAAAGATAGATAATGTTTCTACTGGAGTCATGAAATGCTGGGCGGTTGGTGGTGACACGTATGTCATACGGTATCTGCCATAACAAAAAACCAGATGTAAAAAGAATTACCGAAGACAAAGTCACCTTGAGGTACCCCTCATTAAGATAAAAACATGTACTGAACTGGCACCTCCTGGATAAGAGATGTGATGTAAAGATTTAAACCTTCAATATATCCGATATTTGAAGGTCGAAATCTTTATTACTTAACTTTAAATACCCCCCAATGTCACTCCGTTTGATGCACAGAACGCCTAGTCAATGGCTAAGTGATGAGTACTATTACACCTGTATTATCCGTAAATTACATAGCCATTAAGTTACAGTAAAGTCAGAAACCCGTTATATTGGTATATTTACAGTATATTCGATTCGAGTTCCATCAAAAATTCTGTAAATACGTACTTGACAACATCACCCAGTAAATTAAAAAAAAAACAACAATTCGTTTGAAAAACAAGATGGCGGCATTGGTTCCGATTTTAGCTACGCGCTAAAAGATTCTTGTTGTGCAGTTTTATAGAGTTGTGATTCTACTGTTGAAACTCAGCATGACTGCTGGGGTAAGGGTCATTAGAATAGATGTGATAATTTATGTTCACATAATAGGTATTATGTAACGAAAGAAAGTATGTTTTGTAAGTTAATGTTAAAACCGCAATTTTGATTTCGTTATCTTATGATTAAAAAGGCCAAGCCCTTAAAAAAATATGTACCTATGTCTAGTACCTGTCCGCTGAAATGTTATTAGGGACTGACTTCTTCAAGACCGAATAACTTGATCCGATAAATACCTAATTTTGAATTTGTGACTGTTTTCTATAAAACTGTCAGGCCAATTTTGTTCCCTGAATACACTGGAATACACATCAAACACTGGAAAACTTAAGTGTAAATAAATTGTGAGAGTGCCAAAGTGAAGGAAAGGATTTTTAATAAAAAGTCGAATAGGTACAGGAGGTAATTGTATTATAAAAAATATATAATGTTTATAATAATTATATGCAGTCATTATCGATGTTGCTACAGTAAAATACGGCACATGTGGGTTTCTTCGCTTTGTCTTCTATTATATTGTTCAATGCACCGACCGATTAATGATACAATTATTCATTTCTAATGTAACAAAATAGAGCTTAATTGTTTCAACTGCTTAGACTTCTCAATTATATTTTAATCCTTGTTTCCATATGATGGTCTTTCCACCTCTACTATTTTCAACTTTATGCCATTATAAGTAAAGTTGGATTGAGAATGACTTCACCGCGGAAAAATGTTTTGCAAACTGAACTCTACGTGTGGGTGTTAAAGTTGTTTTTTGTAAAGAATTGTTAACAAGTTTGTAAACTAAATTGCGATTCAGATATTTTTATTATTCGGATATTTAAACAAATCACTGGCTTATTCCGAAGCCAGAGATTTGTTTCAATATCTCGCGTGCGTTACATTGATGTAATACATGTACTGTATTCTTGTACACCTTGTATTTTATGATAATTCATATTTCTATTACTAATGATGATGATACTGTTGACCTGAGCGAAGATTTTTGTGATGTTTATATTTGTAAGTAAAGTACTAATTTTATACAGTTTATATTTGTTTTATTTGACACACATCTTTCCCAAAGACGGGCAGATAAACAGGCTTACAATATACAACGCAATTTTTGTTTATAGGAAACCTGAACGTAGTTTGTTCAGAATAAGTAGGTAACTGAATCTGTTTCAATCATTTTTAAATCATGTTGTATTTTTTTCCATATACATTTATTTAGATATTGTTGCATTGTGGCTACTGAGCGCACACAGCTGACGGTACTAGGAGCACAGTGAGACAGAAACCCCCTTAGATTTTCAACTTTATCTCCAAAACATTAAGGCTCATGGTTGATCGGGAATATTTGACAGCTTCGGGTAGCTGGACCTGCTGCCGTCCGTACAATAAAAACTGTATTTTTTTTACCTAATATGTATACGTACGAAGCTCAAACTAACCTTCCTGAAAGTACCAATTAGTAACTCATTCGTCATTATGATGGGACGCAGACACCACCATCCATACTGCCCTCAGAACTACTCTTCGTCTAGTT
Source organism: Sesamia nonagrioides (assembly GCA_017933935.1). Lineage (NCBI taxonomy): Eukaryota > Metazoa > Arthropoda > Insecta > Lepidoptera > Noctuidae > Sesamia > Sesamia nonagrioides. Next base: position 350,123 of record JADWQK010002273.1, read on the forward strand.
AAAAAAATAAAATAAAAAATAAACATGACGTGTAAAAGTGATCAGTGATCCTACTTGCTTATTAAACGATTTCATTTTTTTTTTTTTTTTATAAATTATAAACCAGCGCTTGACCGCAATCCTGCCTGATGGTAAGCAGTGACGCAATCGTTGATGGTAAAGCGCACTAGTTTATTAAGAGCCTATTCACTCTAGCCTTGAAGACACTCAAATTGTAGTCCGACGGAAACACCGCCGCGGGCAAATTGTTCCAGTCCCTCGATGTACGCGGTATAAAGGAGGAGGCGAAGCGCTTCGTCCGGATCGTAGTGGTGTTAACAACGTAAGGGTGGAAACCAGCAGTACGACGGGTTCATTTCATTTCACTGGTAAAAAGGAAAACAGTTCTTCGAATGTATCATGTGTTTTTCTCGGTGGTAGGCCATGACATCGGCTGCTGGCAGAAGTTACCACCCACCAGACTGTCTTGCCGCCAAGCGATTCGTCGTGTTCCGGCATAAGGTATGGTGAAGCCGTACGGAGGACGGGTCTGAGCAATTGTGTTGCGATGTGTGTTTTTTTTCGGGGTGGAAATCCACATAGGATGTCCGCCGCCCTAGGGTGGGCGACGGGGTCTGTCAGACTTTTACTGACTAAAACCACCCCGGTGTCTCTTCTATCACAAACGCGCGTGGGGCCGCGGGAGTCTAAATTCTTCCGCAGCCCCACACTCTCGTGCTGGCCCGGTCTGTCCGGGCCTCGTCTCCGGCACGGGGTAGTGGGGTGTTAAGCTACCCCGTGCATCGCCTCAGAGGCGCGCGCTGACACTCGCGCGTGCCTCCGCCGCGGGTCCATCGAATAGGGGGCGGGGACTTCCCGATGTCCCTCGCCCCTGGACCCATTCATGGGGGCCGGAAGAGGGCGTTATCCGCCCTTCTTCGGCGCCCGGTGCGTCTTCTGCGGCCCGGGAAGGGAGTTGAGATCTCCCTCTCCCGTTCCGCAGCTTCCTTCTGCGACATCACGTCCTCGCAGAAGGACATCACCGCGTCCCACTCCCAGCCGCCGGCCATCCTCCGCACTACTGCCGGCAGCGTCAGGTCGCCTCCTACTTCATTTGTGAGGACACGGCGCTGCTCCTCCCAAGTTATACACTCGGAGAGCATGTGCTGCGCCGTATCCTCCCCGCATTGGACGCAGTGGTGGCAAACATTGCATCACCTCGCTCAACTACAGTCATTCTTCCTATGTTTTTTAAGTGAATAGGCTTAATGAACTAGTGCACTTTACCATCAACGATTGCATCACTGTTTACCATCAGGCGGGATTGCAGTCAAGCACTAGTTTATAAATATTTTAATGTTTACTCGCCAATTTACGAAGCTAAAATAAAAACTGATTTTTATATTTTACTTTATTTCATAAAAAAATCAATATGAAAACCTGGATATATTCCCCGTAATAAAGGAAAGAATTTTAAATTTATTAGACGTGTGTTCTAGAAGGCACATCCCCATTTGTCTCCGAATGTAATCCTTCTACTTCATATCAAGTAGTTGGCGCTCGTGACACGTCAAAATCCTTCCTGATATAAGGATGTCTAGATTTCTATGGTATTTATTTTTATATTCACTGTGGTCGAGTTACACGTGCTGTTAAACTCAAGCGATACCTGCATAATTTATTTCGTTTACTTACAACAAATACAATTAATAAAAGCTAAATACCTGGTTTTCTGCGTTTTTTTTTTATTATAATGTAGAGTAAATGTCTGTTTTACACAGATGTAACAGTCCTTTTTTTAATGGTGTCGCAAAATCTATGCGCAAAATACTCGCAATTATTTTTCTAGTTTGTAGAAACTAATAGAAAACGGAAGAAAATTCCCAAAACGGAAATTGACGACTTAACGGAATGTCAAGACGACGATCAATTTCAAAATTCTGATTCAGACTTGAACAACTCACATAATTCGTCATATTCACAGTATTTTTTTTTGTTGTAAGAACACGTGTGCCAACTCAAGATGTAAACATTGCACTACACTAAAATGCACAAAGTCACTATGACCTTGAAACCCGTCCGCTTATGACGTCACAGATTTACTTCTATACAAGTCGGTGGCGTGTGCGGACTGAAAACTAACTAACTTTGTAGGGATGCGTTTTTCAAACGGTGTTTCACTATCGACAATAATTAGAAAACCTATTTATTCTTCATTTAGGTGAATAAAACCTAGTTTATAGTGTACAATATTTACTAAATATTAATTATTTACGTCATTTTCTTGAAATAGTAGTATTTATGATCATTTCGACGAGATGAAATATAGCGAGGTCTTCATCATGTCCCATCACTGGCTTACTTGATATCAAGTAATTGGCGCTGGAGGCATTAAAATATTTTCTGGCGTTTTTGTTTCTAATGAAAATAAAACAAATAAGAACTTATTATGTGTGAAAAAGTTAAAAATATGGCTGATAACAGGGCAAATTTCCGTAAATACAAAATAAAAGGTCTTTTAAGCCATTGATCCCGGTTGCCATACGAACATCTAATGGCATTCGTTACGGGTTGTTAGAGCCCTAAAAAAAAAGTGCAACAATTGGTCTAACTGTAATGCTTCGATATCGCTTTCGGGATGTGGAGGTCAGACGGCAGTCGCCTCATGGAAAATATCGAAGTTTAGCCAAAATCAGCAGTTAGACTGGTAAAGCGGACCCCAGGCTCCAAAGCTGAAAAAAGCTTCGGATGCGACTGGGATTAACGTTGAGATCAAGAAGAAGGCGGGAAACTGAGAATGAAGAATAAAACGAATATAAATTTTTAGTCAACTTTATTGTATTAAAACAAGTATTTACATGAAACTCCTCCCGCGGTCGCAAACATAATAAACTCATCACAACCGCCATCGGTACATTGAAGACATACCTTACACAAGGATACAACTAAATAAACTATCAACTCCTCAACGAATTACTCATTACCCCATGCCAAATAAACGTAAAGAAGATTCATTTTGAATGAATTTCGATTGGCACATGCTATATAATTATTTACTTATAAAAAATTTCACGATATGTTACTCCTATAGAACGTTTATTTACATTTTTGTTATAAACAACTAAGTAGGGTGTCTGTAAGTTAGCAATTGTGATGGACAGTTGTGGTCTCGAGCGTGCTGACGATTAATTTCGTGAGATTCAAGTAGGTACAAATGATTGTTGGATACGGGAGGCGGCAGTCGCTTGGTAGCATGTATGTATATGTATGTATGTATTGCTAACTTACGGTAGACACTAGTTACTATACAGCAGGGAGACACACTGAACTTAAATGTTCCTACCATTAGTCCTGCGTTTGCACTTTGATTGGCGAGGTAGTGGAGAACTGCGTTGCTAAAGTAAGTGGATATTTTGCTTTTGAAAAATCCAGATCAAGAACACAAGGCAGTCGAACCTGCGTTTTACTTTATACAATATGTAAAGAAAACCCTGTCCGATCCGTGAAGGTATTGTTAGGTATCGATAACTGATTCTACTAATGCCCACAAAGACAGGTAAAACTTAAAAAAAAATCCCCCTAAAAAAATAAATATTATTTCGCAAAAAGAGGTAACTTAATACATGTGCGGTATGCAACCCCTTTCCGCGGGCGGCGGGGGGCAGGGCACGCGGCACCTGTGACGTGGTCGCGTCACTATTCGCTTATAATAATACCGGTGTTGTCACTTTTTTAAAAATTACCAAATTTCGGGGAAATTGGAATTAATTCCCGGGAAAAAAGGATTATTTCAAAATTCATTAGTATTGTTACTATGATGATTACGTAAAACTTTATATTATATTTGGTCATGTGTTTACCTAACCTTTATTATCCTCATGGGTCGGACAGGGTTTTCTTTACATATTGTATATGCGCGTTCTTCATATGGAGGCAGAACTACAAAACCACTGGCTACCTCCCTTATATACTCTCTTCACAGTGTGCCATCCCCATTACATAAAACCGTGAAAGATCCCTAATTTTGAGCATAATCGACTAAACTTTTGAACACACGAAGACTTATTTAAAGAAAAAACAATAAAAAATTTAACCAACATGATTCACTATACATTAATTTCGGATTCCAGATTTATAACAAAAATAAATGTTTAGATGACAGCATTAAGTACATGATTCTTTTTACAGTGCAAGGCAACAAGTGTTAGAATACGTTTCGAGACTAAAAGTGAGAAAATAAAACCTGCTTTGTGCATCATTAAAATCTATAATTACACAAAATTATTACTCTGATACACTAACTAATCAATTTGTTACTTTATCTTATTGCTTTATTATTAAACCTATACCATCTTTGTAAATAGTAAAAACCATAAGAATTTTCCTTGCGCAGTACACCGCGGGGCCGACCTGGAGCCGGCCGCGGTGCACTGCCCTCATTGGACCTTGTCGTATATAATAAATGCAAAATTTATCATATTTTGCTTATTTCTCAAATAGATTAGATATCGTAGATTTTATCACATGTCTGTGGCAATCCTAGTTTTGGTTGGCTTTAAATTACTCTACGGAATTTCCAATCTCTAGATTTTGATGGATAAATATGACGGTTGAAATATTTTATATAAAAAAGCAGTCAAACTGTCATATTTATTCCTCAGATAGAATTCTGTGATGAATTGATGGATTGAAAAGTCTGCGGTGACATTTATTTTTGCTGCGGCTTTTCATGCCATTTGAGATTTGACCCGAAGATTATGGTTGGCCACATGATAATTACATAAACACATAATGTAATATACACCAGATAACAATGATATTGAAACAGATATGTCGTAACTAACAGACTACAACGCTCGTCATTTATAAACAAAACTACAAGTGATTTCAATTAACGATAGGGAAAAACAAGTTAACAATAGGGAAAAAACAAGTTAAAGATAGAAAAAGTTTAACATTTAAGGCATTACTTTTAAAAAAATTTAGCGTTCAATTTGATTACATTTGTTAATACAGTATAACAGTTGAAAGTTCCGAATTAGTATGCAATATTTTATAAAAAAAAAAACATATAATAACCTCTTTTGGGCCTCCAGGGCCTCGTAATATATTTAGATGACGAGCCCCTTTAGGATTAAAAAAGCCACGGTTGAAGTAGTTGTCCAAAACCACGACAGCAATTGCAAACATAACTTTAAGTAATTTTTTGAATAAACTATATAATAGAGACAGATGAAATAAAACAATTACGTCACAATATACAAAGATGTTATGTAAAGTGAAATGATATTTGAACGTGTCACACATAAGGCAGTTAAAACAGACAGATTTAGAAAGAAATAATATACGAATCATGGAGCTAAAATATGAAGAAATAACGAGAAAGAAGAAAATTGGGGAAAATTTGTTGATTACTATATTTCAACTGAAGACATCATCTTCACTAATAAGCACAGTTTGATAACACATGCTGTGGGAAGAACTTCTGGACAATTTAATAATAATTTGCACGGGACAGTAACCTAAAAGACTAAAATCAATTAAGATTGATTGGTAAGACCAAGGGGTATTGTATTGTGTTCCCTAGTAATTGGGTTGCGGAGATCAGTTAATCCCTCCATATAAAATACAGCTATTGAGCTGAACCTGGTTAGACTGAGCGCAGACTCCAAAAAAGTTGGGCAAAGGCTTGGGAGACTGATGATTGTGATTATGGATAACACGTGCAAACGAGGTTACATTAGAACACAGTACTAGTAAAACATAGAAAATATCGACAAATACAAAAAATATTTATCTTTCTATAACTTGGGCACTTAAAGAAAAGATCTGTAAATGGCGTCCGCGCGCATGCGTTCTCGCTCACTCTCTATCGCTGTCTATACTCACACAGTGAAGTAAGAGCTGCAAAAAAATAACAATCAGTCAGGATTCGCTTTCCAAGCTACTTTGACGCACTCCGAGTTATCGTTACTTTCGTTCCGCTAAAGTCTCTGTTATTTTGTTGATATTATTGTTTTTGTTGAGTTTAATTGTTATTTGTTTGCGTTACGTTTGATTGTTATTTATTTTTGTTAAGTTTTTAGTACTAACGTTGACATTTTATTATTTTATCATTTGGTTTGTGATTGAACAATGGCTTCACGAAAACGTGGAAAGATTCTACATAGTGATGCGCGTGAAATTGTTTACAACGTGATAAAATACTTTGAAGAAGAGAAGAACTTGGAGCGCTACCATCCGCTCAAGTACAGCGCTGCACGCGCAGCGATGGCGACTAATTTATCGATGTCTACTACATCGAAAATTAAGAGAGAAGGTAATTACCAATAAACTATCAGTTTGTGCTTAGCTCTGTTCTGTCTATAATATGTTTTTTCAGTTAAATTTACCATCTATATCACCCAGATGTGACATTTTTTGTTTTTGCTTCGCTGTTATTAGTAACAAAGTTAAGTTAACTTCTATAAAGTGTTAAGTTCTTTGAAGTTAACTTCCATACTAAAACATACTATTAAACTGATACTAAAAGTATCCAAGAAACTCGGATAGCATGCTTATTGTCATCAAAACTTAAATAAACTTAGGATAACGCAAACAAAAATCGACCTTTCATCATATTGATAGCCTGGGCGACTCAGTACCCAAGGTGCATTATCATAGTAATTTATTCTTCTAACCTAATAATCTCTGGACTCTATAGTACCCACGAAGAGCTATAGCAGAGAAAGGTATATTTTAATGACTTCACGCTATAAAAGAGCGTCCAGCATATTTTAGCATGTTTCAGTTCATAAAAACCCTAATTAAAATAAAGCCATCATATTACTATTCTATTATAATATTTTACTATTATTTCAGGTAAACTTGCAAAACAAACCAACACTAAAATCCGTACGCCGAGTAAGGGTAGAAAAGGCAAAAACAATACGCGTGTCCCCATGGATAACTTCAGTTTATGTGCCATTAGAAATATTGTGGCCTCAATATATGACGTTCGAAAGGAGGTACCTACGCTGAACAAGATTATGGCATCAGCAAAAGCTGATTTAAACTATACAGGCTCCAAAACGACGTTAAGAAAGATTTTAAAAGAAAAGCTCGGATTTCGATTTAAAAAATGTCGCCAGAACCGAATGGTGCTCATAGAGCGCGATAATATAAAAGCCTGGCGAGTGAAATATTTACGCCGCCTCCGACAAAATGATGCCATGGGTGCGGAAAAAAGAAAGTTGTATACATGGATGAGTCGTGGATCCATGCTCATTATACTGTCAGCAAGTGCTGGCAGTCATCCACCAACGAAGGCATTCGAAAAAATGATAGTCCTGGACAAAGGTGGGTGATGGTTCATGCCGGATCAGAGGATGGGTTTGTGGAGGGTGCAGGATTATTATTCAAAGCAAAATCAAAAAAAGGCGACTACCATGACGAGATGGATGGTAATAACTTTACAAAATATTTGAACGAAAAACTTATACCAAATCTGCCTCAAAACTCCATTCTCGTCATGGATAATGCATCTTACCACAGCATGCAGTTGGATAAAGCGCCAACGACTGCAACCCGCAAAGCGGATATAAAGAAATGGATGCACGAGCACGGTGTGGCATTCGAAGAAGACTGGACTAAAGCAGAGCTGCTCGTGCATCTAAAACACCATCGCCCCGAAAAAAGTATGTGGTAGACGAACTTCTACGTGAGCATGGCCATGAAGTTCTCAGACTCCCTCCTTACAACTGCGACCTGAACCCCATAGAACATGTTTGGAATTTAATAAAACAACGGGTCGCAGATAAAAATGTGGAGCAACACGAAAATAAAATTGAGGACTTGACAAAAGAGGCCATAGCTTCAATTACACAAGACGAATGGAAGAAACAAATAAATCACATAAAGAAAGTCGAAGAAGCATACTGGAATCGCGATGTAGGCAGGGAGAGTGAACTAGAGGATTTCATTATCAGTGTGGGCATGAATAGCGACACCGAAGATGAAAGTGACGAATGTGACGACCAAGACTGTGAAAGTGACCAGTCCATGGATGATTATAACGAATTGATGGAGGGGATTGAACCAATAATGGGTTCAGATGATCCAGATATTGCTGGGCCAAGCGGTTTATAAAACCTTTTTCTCAGATATTTTATCAGGTATTTTTATAATTAATAAAGACAAATTTTAAAATCCAGTATTTTATGTACCTTTGCTCCTTACTTAGTAATATTATTTTTACTATTATTGGCTAAAAGAATAATTTAATATTAGTAATATAATTATATAATATTTGACAAACTATATTACAATTATATAATAGAATATTAGCTAAAAAAATAATTAACTGTATAACAACACACTCAAGAAAGTGATTTAATTTAGTTTCGTTTCGTGAGTAACTGTATAGTTGGTGGAGGTATAATTATGTAAACAATCACAGTAGTCGAATGAAAATAACTAGCTACAAAAATATCTCTTTTTATTCGACCAAGTAACTGGTTATGTTACGTTTCTTGAAAAAGGCGTAACGACCCATAGAACCAAACTTGTTTTGTAAACCGTACCATAAGTAGCCGCCGCCATTTTCAGATCTTTTCTTTAACTGCGCGAGTTATACCCAAAAATATTGTATTTCATCCTTCTCTCGATATGTAACGCCAATTAGCTGGTCACCACAAACTTGTTACCGCGTGTTTAACTGCGATATAAAAAATGTATTCAACATTATGTGTCTACTGTTTTCATGTTTCGATTACACCGAAAACAAGTTATAAAGATTTTAAGAATACTTGTCAAAAACGTTAACAAAACATCCCCTATTCATAAAGTTTGCTTTAAGTTAACTAGTGATTAATGACTTTTAACAACACATTTTTAGCGTCACTTAACTTCAAACATCGTTTATGAATAAACACCATAGTGTTTAAGGCGTTTATTCATAAACCATGGGCGCAGCCACACTGAGGCAAGCTAGGGTGCTTGCCCCACCCTGGCTCTGATCTTAAGGTACCTAATTAAACAAAAAAAAAACCGGGAGGGTGGATAGGTTGACTGCTGCCCCACCCTGAGCTGTCTGGCTGCGCCCATGTCATAAACGATGATTACAAATGACGTGCAAACGTCGAAAATATATGGTTAAAGAGTCGCTAATCACTAGTTAACTTTAAGCAGCGTTTATGAATAAGGAGGAATATATCTGAAATAACCTCATTATAATATGTACGATATGTGTTTCAAACACATGTTGTTGACAAATCTTTTAAAAGACTTGTTAAAAACAAGCTTTAGAACTTGTTTATGAGCGTACGCGCGGCGTCAGGTTCCACCAGCGTTTAACTAAGTTCCCTTAAACCATATTCACAATACCAGGTCACATTAATGGCCTATTGGCTAAATGAAAAATGTATTTAGTACATTTTCGATCATTAATGACTAGAGTCCGACTGGTTCGAGAAATGTACTGTACATTTCTTTGGCACTTCATACTGGCTCTCGTACTAGTAGGGTTAATCTTTCAATTAATTCGGACAAGTTTGGTGTTTCTGCCTTCCTGTCTAGAGTTTCCACTTGTTCAGAGTCGAAAAGAAAATTTAAAATTGACGAAATTGTCGACTTTTGAAATTGTAAAATGGATATATCTACAAATTAAAATAGGATATTTTGTGGGTGTTGTCGGTAGTGAGAGTAGCCAGAATTATATTATTGAATAGTAGCTACACACTCAAATTTGACATTGACAAAGCCTGAAAAATTACGTGACAGTAGGGTCATTTTGATCGTACTTGCATCCCATTAAAAATATTTAGTTTTTACGGTTCATACTATTACATTAAAAATGTTTAATTTCACATGACATTTACCTACAGATATTTTAGTTAGAGTAGGCTCTGGGCCATAGTATTACCGTATTACCACAGTACAAGGTCAATCAAGGACAACAGTCATCCATATCGACAATAACCCTGACGATCAGGTCTCACTCCACCCCAGTCGGACTCACAACAGTCTCGACTATTCGGTAAAAATCTCACCGAGATAACTTGAGCGTAAAGTGGGCTGTCATCTCACGTGTTGACTATTTACAGGTCACTTTAGCTAAGTAGTGAGTTTTTTACAGAACGTCCTGCAGACTAAATGAAGACTAATTTAAAGTGTATCTACAAGTGGTCCCCGGTCGGCGCGTATCGGGCGGACGCGGCGGGTGCCATCACAACAGCTTGTGCTTCCCATTCCGTTCGCGAGCGGGCGCCGGGGTCGGCGGGCCCAGCGCTCGCTCCGCCGCCACCGCCGCCGCGTGCTCCATGCCCTTCTCGATGCACGTCTGGTACATCGGCTTCATTAACTGCAGATGATAAAAGGGTTAATCAATCAATTCGTACATTGAATACCTTACCAACTAAATCTCGACGGGATTTTCCACAGGCATAAGTTTATAGACTTCTTGAAAACTTTCATCCCATATTTTACCCCTCTGGGGTGACAGATTATTAAAAATATTTTCGTAATACTCATTTTAATTATAATTATGGACCTCTCGTATCCAAAAAAGGGGGAGATTATCTGGTTCAGAGTCACATATAAAATGTTATTGGTGTCTACATTAAATCATTAAAATGTATAAATAATAAAACGAGTAGTGACTGATGACTCACATTCTCCCACAGACCGTTGGCGACGTCGTCTATTGTGACGCCGATCTCGCGCATCTCTCCGCTATACCTGCAACGAAAAATTATGTTTATAAACAATGGTCGTTCTAATATCGTTAGATATCATCTAAAGACCTTGGGTCCTTGTTAGATACCGTCTAAAGACCCTGTCCACTCCTAAGTATACATATACTTTTTCCGTTAGCATTACACATTGTATTTTGTTATTTTTTTAAATTTTTTCCGGACTAGGAATTGCTCCTGTATCGTGGCTGCGTTTCCAAACATATAAAGTCACATAATAAACAGCCTGACCTAGAACAACTACTTGTAGATCATACAAATATTTGTTCCGTGCGGGAATCGAACCCGCGACACGCAGCGCAGCAGTCAATAGCTTAACCACTGCGCTAACAGTGCAGAGAAATAAATGTTATAGTGTCAAACCTCAACTTCATAGCGCAACCTATGTAAGTACACAAAAAGTTGGTGTATTGAGCGTTAATTGTAAGCCATGAGGTCGATTTCAGATTTTTTATTACACATCTGCATACTTGTAATAAGAAGCATGCTGTACCTGATGTAGGCCCACAGCACCAACGTGAGCAGCGCCACTCCCATGGTGAGGTTACAGAGGTTGGCGAGTGGGTAGATTCCCACCAGGCCGAACACGCCGCTCAGCACGTAGAACACGAGCGCCAGCGCACAGAACACGGAGGGGGTGCGCGCCGCCTTGAAGATGTTCTTGGACTCGTTCTGTGCGCGGAACTGGTTGAATTGTTCGTCTAAATCCTGTGAAAAACAATATGATGAAGTTACCTGTATAACGTGGTCGAATGATATGACACAGTAGAATGTCATTCTTGCGAACCCTTATCTTAGACTTACGACTGGATACCGAAATTGTCACCAGACTTAGCTGTTCAATTTGTGAAGATTTTTACGGGTTTTGACAGGAAAGCTAAGATGAATGTTACGCTCATTTTTCATTGGACTTTTAAATTATTTATAGTCATCATCATCATCATCCCAGCGTTAATCCCAGTCGCATCCGAAGCCTTTTTCAGCTTTGGAGTCTGGGGTCCGCTTTTACCAGTCCAACTGCTGATATGGCTAAACTTCGAAATTTTCCGTGAAGCGACTGCCCTCTGACTTCCACAACCCGAAGGCGACATCGAAGCATTGCAGTTAGACCAATTGTTGGACTTTTTGAGGGCTCCAACAACCCGTAACGACTGCCTCTAGATGTTCGTATGGCAACCGGGACCAACGGCTTAACGTGCTTTCCGAGGCACGACCAGACCAGTGCAAATGTTCATATTCATGCATACAAATACTTGCACTGTGCGGGGATCGAACCCGCGCCACCTTGCGCAGCGGCCGCGTCTGCTACCGCTACGCCACGGAGGCTGTCAACATAACGTAACGTGTGGCGGGTTTTAAATTATTTATAGCGTCGTTTACTAAATAAAAGCGCGTGATTTATGTAGTAAAAAGTGCATTCAGTGAATAATTCATAAAGAACATTGAAATATCGCACATCATGGCTTTGCATCAAATCTCGTCGTAGTCGGCTTACGCGGCCGTTTTTTTCAACTGTCATTGGCGATAGCCGCCATTGTTGTGATATAAAATTTTTAAACAATTTCTATAATTTGTTACACGTGTTATAGGCAAAATTGTGGTATCTAATCACAGAGGCCATTGAAGAGTTGAAGTAGTATTCACTCTAAAGAAAAGAAGAAAGAAGACTGATTTTTTTAATCATCTGACAACTTTATTCGAGACCTAATATTGATTTTTTTTTTTATTAATATTTTTTTTTTTAACTATTATAAACTAGTGCTTGACTGCAATCCAGCCTGATGGTAAGAAGTGATGCAATCGTTGATGGTAAAGCGCACTAGTTTATTAAGCCTATTGACTTAAAAAACTAAGGAATAGGAAGGATGACGGCAGTTGAGCGAGGTGATGCAATGTTAAACCCAAGGCCAACACGACCAAACAATGCTGCGCTAGAGGGAGATTGATCTGGAGACTCTCCACGACCAAACTCCCGACACAACAACATTTGGCGCATCGTACCCGCCACACATCGCAACACAACTGCTCAGACCCGTCCTCCGTATGGCTTCACCAGACATCATGCCGGAACACGACGAATCGCTTGGCGGCAAGGCTTTGTCGGGTGGGTAGTTTTTGCAGTAATGTCACAAAAACTGTCACATATAAATATCATTTGTGGAATAAGTTACCTGACAGTGAACAACAACAAATCAAGCCATAGTTTAAAAGTATCACATGAATGTAATCATACCAGTAGTAGTTGAGTGTGGTAACTCTGTGAGAACTCGTCGCCGCCCATCTTACGCTTGTTGTGGAAGGCGTGCAGCGCCTTGTCCTTGATGCGCACGTGTTCAGTCTCCAACAGCTGTGTCTGCAGGTAGGGCTTCGCCCCGCCGCACACCTCCTCCATAAGCTTAGTATACAGCTCCTTCGCTTCTGCGACCGCTGTTAAGTTGTTGGCTTCCGCTGTTGCCTGGAAGTTGAAGTAGGTTTTTAGAAGAACTATACTATATTATGACAACATTTACGTACTAATTACCCGCAAAGAAACTAATTATTGGATTAAATTTAATACGGAATTTCCATAGGAAATGATCTACAGGTTTATTTGTCTAGCTAGATAGCATAAAACGAACACGATTTAAAGCTACTAGCATTGTCTCATAGCAGTTTTGTCCAATCATTGTATCACGTTGCAGCTCTATTTATCAGAAAGATTGGTGATCAGTGATTACTATATGTATATACTAAGCTAAAGTTTCAAGGTAACTGCCACATTTCACAGCAAGTCACCTTAACAAATATTAATTTACATAACAATTTGAATAATTCAGTGACACAGCCCGGGACAGCCTCCGTGGCGTAGCGGTAGCGAACGCGGCCGTTGCGCAAGAAAGCGCGGGCTTGATCCCCGCACAGTGCAAATATTTGTATGAATGAGTATAAATAATTGCACTGGTCTGGTTGTGCCTCGGAAAGCAAGTTAAGCCGTTGGTCCCGGTTGCCATACGAACATCTAGTGGCAGTCGTTACGGGTTGTTGGAGCTCTCAAAATTCTAACAATTGGTTAAACTGCAATGCTTAGATATCGCCTTCGGGTTAAGGAGGTCAGACGGCAGTCGCTTCTCGGAAAATATCGAAGTTTAGTCAAAATCAGTAGTTCGACTGGTAAAGGGGACCCTAGACTCCTATACAAAGCTGAAAAGCTACTGATGCGACTGGGATTAACGCTGAGATGATGATGATGATAATAATTTGAATAATTTAAACTAGGAATGCATACTTATTAGGATCAAACTATTCATTCATTTATCATTTATCGGTCAGTCAAAAATATAAAGCTATTTTCAAAATATAATGTTTCTATTAAGAATGCAGTAACAAACACGGCACATTTAGTAAAAATACTAGGAAAAGTCCAACTTGTAGTGCCGTTTTTTTTATTCGGGCCGCCGTACTTCTCTTTTTCTAATCCTATTATTTCATAATACCCTTGGGTAATTTAAAAAATTACTATTTACTAACTAGCCATGGACATGACTGGGTATCACATTCTCGTTCTTCTACCTCCCCGTAATGGCTGTAGACACAAACTAAACAGTTTATCAAACTCACCACAAGCATACTCTTCGGCTCTGGTAGTTCATTTCCCTTGTAGATGTTCATGTACGACTTGAAGTACTGCAGCAAATCCTTGGCACGCACTTTCTGGCCGTTGATGAGCTTCGGTACCAGGTTCTGAGGAGCCAACAGCATCGGCACCAGTTGTTGAAGAGAGCATTTGAACTCCATCTCGATGTCTGAGGGAAATAAGAGATAATGTTACTGTAGTTTTAACTTATACATTCAACTTCAATATAATTTCATCAGTTTAAGAAGTTATCTAAAGGTAAACAAAATCACGTGTACAAGTCATGTGGTATTTTTGTTTACCTGTGTAAACTCCCAAAAGCGATGGAGTGTTATAATAAGTATTTTCGACAGCCTGAAATTAAAAAAATGTTTTTTGTGCACACAAACACACTTCCGACGTTAACTCGATTGTTTAAAGTTAGGGACGTTATGTCTAGTGCGACATAGGATCATCGACAAAACTATTTATAGGTAAACACGTCGTGTTAAACATTTTTCGTTTGTGTGTGTTTTACCGTTTTAGAATATCGCGTACCTTTAATTCTGCCATCGAAGTCCTGTGAGGTGGCGACGCGGATACCGGGGTGTGGCATGAGGAAGCACGCGATCTCAGAGAAGCACGATGTGATGTGCTTACGCAGGGATTGCAGCTCCGGGTGCTGGTTACTTGATACCTGGAAGTGATAAATTATTATAAGTTTCAACTTTTGTATGAACATATACCAGGATTTCCAGATTACTTTTTGTGGTAACTTCAATACTTTTTGGCACAGGCCTTAAGGCATATTTAGATTGGACTGATAGGAACTGGAAGTTGACATTAAATTAATTGGGAAAACGGTAGGCAGAAAATGACTTTTATTATAAATAAGATACTTAAGTGCGTACCTTGAGTCGTCGCTGCAGTATAGTTCGGCCGCCTTCGGCTCCGTAGGCCGCCTCGTACGGGAAGCTCCAGTCCCTCACGAGGAACTGAAGTCTCTGGAACGGCGTGCGCCCGCTGTCTTCTAGGGCCAGGCGGCCGTATTCCGTGAATAACTGGAATTATATTATTGAGAAAGTTAAGAAATATACTGGCCAAGTTTCCACAAAGTGTGGGCTAATTCTGATCCAATAGGGGGCAAAAATTACACTTACAGATGAAAATGGTTGATTATAATAGGTGTACCAATAACTTTCCGCAGTTTAACAAAAGATGTCCTCACTAAGAGGTTACGACGAAATTGTCAGATGTAAAATGTGATGTAATACGTTCGTGACTGTATCTATAGTATTTTTGTGCAAAATTGATAAGTTTTGTGTCAAATAAGCATCAAATGCTGGAACTTTTGATATACTTCTTTAATTTGAAGAAATCTGCAGCTGAGGCCCATCGAATAGTTGTAGAATCTTATGGTGAAGCTGCTGTAAGCGAGAGAAGTTGTCGTGAGTGATTTCAAAAGTTTAGAAACTGTGACTTGAATACAAAGAACGTACCTAGTGGAAGACCGAAATCGTACGAAGACACGGAATTGAAAGCATTATTGGAGGAAGATAGAAAGACAAGGAAAGACACGCCCATTACTACTGTTAAGGAGAATGTATATAAGTTTGAAACACTTAATACTAGACGTCACCAAAGCACACTAAAGACAAAAGAACACAGCACTGTACTTTTTTCAAAAAGTTGCCTCGGCATGGGTCCAAAAATTTTTAATAAACTACCAAAAAGTTTAAAAAGTATGACTAACATAAATCGTTTTAAATTACAACTAAAGAAATTATTGCTTGACAAAGCTTACTATTCTATCAATGAGTTTTTAGATGATAAGAGTTTAAAATAAAGAAATGATCAATTGTTAATTTAAATGACCAATATTGTTCTTAAATAATTTGTACGCCTTGATACATACAATTTTTTTTTATACCATGTACCATATTACCTATGTTTCACAAATAAAATACTTTGACTTTGACTACTCCAGATATGACAGAATTATTTTCCTACATGATAATATGCTCATCCGCATGTTCAAAGAACGGCGGAAACTTATTTGTACACCTAATAATACTTCAGATGTATGTTAATCAGCTAACGTATTATATTCTACCTTTTTTGAATGGTATTTCGATAGACTAGACGAAATTAGTTTCACTATCTTTAGTCAGTTATTTAGAAAGTTGAAACTAATTGCACATTCCTAAGTGTAGGTCCCTATGGAGAAGACGGGGCAAGAATTTCCATAATGTAATTTCGTAAATATGTTTTTTTTTCACCTGTAAGTGCTGCAGGTCATCCTCCTGGATGTTCTGTGACAGGTTGTAGATGAGCACGGAGGACACCATGGTAGACAGCGCGAAGATGGTGGCGCAGTCTCGCACTGTGGACTCGCTGTCGAACGCGCCTTGCGTGTCTAGCAGGATTATGGCTACCTGGAAACAGTCAAAAATAAAATAGTTTCTTTATTAAAAATTATACAATGTGGAGACAACAAAACGACAATAATAACGAACACACTGTCAATACGAATGCTTAAGAATTGAAACCATTAGAAAATCTGTAGCATCGAAATTCAATAACACATTTTTTTTTTCAAACTAAGTAGCTGTGCTGAACCAACTATAAATTTTGACAAATTTGCAAATTAGGAATGATACTAGATATACGTAGTTTAATTTATTTATAGTTTATAGATATTTTTTTGTACCTTCTCCCCATTGTCGAGCGTGGCCTTGAACACCTCAGACCACATGAGAATGCCGGTGGTGTCCCGCTCAGAGCCGCCGCGCCAGTTGAAGCCCTGCAGCGGCTCTTCGTCGCCGCCCAGCCAGTCGTTGCCGCCATCTGAACCATACTGCAACATTTACATGGTAACGTTAAAATGGCATATCTCATAGTGGTTGAGCATGTTTTATGTTACGGGTTTCGTTTCCACCCTTAGTCCTGCAGTAGACCATTGTGTGTGGGCCATGGCTGCCATTGGTGGTTATTCAAACCAGCCCACCCCAGAAGCCTATTAATTCTCCTGCCCCCTAATCGGCGAACACATTTTTGTCAAATGATTGCGACTAGTTGGGATCGTTCGGGCCGCCCATTGGTCCGTTCGGTCCAGCGATCCCAACTACTCGCAATCATTTGACAAAAATGTGTTCGCCGATTAGGGGGCTGGCCTGTTGAGAACATCTGTGTTAAGATCTTGGTGCCTCTATGGTTTTGCTTCTAATTTGGGTGACATCTGTACATTAATAAATAAACGGTTTCTTTCTTTCTTTCTTACATTCGGAAAGCACATGCGCAACTGTTTCATCAGCCTCCATGCAAGCTCTGCACGGAGGGCTGTCCGGTATGCCTATTGTGTGGAAATCGTTGAGTATGATGTAACTAGTTATTTGTGGACTGAAAACAAAAGAAGATTTACTAATTGGATCTTTATTAAGATGGGCGTCCCTCAAGGTTCTATTCTTGGTCCTTTTCTATTTGTAGTATATATTAAAGACTCTTACATGATGTTTAACTTTTCGTATGTGGTATGGGAGACCACTTAAATATTTATTTTAAATTTGTAGTTATAGCGGCAAAAGGAACACATCTTTTGTGATAATTTCAACTATCTAGCTATCACAGCACATGAGATACAACAGACAGACGGAAGGTGGAGTTTGAGTAATGTTCCCATTTTACCCATTGCGTACGGAATACTAAAAACGACTATTCTCATCTTGTGTCTTTGGTGGTTCCAAATATTTATTGATTACCGTTGTAAGTCACGCGTACATCGAGGGACTGGAACAATTTGCCAGCGACGGTGTTTCCGTCACATTACAATTTGAGTGTCTTCAAGGCTAGAGTGAATAGGCTCTTATTAAACTAGCGCGCTTTACCATCAATGATCGCATCACTGCTTACCATCAGGCGGGATTGCGGTCAAGCGCTAGTTTATAACTTATAAAAAAAAAGTACTATAACACTATCTACAGTGAAGGCATTAAAATAATCTCACCTTATGATTTAAATACCGCAAAAAGAAATCGAGCAAGAAGGACTTGCCCTTCCTAAAAGCTCCCGCGACTGACAGCACCACCACGGGCCTGTCTTTGATGTCGTCCTGCAGCAGCAAGTCCTTCAGCACCTCCTCGTCTAACGTGAAGGTGTGGTCGACGCCCGTGTTCACCACCTGAACGCCGTGTGGCCCGCTGCGGGGAGGTGGGGTCGGCTTCTCTGTTACTGGAAAGTTCGAAAGGGTTTTAGGGGCCAATCGCTAAGCTACACAAAACATTTTGCTCTGATCCCAAATCACACGGAACAAGGGCAAAGAATTATCTGTAATCTACACAAATGATAAAATGTGGACGTATATAATATTCGATTATGATTCATATTGATGTTTCAGTTTACCGAAAGAACGAAATCTTTTTTTTTATTTGCTGGTTTATTGGTGCGGCTAGCTGGCATATGGTAAATAATTTAATTTAATTTTCTATCTTGTAATGTTAGTTAATTTACATGCCTAGTATACATAGTACGCGGTCAGGTGTTTTTAAGAGAACCGAGAGCTATGATGCCGGCCGGACTTTTTGGTTACGCCATTTCATATCACCAGCGAAGCATTAGGAAGTGGCGAAGGGCGGACGTTTAGGGGACTGCCCCTTATGTTATATTGACGTTCAAAACGTGCTGATTATCAACCTAATTTGAATAATTGACTATTGAAATAATTTTAATGATATCCATTTTCTAAAATAAATATATTATTGTTATAAAAGTACAGTAGTTCCAAACTTCTCCCAACACTGTTTAATTAGACAAAGCTGAGGTAATTTAAAGTTCATAATGTATCACTTAATAGTAGATTAAATCATAATTAAGTGTGTAATAGCTGTAATGACAGCTTCACTAGCCTCTTGGCTAACGACCAAAATAATTAATTTCCCTCCACTGAGCTCATAACTCTCGAGTACCAATATTAAAAACCAAAAAATTTCATTTACTAATCTGTATTATATCTGTCATGTATTACTTGTAGGTTTCGCTAGCGTGAAGATGGACTATTATCCCACGGAAGTGTACTATTGCGATTAAACCCAGGTCTACCATTGTGCCAAATGAAATTGAATTCAACCGCTAAGGTATTAAATGGTAACGATAAGATATAATTTTACAACTGCATTATTTACGTATTATTTCAAATATCATGCGTCAAGGCAAACAGCGTCTGAAATATCTGCAGACAACACAAAAAAAAGACACGAATTCTCACTACAGCATGCAAGTAAAAGTGCGAGGTTAAATATTGAATAAAGGTCGCGCACACATGTTGCACCCGACGCCACGCATGTTTTTTGGTCTCATAAATCGTGCTTAACGTGATTAGGGTTATCATTTCGAAAGGAAATCCAGCCAAATTGCCAGAGATTAAATGCAAAATGGTCCGGGCAACTTCGTTTCTTTATTTACCTATCTACGACGAATAACTACGGTTTGTCAATACAGTTTTATGACCATATTTTAATTTCATTAGCCTCCTCTCTGTAAGATGAATTGGGCCGAAATCGGCCTCGCGGGTCAGTGCGTGTTGGTAGATGTCGATGTGATGTGTGTGGTGCCGGTTTAATTTCATAGATTTTATTCAGAATATTCTAAAATCGCATCTTGGAACAACCTGTACTTAAAAACTGTCGCGCAGGGGTCATTTACCGCGATAACATCGCATCAATTAAATTAAAACGAATAACGAGCAAAGAGTGGGCGGTTTGAAGGAAAGAGTCTGGGAGCGGTGCAGGAGCGCTGGTTTAACCAAGAGTTATTTTATGTTGTTATAATTTGTATTATAACTGGCCACTGTCACAAGTTGTGTGTTAAATTCCTGTCGGTATGGTAGCGCCACGTCGCGATCTCTTCCCTATGGATACATAGGTAAACTACCGACACCTACCACGCGTAAGGATCGTAGCAGGTGGCGAAAAAATAAGTCAAGAAAAAGTCCACCAAGTCAACCGTCTGGATTTGTTAGGACGTATGTATAAATGTCCTAACAAATCCAGACGGTTGGTAACTCGAAACTAATATGAAATATGGTCAATCAGCACGCCTCATTTGAATTCTTTTGGCATGGCGTGTATTAAGTCTGTTTCCACGTTAACTTATTGTTTTACGACCTTAGCTGACGTATCGGAAGATAACAGCCCAACCGATACGCAAGAAGTATATTAAAACCGATACAGCACGAAATGCGTTTTACATTGAGATATAGACGTGCTTTTTGAGATATTGGCGCAGATTCCTTTATTAATTAAAACTGAATCAAGTCTAATTTAGTTATTTAGGTATTTACTAGCACTATGTAAATATCGTCGAACTAAAAAAAATGCGCCGTCATTGACGTATATTGAGTGCGTCAAGTGGACGTGAAAAAACCACCTCTAGATCTAGTGAACGGAAAATTTTATACAAGAGTTTCATATAAAATGAAGATAGCAGAGAAGGATTTATCTCTGAAGAGGTTAAATGGAGAATGGAGGTTTCGTTGAAGTTCGACATTTTTGTCGAATGTAAATCACATCAGCCAAAAGAAAATCCAAATCTTCGCTTTAAGATTTGCCACCCTCGTTTTGAAACACGGAGCCATTATAGCAAGAAGCAAAGTGGCTAACCACTTCACTAGAGACGAAAACCTTTCAGAATAATTACAATAATGGTAAACGCTAAGTGATTCCTAAATAAGTAAGCCGTTTTTTGTGAGGCGTTTCCGGCGTTCGGCGGTTTTTGCGATTTCTTAAACAAGAGTTATGTTAGAAAACGATTCGGGCATTAAGTTCACCTTTCTATAGTATTTAACATATGTTCATATTTTTTCTGTAAATAAAAATGTGCTGTATGTTTGTCCTCAATGAGTTCTGAAACCATTGATCTAGTGATGAAACTATGGTATGCTGTTCTGGGGACCCCCGTAAGGTTTCTACTTGGTATAGCAACACAAGCCAGGTACAGTTAGCAATAAATAAATCAGGAACAAGTCCACAGCTTAACTTTTGTTAGCTTTAAACATTTTGACGGTTTCATTTTTGGTAAAGATACGTTTTAATTTTAATAAAAAATGATCTGTAAATTATAAAAGAAATCGGCCATTAAATGCCCACAACAATTAATTACATTTTCCCATATTATCACTTTGAATAGATATATGTAACCAATTTAGTTTTTTCGGAGTAGATAAACCAGCGATCACATTCATATGCCTAGTACATATTTCCTAACTAAGACCACACCAAATATAGCTGAATATAAGTTTATTGCAGGGAGCTATTGCTTATCAAACCTCAGCAACAAACTGAGTAACACGATACTCCTTGTTATTACTGGCTAGAAAACATATAAAGAAAAAAATCGAAGCTGGTCATCATCCTCAAATGTAAAGTCGTCATATGGCCGCCATCCAGGAGTTGATGAATATGTTATTCTTAGAGCTGATCCCTTGTTTTACATTACATATTACTTCCTGTATCATCACAACTATCCTTTCTTTCGTCATCAATCCGTGAACTACAACATACTTCATTACCATAACCGCATCAAAATCCGTTGCGAAGTTTTCACGCATAAGCCAGTGAACCGATCATCCTGAAATTTTGCTTAGACGTTGTCGGAAGGACAAAACGGACTTATCATGTCTACTAGGTTTCATCCAAGCTTCAATCCCAAAAAATAATAACGTTATTATGATAAATATAGATGGCGCTACTCGTCATTTGAAGCATGATTGAATTATTTTAAAATTTTACGCGGACAAGTCGGAGTAGAAGCTGGTTGACGAGTTTGGTTGATTCTTTGCGCTGATCTCCGGAACTACTAGTTAATGAACACGCAAAATTTCGAGTAATCGCGAGCAGGCAAGATGTATAGCTATAGATGACTGATACAAGTATATGCTTTCAGTTTTGCATATTATACATAATTAACTTAAGTTACTTATGATAACTATTAGCGTACAAAAAACTGGCGGAGTTTCCAATGACACCTCAGTTCAATGATATACAAACTTTTTGCAGCACTGCGGGTGATGACCGAGACCTATTGAGAGGAATTTTCCAATATTTTTCGTGGATCCATGACGCAGGTAATCCGTAATTCATGTACCTACGTACAAGACTATATGTGTTATGTTGCTACTAGATATTCATTTTACGAAGGGCGGTCCACCACCACAAAGCAAGGTCCACTTTGTTTCTAAAATTATGAGCTGAGTACAAATTTTGTATCACAGATGTTGAGCTTAAACCTGATATAAAAATAACCAAGTAGATTGCATGCCATCGTGACATTCACCAGGTGTTATGGCCGGCTGTCTTCCATAGAGCCGCAGCATAATGCTTTGCAATAGCTATTTTGCGTGAATGTGACGCATGTTTACCCCCAATCATTTCTTATTT
The DNA here is from genome assembly GCA_017933935.1 of Sesamia nonagrioides. Lineage (NCBI taxonomy): Eukaryota > Metazoa > Arthropoda > Insecta > Lepidoptera > Noctuidae > Sesamia > Sesamia nonagrioides. The sequence goes on from JADWQK010002273.1 coordinate 372,853, forward strand.
TATTTGTGTCACTTGTTCTTCTTTGCGTCATGCTTACCGCAAATATGCCTAATTTATTTTAATTCTTTCTTTTGCCATGCAAGCTATTTCTGTTCTTATGTTTTACCGCATTGTATTAGGTGTTAGCTACTGGTGGCCACTTATGGTCAGGTGCTACCGGCAAGAGAGCCGGAGCATGAACCTTGAGAGCGTTGGGCAGATAATACAAAACATATTGTTGAAAACGACTGCAAAAAGAAAGCGAAGAACAACTAGAAATAGTTTGAGAAGGCCTATTATACTGAAACCGGACCAAATGCGTTCTACGTGATTATTAGGTTTTTTTTTTTTTAAATATAAAAATGTAAATCGATTCGTCGTGTTCCGGCATGATCTCTGGTGAAGCCGTACGGAGGACGGGTCTGAGCAGTTGTGTTGCGATGTGTGCCGGGTACGATCCAGATCAATTTCCCTCTGGCGCAACATCGTTGGTCGTGTTGTTGGGTTTAAAATTGCATTACCTCGCTCAACTGCCGTCTTCCTTCCTATTCAATCAGTTCTTTTTTTTTAGTGAATTGGCTTAATAAGCCGGCGCGCTTTACCATCAACGATTGCATCACTGCTTACCATCAGGCGGGATTGCAGTCGAGCACTAGTTTATAATTATAAAAAAAAAGTTTACTTATTCTTGACTTTTTTTTTTAGATCATATGAAATCATCGATGACCTCTCCCGCTCTGGGCGAAGCGGAAGGGCGTGTCAGACTTTTACTGACTAAAACCCACCCGTATTTCTTCACTTACTATACGACAGGTGCCACAGTTTTACTTTCGAAGAACCCACGGCCCTGGCAGGCTTCGGTCCATTTGGACTTCGTTACTGAATTAGATCCGATCCGATTTTCGTTATTACCTTATTAATCTAATTATTTGCTTTGCTACCGTTATTAGCGTTTAAATCTTTTGATTTGTTAAAATTTGATATTGAAACTATTATTTGTCTCTGCTTCTATGTACTTCTTTTGTCTAAAGTTAACGCTAATTTACTATACAGTCTTGGCCAAAAGTATTGAGCACCCTAAAAATTTCGCAGTTGCGAGGCTGATAAAAAAAACAAAGCTAATTCTTTTGACGACATCTAAAAAGGACTAAAAATTATTATTTTTAATGCTTTTTAGACAATTTTTTTGCACAAGTAATGCTTTTTAGATGTCGACAAAAGACTCACTTGTGCCGCAAAAAGCCTACCACTACCTACTAATGCTTGGGTGCCATAAAGTTTGGTATTTGTGCAAATTTTGTCTTTATTTATTTATCAGTTCTCTACTGCCTTTCGTTGTGGACACATCCAGTAGTTTAGTGTACTTTTGGTTATTATTTTCGGAAGATTGCAGTGATATCGTTACAATATGCCAAACAGAAATGAACTTAAGCTAGAAAAACGTGTGTAGATACAGGTTCTACGAAAGGGAAAACACAAGTAGAGATTTCCAAAAATTTGAAATATTTGCGCCGATCCGTGCAATATGCTATTGCGCGATTCTGCTACCGGATCTCATCAAAACAGGTCTAAAACCGGGCGCAAACGCATTACTACAGGGCGTCTAGATCGTCAGTTAATGAGAGAGCCGTTAAAAATAGGAAAAAAACATCTTCCGAGCGTGCTGCTGAATTGTCAGCAGAAATTAGGAAATCAATTTCTGTTCGCACAATTCGCAGACAACTTCAGGAAGCTGGTTTAAGAGGGTGAAAACCAGAAAGAAGCCGTGGGTCTCGGATGACAACAAGAAAGCTTGATATAAATGGGCTATAAAACACCGAAGTTTGAATGCAGATGATTGGTCAAATATCGTATGGTCAGACAAATTAAAGTTTGAGATAAGTTAGTTAATTTAATGTCCTTATAATATTTAATAAACAGTTTGAAAAAACAAACGCCTCCAAAAAGTTAATTTAATTTTCCCGAGACTCAATATTTTTCTCGTTGTTGCAGATTTTTGGGATACCTGGTGTGACCTTTGTGCATCGTCGGGTAGGTGAAGAATTTAAGCTAGAGTGTGTAGTACCAACGGAAAAACACCATGGCGGCAGCATAAATGTTTGGGGCTGCATGACTGATTGTGGAGTTGGCGAATTGTTCGTTAAAAGTACATAAATGTACTAGAATCTGCGTTATTGTCTTCATTCACTACACTTTTTGGAGACACGAATATAGATGGCGTTACAATTCCAGCAGGATAACGCGCCGTAACTTCTGGACTGGCCTGCACAGCCCTCGGACCTAAGCCCCATAGAGGGGGAAGGGGTTAATTATTAGCGCAGAGTCCGGCGCCACATTATAAACTACAAACAGGAGCTAAATCCACAACACTGCTTGCGTCTGAAGTAGAACGCGATAACAGCTGAAGACTTTAAAAACCACGAGATTTTTTACGATGCTCGATGCCATAAAGATTTTCTGCCATAATTAATGCAAAAGGTGGACCTACAAAATATTGATTAATAATGATATTCATATACGAATTGTTTCATTTTATTTCCGTTTGACCCTGTTCAGAAGACTGAAAGGTGTCATGGATGCTCAATACTTTTGGCCAAGGTTGTATATATCATAATTTAATTTGGGGTCAGTGCAACATGGCAACAAGTCGTTATCTCTTTAAAAATACAAGTCTGATAAATTAAATGGTTAATTCTTAATGCCTACGTTTTAGTTGCATGCCATATTAAAAGTTAGTTACTGTGGATTAGTATTTGCTACTACTGTATTTCTGTACTGGACTTACTTGGAGCCTCGACCCTGGCAACAGGCTGTGACAACGCTAGAAACAATAAGAGAATATACGTTAAAAATCTTCTAGATGATAAAAGTGAATACTACTATTAACAAGTGTTCTAGAAAAAACATTTGCAATCTATTAACTCCAAATATCCCGAGTCGCCATACCGTAGCTCGGGACAAGACAATCAAAAAGCGTTTGAGGTTTTCGGCAATCATATTATGAAAATGGTGCGGTACGTAAGATATGTCCTTTGACGAGGAGCTGCGGACCCCAGCCTTTATTACTTTTTACGAAAATGCTGTCATTGAAACACCGAGAATATGTCATATTTGCTCCTGCTTATTTATGCCACACATTATGCTTTCAAGGATGGCATCCGCCTCTATAATGTATGCAAGAAATCGATTTCGTGGCAACTACCTTATGCACCTATGTAGAGCACTAGACTACAGCATATTACACTACAATAAAGCACTTGTCCGTACACATTCGCAACGCGGAAGTATGTAACAATGGATATCCTCGCAGATACCAATTACGGGTAATTCGTACTTAGTAGACGTTGCGTGCGAACGCGGTGCGAAGGTCAAGACATTCGTCCGTATAGACTTGTATGGATACGTGTGTTATGTCCTAGCCGAAAACAAAAGCTGTTTAAGATATTACAGAACATTCTAAAAGGTCAGTTGTAAATCGAAGTATTTTTATGTGCAAAGGCCATTGGAGTTTTTCCAAAGGGAAGGGCCGGTCTATAATGGCCGGGTAGCGTCCAAAATGTTCAGCTGTGCGCAAGTAATTGTAATCCCTGCCGACATACTGTGATCACATTTGACCTTTCTGAACTAATGGCATTAGTCGAAAAAATCCTTGAATGAATAGATAAAGACGGGTTTATTTTGTGACAGCGGAACTGCCTGGCTAGACCTTCTTTTGTTAACACAGCAAAAAAGATAGTATTTGTGGACAATTCATCATTTTCTCACTATCTTCCTCGATATTAACGACCGTCTAACCAAATGTATCTTACATTCGCCAAGTTATACGCCACACTATGCTGATTTTACCGACCAATGGAACGAAGTTAATGAATATTAACATTTACATATAGTTCAAAACAAGTTCTAACAAACAAATAGCGCATGTAATTCTAATGCCGGAGTTAACAATGCAGAATGAATGGCTAATGTAAATTCGTGGCACCATTGATACGACGACGTTGTACAAGTATCACTGCCAGAATTAAGTTACAAAATCATGACAAACAGACATAAGTCAGACATGTCAGACATGGATAAGTTTAGCCAGAAATATTGTGAACTCAATTTTTTATACAGGGTTTGATACACGAACATTAAGAAAACAAATATTATTATTCATAGGAGCTAAGAACTGGGAGACTGACTCTTGATACCATCATGCAAATTGCAAAATTTTCAGCTATGTCCGATGATCCTATTTACTTAGGTATCTATTTTGTTGTTTGGGACTATTGAAGGAAATATACACATGAAATACGGACTTACAATCAACACAAAACAAACATTCTCACTCCGCACGAATTATTACGAAATTATACCAAAAGTGATATTTTTTACAGCATAACATTGTAATAATGACTACATGTATGATGGCATCTATAACAAAAAACCATGTTTTGAAGTCCAAATCCCACGCGTCCATTATTACTATAACAATATAGAATCTATACTAACAATTGAGCTGAAGAGTTTATTTAAACGTGCTAATCGTTGAAACTATCTTTTTTTTTCATTTTATAGCCTAATTGTTTAAGAAATGTATAGGCTATTAATACCTATCGCATTACGATCCTTAGGAGCCGAGTAAAAGATAAAAAAAAACAGCACTAAAAAAAAATAATAAGGAAAATCAATGAGTTCCTTAATTACTAACTAACATAAGACGAATGCTAAATTATTTTATAGAAAATTTTAATAATCTCTAGAAAAGGTGAAAAGTTTATGGTCAGGCAAACTTAAGTTGGAAGTGATTGTTTACTGTAATTGCCATAATTACTGTTTGTTGGAGGCGCGCTATTTTCGCGTGCAGGATGTCCTTATAAGGAGTAGAACATACATTTAGGGAATTAACATTACCATTAGCATGTTACCTTGAATACATTACAGAGAATAATTGTATGAACACTTTGAAATATCGCAGAAAGTTACCCTACATCCGAGACCGTCTTCCCCAGCTTTTTACCTGTCCAGTGGGTAGGTGAAACGGTGGAAAGATGGTCAATGCGTGGCGAAGAACCGTTTTGGGCAGTAATAAGTGGAAGACAGATTTAAACTGAGTCCAATTGAAAACGTTCCTACAATTTCTAGAATTGCCCCTCTGTGACGCTACCATGAGTTTTCATTTCGAGACTCTTATCATACGCATCGACCGCGTTTGGTGCTGTCATTGGTTGAGAGTTTTTACAACCTTGAAGCGGGCCAATCAATGAGTCAAACGTGGTCGATATAGATGATCGAGTCTTCGTTATGAAAACTCATGGTAGCCACACTGGTCTACCGTAGTACGGAGTTGCAGTATACAAGGCCAGCTTAAACTGGTTTTGTAGACGGTGGACGATTTTAGCAATAAGGCTCCATTGTGTAGATGACTAAGGCTTACTTGTACGCATTGGCTGACGCAACTTCGCCACGTCTTATAGTGCTTTGATCATTATTCATCAACAATGATCTGAAGGCCACGCCTTATCCCTGCGAACCACAATAGCGCCAATTCCCTTCACAAACTAAATTTAAGTGAAATGATTTTTTTCTTTATATCTCATTAAGGAAAGGGCAGAAGTTAAGTATTAGTTTTGTCCTGTCAAATCATGTTAAATGGTGGCTAATTTTGAGTGGATATAGGTCTCACTCAGATTGCGCCACCGTACCCTAATTTCGCAACCAGCCAAGCGAGTGCAGCGAGTGAGTTAGTTATATACGTCTTTCCAAATTAAAAACTTTGAAAACAAGTAATAACAAATATAACATGAATAAAATAATAATGAAGAACCACATTTAAAAAAGCGAGCAAATGCAAAAGTTATAAGCAACATCACCATTACAGGCAGTCGAAAGATTTCTAATATTAGACATTAAAATACCATCTCCAGAGATATGCCGCTAGAATCCAATTGACTATCTGAGACTGAGCCAAAAAATATGGAATCTTCAGCACTATTAACTTGAGATGGCGGAAAGGGCTTACTAGAAAAATTAAAGACTACGACATCCTTAACGAAACTAGTTATTTAGACAAAACATACAAATCACTATCCTACAGATTAGGGTTGTAACGGAGGCTTGTTAGCGGAGGCGGAGGCGGATGCGGAGGCGACGAGTCTCACCTCCGCGGATGCGGAGGTTAACGGAGGCGGAGGCGAAGGTGAAAGTGCATATAGAAAAAAATGAAATTTATGGTTAATTAAAACAAAATGTTTATTTTAAATACGTACATTAATAGTAGTATACTTGGTAAAAGGAGAAACAAATTGTGTTTGCCGCATTCCCGCCTCGCACTAGTTGATTCTTGACCATTTCACGCTCAAACGCGGCCGGACGGTTGTCGAGGCTCGCAGCTTGCGCGTTATTTATTTTATAAATACGTAAATAAACCTCCGTTATAACTCCGCATAAAATTGTGCGGAGGCGGAGGCGGAAGCGAAGATACGATTTCTTGCGGAACTTCCGCAGTAACGGAGGCGGAGGCGAAGCTCCGTTACAACCCTACTACAGATACAAAAACTGTAATCAATAGCTAAACTGCAAACTATTGTTAATGAACAATACATTGTTTTTCTGAGTAAGGTCAAAAAGAACACTTTGTTTATAGTAAGTTCCAAAATGTAATTACATATATTATAATAATAAGATAGTAAGTATCGCAATAGCTTATATCCTGTAATGGTAGATATAAGTGAGAAAATAGACCCCTCTGATCAGACCATGCCCCACTAGCCGTGTTAAGTGCCTCTTTCTTAAGTGTCGGTTCACCTGCACCTTGGTTGACCTACACATTCCACTGGTGCTGCAATCAACGCAGCCACCCGAGCTCAAACAAGATAAAACATTTAAAAAGAGTACCATCGACTCGAAAAGAAGAACATGTAGTGGGAAAATAAATGAACATCAACTAGAAATAATCGCATATTCCAGATTGGAATAAGCTAGAAACATGTCATCGCAGACAAAGTGTTTATCACCTTTACAAACTGTCAAACACATCTATAAATCATATATTACAACGTAAGGTGACGTAAATACTTAATACCAGCTAATGGTTTTGGTCTGGCGATAATCATAACTGTCACTTTGGGCATACGACCGGCGCAGGCGCATCGTATAGAGCATGCCACGCATTTACTACCTGTCGGGCCAACTTTATGATAAATAGATTTGAAAGAGTCACCCAATTATGTTAGAGTCGGTCAGTTAAACCAGTTGCAGTTAAGAACCAGCATTTAACATGGAACTACTACCTACATATCTCAACTCCAAAACACTGTTGCTAGGTGACGTGATACCAATTGGTAAGACTCGTTAAGGGACTGACCTCACGACGAGGCTCAAGGGTCTATGAATGAATGTCTTTCATAAGGCCGGATCCGGGACTAACAGCTTTATATATTATGTACTTTGCGAAGTAGACTTGCAAGAGTATAAAAAACGTAAAGAAAGAAATAATAAAATGAAAGAATGTATAATTCTTGTTTTCGAGAGTAATATTGGCTCGCCAAGATAAATAAAGTAAGCAAAGAAGCACGTTTCCATAATGATGGAGGAGCTACAATTCTTCTATTTGGTTGAGGACGAAATTGTGTTTAGACTTGTCCCTTTCGACCGCTTCTGAACTAATGAGACATGAGAGGTCACATTGAAAAGTTTTAGAACTTTTTAGAACTATCCGTTCTAAAAAAATAAATGAAGTAACTAATTTAAGAGTTTTTATTTGGATGATTATTCCAGGGATATCAGTTTCAAATTCTTCATGTATATTGTGACCTAAATAAACACCGAACATCTCAAGTAATCCCAAAAGTAAACGCAAGACTCGGCGGATCAGTTTATAAATACAAGGCCAAGTCTTGCAGCATACCTTCATACATCAGCTGAGTGCAGAGTATTTACAAGCGCAGACATCGATTTTTACAACATTCGACACACGTTAAGGACTCCACATCGGAAAGTTAAACACACAAGACAGACGCACACGCACTTACTTTGTAAGTCTTTATAATTGACACGCAAACTCAGCTTGCCTACCACCTCATTGCCTGGAACACAAGTCATATAGTTCAAATAGTTGCAGAAAAATGAATAGCCTTCAAGAGAGCTCTAAAGGCAGGTTTTAAAAATAGACTATTTTTTTATAGTTAACAAAATTGAAAGCAGTAAGTTTATACAGTTCTTCGATGAGGATTGACGATGTTTATTTATTTATGTTATTATTTTACTGGCCATAGGCGTACGACACCAACTGTATTACTTTGAACACAGTATTAGCTGGCCATCCATCTTTAGACCGTATGGATATCCGCACACACGTGGGGTCATCACTTAATGCCCGTCGTTTAGTGCACTGCCAATCAATTTCTAACATTCGTCATCAAAATTCTGTTTTTCCCGTAAGTACAAAATGTCGTGAAGGAGCCAGCTGACACTTTCACTGACCGTAATAATTACATGCGCAATGAGAGATTACCGATGCACTCGAAACACAGGTCTGGCGAGCTCCCAAACTGAGGCGAATTATGTCAATAACCTGCTTGGAGTTATTCCAATAACGAAAACTATTCATCAGCCTGAAAATATGCTGGTTTATACACTCTCTTCCCAATGAGGCTGAACGGTTGAATAGGGTGCTTTGTCACTGGAGCCCTTTTTCGTGTAGAGATCGAGATGAGGTCACTCGATCATGTTTTTACTTGGAGGTCTCTGATTTGATTAACACCATATCTCAACATTCATGTGAGGTCTATTACATATATTATTTAGTGCGTCTCTTGATTGGGTATAATGTAACTAGTTTTAAGTAATGCTTAGTCTTGATTGGGGTTCTATAATACGGGACTACTAGTGTCTGTGTGCAGGTTAGTTACATTACACATAATCCAGCAGGGTTGAAAAAGAAGATTGACCACATTTATCTGGTATCAACTACTTCCATAGGGTGACCTAAATACTAAAACAATTTCTGTTTAGAATTTTTCTGATCAGAACTTCCACTTTTTACCACTAATAATTACCCATCTAGTCCACTCACAAAAAGAATTTGAACTACATATTTTGTTATTATTGGAGACAGTGTAACGAACTCTCACTGTACATCCAAATATAACACAACATGCTTCTCACTTGGACCTCTGCCGAACCAGGCTAGAAAAAACTTATCGAAAATTGTCTAGATTTACATGATTCATGTTTAGAGCAATAGTGCGCTATGTTGTGGCTGGCATGCACCCAATAACCGGGAACCGGCCGCTGATTGTAAATAATTCTATTACGCGAATCGTATACGTACTTTGATTTTTTCGACACTGATGGATGTGTTTTATGGCTTGAATACGAAAATAGGACACTGTTTTAAAATGAAAAAGTAATAATGATATGTAATGGAAGGCCCGAGACTTCCATTGGTAATGTGATGTGGTTGAAAATATATCTACTGCTAGAATATAAACATGTTTTAGAATATTACAAACTCTCCGTCTCTTTTTTTGGTTGTAAAAGTAAAAGAGTGATATGCTTTGGTGTTAACGAAAGTGATATTAATTAATTATTTAGTGATATAGAATTGTCTTTAATTAGTCTCTTGTGTTAAGGTATAAGGTACTATAATGATACATAGGATTGTTACGACGAGCTTGATATTATCCCAATAGAATTCCGGGCAACGAAGCCATGACATTGAACTTTTGGCCAAAGATATTGCTTAAGAGTTGAAATCGATGCCAGTGTGCGAAAGTGAGCAGACCGTAATAAGCCGGACAAATTATTGGCTAATGTAATAAATCTATTGACATTAATATCTGACTCAATGGAAATATAACATTTCTGTTAGATGTTTGATAATTATTTAGCGCTGGTTAAGATAGATGTCAAGGTCCGTTGGGATAGTCAGAAACCGAGGTATGAGAGGCTAATTAGGTATTTGTATAATGAAGATTTTTGAACGCAAAATTGTATCACAAGTTAAATCGTTGGATTAGCGCACGAATGCCTCCGTACCATTATTTATACTGTAAAGAAACTGGTTTTCTTTTATATTTGTTGTTATACCGACAACAGAAATACATGCATGATCTGTAAATATTTTAACTGTCACGTTTCATGATATACAGACTGGTGATAAACAGATAGACAGACTGGAGTCTTAATTTTAGGGTCCAGTTAAAGAAAACAGATAGAAGAGACACAATATACATATACTTAATTCAAAAGTAACTGCCAATAATAATGACACGTGTTTCCAAACTATGGTACCCAATAAAATAAAGAAATCTATTAGGTGTTGTCTCAGGTGTCAAAAGACTTTCACATATGACGAAAAACTTGGTCTAAAGTTTCTAACACTGCTAGTAATTTGCGTATACAAAATGGCATTGGGTCGAAAAACATGACACTGTATCCATTAAATGTCCGTCATAAGTGCAGTAAATGCGACCATTGTCTACTAGAAAATAATCAAGGAAGACAAGAGATTGTCTCGCAAGACCCCTTTCTACAAGACCGTGAGAATAACGATAATATTATAGCAAAACAATCTCTGTCTTCCGCTCTCTCACACGCAGAATTATTATGACGGTAGCACTATAGTTTCGAAGTTTGTCACTAAAGACGGGGAAACGGCTGAATGAATTTAAATAGAATTTAGGCCAAATACCAAGATATGCTTAATCCACCAATTTCTCCATGATAGGGGCAACTTTAATGTTGCCCCTATCATGGAGAAATTGGTGGATGGACTGATACAAGAGCATGAAGCGAGGATGAGACTGATACAAGAGCATGAAGTGCAAGCAACAACCAAAGAGAGGCCTTATGTTTTTTTTTAAATAATAACAAACTAGTGCTTGACTGCAATCCCATCTGATGGTAAGCAGTGATGCGATCGTTGATGAGCGAGGTGATGCAATTTTTAACCCAACAACACGACCAACGATGCTGCGCCAGAGGGAGATTGATCTGAAGAGTCTCTACGATTTAACTCCCGAAACGGCGCATCGTACCCGGCACACATTACTTAATTAATTCAATTGTTGTTTAACTTTATATTTTAGTATTTGATTTCCTTTCTGAATTAATTATAATTATTTTAATGTGTAATTTGGATTTATGGACTATAATATTGTCTGAAATAAATGAATAAATAAATAAAATAAAAAATTACAACACAACTGCCCAGACCCATCCTCCGTACGGCTACACCAGTAATCATGCCGCCGGAACACGACGAATCGCTTGACGGCAAGACTTTATCTGGTGGGTGGTAACTTCTGCCGGCAGCCGACGTTATGGTTTACCACCGAGTCAATGATGTCCAGCGGAGGGTGAAGCTAGTGCATCATGATGTACAGATAGATGTATAATGTTGGAGTTAGTTGCGCCACTTCTCCCTAGCTAAAACACTAGGCGGTGAAGAAGAGGGAATTGTTTATGTAACTTTAACATCCAGAAAGTGCTAATTTTTAGTCTTATTTCAGTAAATGATTTTTTTTTTGCCTTTGTTAAGACGTGAGAAAAGACGCATGTAGAATGAATTATCGACACTTGGTCAGTGGAATAAATTATCGCTTCATCTTTTAGACTCAAGAGATTATTCAAATGAGGTCCTTGAACCGAAACTATTGAGGAGTTCTTACCGTTAGTTAGCACATTATTTAGATGTTAGTTATTCATAAACGTGTTTCAAGGTGATAAATAACTTTGTGGAGAGGTCGTTAACATGCAGTATTCGATAAAACTGTATACATACAGACTTTTCATGCCAATGTTTCAAGAATTTTTCAGTAGGTACCACAACTAGACATGACTTTGAGACCACATAAAGGACATTTATCCTCAAATCTTATTTTACGTTTCAGTCGTCTGAGAACACCCCGAAAATGTATTAAAAGATTCGTACTTAACCTGGAACATGTCTCTATATCTACTAGTTGCAGGTAAAAACAGGTTATCCTTCCCTTCCATAAGGTTATCTCGGTAGAAGCCGAATTTTTTGACCATTCTTAAGTTGCCCCTAAATCGTTGAAATGGTCGTTTTTCGTAATTATGTATGTTTAAATTAGTGTTATGGTTGGCTTTTCTCGAGACTAAAGGCCCATGTGCATCCATCCTTTATGTATTCTCTGTCAGAAGTCATAAGACCCCATATAATGAAGTAGATGGCCATCGTTTACTATCAAAAGTATTGTACTGAAAAACTATACAAGTTACACACACTATACTAGGAACCTAGGATTCCTTGGAATGTCCTATAAGTTCATCTGTGTCGTACCCTTCGCCAAGATAAACAAACTCAACAATCATATAACTACTGACTATGTTTCGGGTCGTTGAACTTTTTACATACTAATTTATATACATAAATATGTATTTGTAACCAGTTTTTCATTGTTGTGAAGCAAACTGTTGGCACTGTTAAAACTAGGTTTGAATTTATATTTTGTTTCGTGTGAACAGAAATAGGTAGAAAAAATAGTTTTATATATTTTGTTGGAACAATAGTTTTTTCCTCGGGACAATTCATCTCTTAAGCGCAACACACACAGGGGACGGGTGCGGGTCGGGCGCGTGTCTATTCTGTTTATGGTTAAGGACGTCACCCGACCCGCGCACGCGTTCCGTGTGTTGTTTGTTGTCCATATTGTTACGAATGGACCTTACGTCGATGGCATAAGGTTCAATATCGCGTGACATGCAGTGTGTCACTTTTGAGCCCTATTTCGCCAGATCTAGACATTTCCTAGGTACAATAATAAAACGCATTACTAGACTTAGGACGGCCTATCGAATGGTACAGGTCTCAACAGTTTTGTCAACAAAGTGTCGACATCGAAATTTCTAGAAACCCGTTTCCGGGAATTACCGTAGGTACTTCCGAGTGACCTCGAAGTTATGTGCTATTATTATTACGTCTAGAGGAATCTGGAATGTTCGATCAGCTGGACTATATATAGCACCGTGACGCCCGCACAGAGTCAGTCTACACTCGACTAGCGATACGAAAACAACGACAGTTAAGAAGCGATCTTTGAGAATACCTACTGCGACAACTGTAACGAGAACTGTGAGTACTACGTGAATTAACATCTGTACTGTTATTGTGTGTTTACGACACGGACTCCGTGGACTTAAGTGAAGACTTCGGTGCGACGTCAGCTACATTCTACTTGTCATTGCCTACAATCGACTGTACCTTCGTTGCCAATAAACTTCGTAACCCTTAACCGGCGTTTTAGTACCCCT